>CM035120.1:123953802-124553802 GCA_020205555.1 Panax stipuleanatus
CCGGATTTAAGGTCTCATCATAGTGAAATATGTTTGTCGTATCAGCGTCCCTCCGATGGTTTTCATACCCATGAGGAGACCGACACTTGTATTTATT
This sequence comes from Panax stipuleanatus, assembly GCA_020205555.1. Taxonomy (NCBI): domain Eukaryota; kingdom Viridiplantae; phylum Streptophyta; class Magnoliopsida; order Apiales; family Araliaceae; genus Panax; species Panax stipuleanatus. The sequence goes on from CM035120.1 coordinate 123,953,900, forward strand.
TCTGCGGTCGAGGATGCTTCGCAGCCCTATAAATCACCATTCACATGCAGCCTTAAGGCTATAAAGATAAAATTTGGAAGTATCAAAAGGTTGCAATTCCTATGTCAGCGTAGGGGTTTGATAAACAGCTTTCAAAACATCACTGTCAATTCAATTTCAAAGCTTTTTGCAAATCTAATCAAGATGCTTTTGCAAATCAAATTAAAGACTGATTTTCAAAATCAAATCAAACCCTTCGTATATAGGTTCAACGAAGCAAAGCACTACTTTCAATCAATCAAATCAATAGGCCCAATTTTTAAACAGCATTCACTCACGCATTCGCAGTTTTAAGGGAAATATTAAAAAGATGCGGTACCGTGTTTATACTGGAGTCGTGGGGTGCCTAACACCTTCCCCACACTTAACCAAGCCCCCCGAACTCAAAACTCCAATTTTAAAGATCAAGTTTCGACAGTGTCCAACAATTGGGCCTCTTTCAAATCAAAACTCGGTTGAGTTGGTGCAACCATTTTCAAATCTACTAACTGGCGACTCTGTTAAATCAAATCAAATCGTCAACATAAACACATGTTGGCCTCTTTCCTAAAAAATTCTTCAAAACCTTTTTCCTGAATAAAAAGAATAAGGGTAGGAGAAAACTTAGGAAGATCGATTTGAGGAAACCCGGGATATGAACTGACCTGCGGGAATTCTTAAATTTTCCAACGTCGACAATAACGGCAAGACTTTTACCGTTAAATTATTGAAATACCCGGTGATAAAAGTACAGTAATATGCGTCGTTCGACAGAGGTACGCTGTATTGCACAGTAGCACATGGTATTTCACAGTATCTCTGATTATTGATTCTTGCGTAAGAAGTCACTCAGTTTTATTTAATAATTACCACATTAGTTGCTGCATAGTATCTCATATTATTGATTCAATTATTCTCACAGTATCATCTGCATAATACTTTATATTATTAAATCAATAATTGACACGACACAGTTACTCATATTATTATTAGCATTATTGGCAATGTTTATAAAGTTCTGTTGAGGAAATGAGTTAGGTTATTTAATTGAGCACTAGTAAGGAAAAATCCTTATCGAAAAGCCCCATCTTTCTTGGGAACGATCGGGTTGTCAATATTGTGAGTTATAATATTAAATATGACTAATTTTTAAAAGATTAAAAATGTATTGATTGAAGATAAGTGATCTGTGGTAAATATTTATTCAATTTTTGATATAATTAGAGGGGTTTGTCATGAGGCGTTTATTGTAAGTTTGGCTTATTATTTCATGGGGGGCGTGCTAATTTTTCAGGCCATCGATTGAAGTTACTATAGTAAATCAATATGAACCGTCCGTGAAGTTTTAATAGTAAATCAATATGAACCGTCCGTGAAGTTTTAATTATAAATCAATATGAACCGTTCGTGAAGTTTTAATAGTAAATCAATATGATCGAATCGGTTACTATTTAGTCCATTCTACTATAAATAGATTGCTTAGTTAAGTAATGAAACTCACACCAGAATCAGAGAATTCTTCTTCTATAATATTGTGCATATTTCTTTCTAGTATAAGGGTACTTTGAGTGTAGCTAATAGTGCAAGATTTTCTCAAGATAATCTCCGTTATATCAGTCAGATTTAGTCTCCTACTAAGGTAAATGATATTATTTTCTTTCAATATTCATAAAGGAAATTATTTTCTTTCAATATTCGTAAATGATATTATTTTCTTTCAATATTGGTAAATGATATTTTTTTTTAATATTCGTAAAGGATATCACTTATTGCATACACATATGTAAATTTGCTTTCATATTCATATGTGATATTACTTCATACTCATACGGGTTGTCATTCTATTCCTTATTAATCTGTGAGAATAACATGTCTATGCAGACTACCGCACGCCTGGTGAATAACCTTTCGTATTCATTCTTTATTAAGTTGTGGAAATGATCTGTCTACGCGGATTACCGCATGACGAGTGAAAATTTATTTGCAGTTTCGTATATTATTTAATTTCATATTCCTAAATCTAAACTTACTATGGAAAGTATTGCTTCTATAATTCCTGAAATAATTAGAAATTCTTTAAGGTTTGCGCTTCATCTAATATTTCACTGGAATATTGGTCTGAACGTTCTTATTAAAATTTTAATCTTTTCATGTAGGGGTACTATTCATCCGGGGTACTATTCATACCAGAGTACTATTCATCTGGGGTACTATTTATGCCAGAATACTATTCACTACAAAATTTATTTTCTTTTCTTTATCCAAACTATCTTGAAATATGAATCTTATTCTTGAATTGGAATCCATATTTTGATCATCATGTTAACAATTTGGACTTTCTTGAACTCTGGATAAATTGAATTATAAATCTCTAATATTTATTCTTAATCTCACTAGATTCATTCTTTATATCATTGTCATAATCCTCAGACTTAAATTGTGGTGAAGAGTTATCTTTGGCCCGTTGTGCAAAGATGGACTGTTGAATGGCATGAAAATTGGTTTTATAGTTGTATGTCTTTGGCCCATAGTGCAAAGATGGACTGTTGATTGGCATGACCATTGGTTTTACAGTTGTATGTCTTTGGCCCATAGTGCCAAGATGGACTGTTGTTTGGCTTGATCATGACCGTTGATATTACAGTTGAATATCTTTGGCCTGTAGTGCAAAGATAGACAATTGATTGGTATGACCATGACCATTGTTGTTACGTTTGAATGTCTTTGGTGTAGGGTGTAAAGATAATATGATTATTAAGTGTCTTTAGACAATTCATTCTTTATTATCTTACTCATGATATTCTTTACTGGGCTAGTTGAGCTCACCCTTTCCTCTTGGTTCCATTGTTCTCCTAAGGAAATGAGAGTGAAGCTGGGACTAGTCGGGAAGTGGAGTAATGATCTGAGTTAGTAACCATAATTTTCCGAGTTAGTGGTTGTTCTCATCAAATTATAAGATAAGGTGGCAATAATTTTACTGAGAGCTTAAAGGGTGTGTTGCCATTATCATACAAGTTGTCTAACCACATACAGATTAGTGTTATCATAAGATATGGTTGTGTGCATCCACTTGCTGACTATATCTATGAGCATTATCTATATAATCTTGGAGTATGGTTGGAATATAATTCTCAGTTTGAGACAATGGAGATAAGTATATGGCAAGAAGATACACACCATTGGAATGAATATAATAGTAATCTTCTCGTTCTTCTTTGTGGTCTATTGGGTCAACCAAGGTTAATTTTCAAGTCCTATAATATCTATTATAACATAGAAGCATGGCCTCCCCTGTACGTAGGCTTCCTTGAGTATTTTCCAAAGATTTTAATTCCTAAAATAGTTATTGACTGTACATTTATGTAAAGTATCATTGGTTTGGAGTGTGAGTACTGTTATTTGTATTAAACTCACAGCTTATGTATTGTTATATGTTGCACGACAGTTTAATAGTTGTACATAGGAAGTTTGTGTTTGGATTTTGTAGTATGTACTTGGTGACTCAAAATGGGTTGTGTGGACTTGTTTTGGGGGCGTCACAACAATCATAATTTTTCACTATCACGGGATCTTAAATATAAATTATCGGGACTAACCCCTCGAACTCGTTTTAAGATTTGATATTACATGTACAACGATTTCACATTATTTAAGCATTACATTGTAAACGAAAAGTCCATCGTGGGAATCTAGTTAAGATCCGATCATTAGATCTCGACCTTGGGATTCCCAGGCTCACATTATTATACTTAAAATGTATAAACAACATGTCCTAAACCCGATAATGGGTGATTTCATTGGTGGAAATCCTTATTACGAGCTATTAGGACTCCCGCACCTCTAGATATAGATCTAGGACTCTACAGGGTGACCGGGAGGGACCAAAAGCATTAAAATATCTAGATCTACCATGGATCTAAATCGATCTACCATATAGGTTAAAGCTTTAAGCTTCATAACAGGTCAAAGGGCTAGATCCGGCTTAGATCTAGGTAGATCTAGCCTTCGGACTTGATTTCCAATTATATATGAACAAAACAACTGGTAGAATCTCTAGAGCTACCAACTGCTACGCAAAATATATGTAAAACAAAAATTTTAAACTAGATTCAAGCAATATATAACATAGATCTAGTGTATTGAACTATATTTACAAAGGAAATGACAAAAAATGAGCGTTTGTCATCTTGGGGAGCAACGAAATAAGCTTCTTTTGGCTTAGGATCAAGCTATAACACTCAAGACTTTTGATCTACAAGAGGTATGATTAAACAACTCAAATGTGGTGTAAAATGTTAAGACCCGAGGGTTTCTCTCTCTAGAATCAGCTTTTCTCTCTAACTTCTCGTTCTTTTTTTCAAAATGAGCTGCTAGCTACTGGTTAAAGGCTGAGGAACCAGCCGCAGGTGAACCCACTGCCTCGATGTTTGTTCCTTCGGTGTCGGTCCAGTGAAAGTTGAGCTCCATACCCAAATTAAAATCTCAGAAAGTCCTTGCAGAAGGCTGCGAAATAAGTTCGAGTCTAACTGAATCGGAATCTGAAAAGATGATGCAATTAGCTGAAGGGTATCTTCCGGTTCCTAAGGGTCATCAATTGGCTCGTCTTGGATAGCTCGCAGTTAAACAGTTGTTGTGGTGACTTCTTATAGTCACATTCTCAGCTTTGCGATCCTCGTTCGGTTCGCGTCATGCCTGGTCGTCGTTTGCACTTTGATTTCTCCACGGGGTTGTCTCCGGGGTGAAATGATGCTTCTGCCCTACCTCAGGGTTGTCTCCGAAGTGAAATTATGCTTTTACCCTCCTACAAAGTTAGTCAAAGAAAGTAAAATTTCGAGTGTCTACAAATAATATTAATAAGACTCCTCTTATTAATTTATATTTAATATTTCCAAAATATTAAATAATAAATATTAAGATATTTAATTTATTCTATCACCATAGCATAAATTAAATATACTTAACATATTATTACGATTATGCCAATTACTTCTTAAATAAATATTTTCTTTTTTTGTGGTGTGACCCTTTAGGTTCTCCATATTAAACCGGTTGTGAATAAATCAATTAGAATAATTTTAATATTATTTACATAAATAAATTAAACTATTTAATTCATTTAAATAAATAATATTTATTCTACAATAAGGGTAAGCCCTCTTAGCGATAAATGACTTTTCAAATAATATAGATTTCAACATTAATCATAAAAAAACCTTTCAGTAAATAGTTACCGTACAATTCAATCCTTCTACCATACAATTTCCTAATCAAATATAAGACATGAAATTACTGTCAAGTCTTATTTTATTTGATTATATGTATTTCGATTCTCAAATGCATAACTCTAAATAATACAAATTAGAAGCACCTTTCTAATTTCATTATGCTTTGGTCAAAGACTACTGAGTTATCATTTATCGAATCACATAGGACATTCTCTCCTTTTACTAGAAGTGCTAAATTCTTTGTTCACCATTCACCTATCTCCATGTACAACTTATTATACACAATCATACCCTTTGATATACCCTAAGGGTCTTAAGGGACATGTCAAAGTATAACTCATCATACATAAGATACTATGATGAACTTAAGTCCAAGGATTAATTATACTACTATCACTTAAGGAATTTTTATTGCAGGCTAGTATTAAACTCCATTAGGTATTTCTTTAGCGAGCCACGTTCAGTGAACTTATTCTCCAATAAGCACCTACATACTTGCTTTAGTGTCTCTACACAAATGATTATGAGATCAATCATTCTATTCCTAAGAGCAAGCAAAGTATGTATCAATCTATCCGGATTCACTAATCCCCATTTTAGTAATCCAACGATTAGGAATAATTTTAGTTTGTGAGCTATCTAGAATTTAGATCTCATTAGCATGATCATCATCATGATTCTAAAAGCGTTGCTCAAAACTATGAGTTTATCACACTTAATATAACATCATGTAGAAAATGAAAATGCATTTAATAAATTAATTCTTTTATCAATAAATGAATAAGATTACAAAGTATATGCTACATCATATCAAATATGATTGTCTTACGTGCATACTACTTTCAGGGGCACCCTACTTTTGTGGAGGGAAGATGATCTAGCCAAGACTTAGTTCTAATTTTATTTATTTATTAGTTTTGGATAATCAAGGGAAGCATCATTTGATTATTTCAATTTTGTATCATCCTTTCTATCATATTCATAGTCAAATTGAGAGAGTTTAGGGCATTCTATAGTTTACTGTGTATGCTATTTGTACTGTTGCTATAATATACGTTACCATTGTATTCTGGAAGACAAGTGCTTATAACTCTTAGCACTGGAAAAGAAGAGCATAATTGTTTTAAAGATATATTAGCAATTAGTATTAGTCTTGACATACTATTTTTTTGCATTTACGATAAACTACATAGTTTGAATTCTGGTTTAAATTAGACAATATATATATATATATATGGGGAACGATCCATAGCAAACGTTGTAAAAAAGAGGATAACCTTACAACATATCGCGACCCTCCATTCAAAAATTGAATGGTTAAATAGAGCTCCCGTGTGACGCCCCCAAAATAGGTTCAATACTCAACCCATTTTGAGTCGCCAAATACACTCAACAAAATTCAAATACAATCTTTCATATCATACGGTCGTGCAAAATACGACCACACAATTGTGAGTGTCAATACAGACATGTAGAAAATATTAACATTCAAACTAAGTCCTCATTGCATTTATTATCACACTATTTTAAATAAAAAAAATAATGAGGACTTCTACAGCTCTAACTCGGATCATCACTCCATTTCCCGACTAGTACCCGCGATATTCTCATTTCCTGAAGAGAACAATGGAAGAAAAGGGTGAGCTCAACTAGCCCAGTAAAGAATATTATGACTAAGATAATGAAAAACAAATTATTGTTAGCCTTCAATAAATCAGATAAAATATTATGGACAACAAGTTTTAGATCAATATTCGCAGCGAAAATAACAATTCATTAGAAGAGTTAAGTAGAGAATGATGTCTACTATCTTCTTTGATTTAAAAGTCCATCATCAATATTTTATCCCTGTAACATCAATCAATATACATCTCGAATCAAATATTCATCTTTGCACTACTGGCCAAAGATATTCATTTGTATCATCAGTTGGTCATGTTCATCTCAACACCTGTCCATCTTTGCACTACGAGCCAAAGATATTGATCAGGTAATCATTCATCTTTGCACTACAGGCCAAAGATATTCATCACGTAATTATTCATCTTTGTACTACAGGCCAAAGATATTCAGTTATATCACCATTTAGAACTAAGGATGATGAAAAATAATACGAATAACGGATCTACTGAGATAAAGGACAAATATTAGAGAATTTATCCAGAGTTCAAGAATGAAGATCAAAACCTGGATCCAATCAAAGATGATTTGGAAGAAAAAAAGAAAAAAAATTTATCGTAAATAGTACCCCGTGAATAGTAACTCGTGAATAATAACTTATGAATAGTAATTCGTCATGAAAAGATAAAAATTTCACAAGAAAGTTCAGACCAATATTCCAGTGAAATAATATTAGATGAAGCGCAAAACTAAAGTAATATCCGATCATTTCAGGAATTATAGAAGCAATACTTACCGTAGTAAGTTTAGAGTTAGGAATCTGAAATGAAACAATATACGAAACTGCAATTGGATTTTCACCCGTCTGGCGGTAGTCCGCTCAAACAGATTATTTCCACAATTTAATAACAGCTGAATACGAAGGTTTATTCACCAGGCATGCGGTAGTCCGCGTAGACAGGTTATTCCCACAAAATAATAAAGAATGGAATAACAACAGGATTTCACCATGCATGCGGTAGTCCGCGTAGACAGGTTATTCCAACAGAATAATAAAGAATGGAATAACAACCCTTAAGAGTATTGAAAGAAAATAATTCTCTTCATGAATACGAAAGAAATAATACCCCTTGTGACATCTCCAAATCCGGGTACTTCGTTTCCATATGATTTGGTGTTCACTTTCTAATTAAAACATACATCTACCCAAATAAAGAATTTTAGCTAATTACAACCTTCATAAACATCTTCCTTTAGAAAGAATGACAACTTGTCCAATAAAATCCCAAGGTTATCTAAACCTTAACATCATTCAAATAACGTAAATGCATAAACATAAAACATAACCAACTAAGTCTTATTACAAAAGTAACTTGACATAACAAGCCTTCATTTATTCATCTTTCCTTTTCCTTTACTTAATGACGGTATGTCAACATTCTTGGTCTCAACTGCAAGTGGTGGTAAAACATGCAAGAGTGAGCAAACAAAAGCTCACTTAAAAATACAACAGTGATATGACATAAGTGAATCGTTTCAAAAGAGTTTAAATAACTTTACGTTCATCCATATAAAAATTGAATTATAGAAACTTCTGAGGGTCATAAGACCTTGAACCATTGTCCTAGGTTATAAATATTTCTATTTAAACCTTTAACAGTTAATAAGACTATAGACCATTAACTCGTACTCAGGGGGATCAACCATTTGTACCATGAATTGTGCACAACCATCTTAACGCTTTCGCATAAAATATCCCCTAATTAATAGGGTTGTTCATTCTCAGAAATTGAATACAAGTCCGCACCAAAGAAAGTTTGGTTTGGATAGATAAGGGAACTTTAGAGTTCAACTATCATCAACTAGGAGTAGTTGAATCGACTTACAGTACTTTACCGTTCAATAATATAAGTATCATGAACCAATTGTAAAATATGACAATAAACTTCATAATAGATAGGCATGCTTTTAGAAACAACTCAAAGCATTCGATAGACTAAGTAGATCTTGCTTGAACAATTAAGTCAAGATCATATTACTAAATTAACACTTTAATACTTACGCTTTATGAATATTGGAGTATGGTATAACTTGTACCACATATAACAAGTTAAGGAACGTAAATGAACTTTCATAATTTATTGAGCAAGGGTTAGGAATTTGCACAATGAAAAGATACAATGAATAGGCTTGTATAGCATTCAAGAGTAGTTTAAAGAACTTGCACAATAGAAATAACAAGTTTAGAAACTTGCTTAACATAAGAGAATAAGGGTAAGAGAACTTGCCTTAAGCGCAAGCTACACTTTAACAATTACAACCACTTCACAAACACCCTACACATTTATATTACATTCAAACCATCTATTAGTATCCAACTACAACGTTTAAACCATCGAACTTCATATCCAAGTCCAACTCATAATATAATTTATCACATTGGTTACTAATTAGTCAAGTACGCGAGTCTATACCCACGACATACATTCATAGGCCTATAACTCAATGAATCGTGTTGTGTGCCTCGTGAAAACAACACACATACACACACATGTAACACATTCATAATATACTTCAATCTAACTTAAACACATCAAAAACATGTTATCTTATTGCACATTTCACTTTCCAAGTCTTAGAAACAAGTTAGCTTAACAAACGGGGCATAAAAACTCAAAAACCAAAATCTCTGGGCAGCAACTTTACCCGCTGTGGCGGGTCTCCATAGTGTAAAACACCCGCTGGGGCGGGTCCTCCCTCTGGTGGAGGGGCTGGCTCGCGAACTGGTGGAGAAATAAGCCAATTTGGCTCATTCCTTCACACCGAATTCGATTTTTCCCAACATGATAAACATAAAACTTGATACTAACAATATTTTAAACTCATTAACATGCTTATAAGATTTAAAATCCATATAACACATAATAAAAATCAAGATTTCATGAGTTTCGAAGAAAAACATAATTTTAAGCGTTCTTGACAAAAATTACTATTACGAACTCGTTTTTCAATCAATTCGAGTGATTCCAATTGTGATAACTCATATTCTTAACATATTAACATAATGCATGATCAATTTTAATAATAACTAAAAATCAAACATCAATTTAATAGTTTCAAAAGCCGTTTTTCAAAAATAACTTCACCGAAAATCACTATGAACACACTTCCTATTGTTTGTCAAAAATTCATGGATTGAATTGCTAGAACAACCATATAACTCATATATAATCATGTTATATCACATATTACACATAATTCACGATCACATCAAGGATTTAAAGAAATTTTCAACATAAATTCATAATCTAACACTATGAACATGAATTGCATAGTGTTCATCATATACTTGTGAATTAAAATTCTTAAACAACTATGAAACTCTCATGTAAACATTTATATATATATATATATATATATATACATATCCCATTTACATATCAAAATAACAACTTTCACAAAGAGACTTCCACATAGAATTCTATAACCATGAAAACATAGAAGAATATGCGTTGAATATGCTTTCATGGCATACAATTACATATGAAAACATATGAACACCATATATACATATAATTTCATGATTGTAAAAACCTAATTTGATAAAGAAGAATTATAACACATAAGAATTGAGTACAAGGGTTAGGGTATAATCTTACTAGTTTTAATTAAAGAAAAGAGATGATGAAGATGATGATCCTCTCTTGCCTTCTCAAGCTTTTCTTCCTCTTCTCTCTTCTTCTTCTCTAACAATTCTCTCTAACTCTCTTCTTCTTTTTCTTTTTTTGTTTTGACTTAGGCTTTTAAAAACTAACGTATCTTTTAACTTAACATATATTATACAATATACATATACATATATAATATATGTAACTTATATTATTAATATAGCTAATAAATAATATACTAATTGCTATACTAACTACCACTTATTACATAGGTTACAAAATTTAAAAAGCCCAAGGCCATGTTTGGCAACCTCTTAGTAAAAAAATAGGTTTCTAGTGCTAAGGCCTTGTTTGGGTAAAATAAGATTAAACAAGTACAAGGGCCTTGTTTGGTAAAACACTTTAAAATCCTTTTCTAGTCTTTTAATAACTCTTTAAATCCATAGATTAAATATTACACTTATTTAATTAAATTACAACACTCTAATTCAATTAAATAAACTAACGTTCACATAATACCAAATTGTCACACAATTGAATTTCCTTTATTAAACATAATTCGTGTAACAAATTATTATCACTTAGCACATAACATTAAATCTAATTAAATTATTCTCAATTAAATTAAAATTATGCTACACCATTGCTAACATATCAATTTAATTAATCATATAGCACTTAATTAAATTGTCCACAACAATCGCACAATTTATTTATTTATCTTCACAAATAAATTCAATAAAATATTTATTTAATTCAATAAATATTTTCAATTGATATTTAAAATTCTCAATCGTTACAATCTTTCCTCCTTAAAAGGATTCTGTCCCCAAAATCACATATAAATAAAATTCTCATAAAAATTCTCATCTATTACATTCTTCCCCCCTTAAAAGGATTCTGTCCCCAGAATCGATATATAAGGGGTTACACAAATCAATTAAACAAATAATTGAGGATACGATTTTCTCATTACATCTTCGAGTTCCCACGTGGCTTCTTCAGCACTGTGGTTTCTCCAAATTACCTTAACAGAAGGTATCACTTTATTCCTAAGTACTTGTTCCTTTCTGTCAATAATTTGAACAGCAACCTCTTCATAAGTTAAGTCTTCATCAAAGTGTAAAGGCTCGTATTCTATTACATGTTTATAGTCGTGTTTGTAAGGCCGTAACACGGAAATATGAAATACGTTATGTATATTCTCGAGTTCCGGAGGTAATGCTACTTCGTAAGCTACCTCGCCAACCTTTCGTAATACCTCAAAAGGTCCAATAAATCGGGGACTCAGCTTCCCTTTCTTGCCAAATCTAATTTTCCCATTCCATGGAGATACCTTCAGGAAAACGAAGCTTCCTAGTAATAATTCTCGATTCTTTCGATGTTGATCGGCATATTTCTTCTGTCTGTCCTTAGCAGCAACCAATCTTGTTCTGATCAACTTCATAATTTCAGCAGTTTGTTGCACCAATTCCGGTCCCAACAGCTGACGTTCACCGACTTCATCCCAGCACAAAGGAGTTCTGCACTTTCTGTCGTATAACGCTTCGTAAGGCGGCATGCCGATACTTGCGTGGTAACTATTGTTGTAGGCGAACTCCACCAACGGTAGATGATCATCCCAGCTTCCTTTGAAGTCCATCACACAAGCTCTCAGCATATCCTCAAGCGTCAGAATTGCTCTCTCACTCTGACCATCGGTTTGAGGATAGTACGCTGTACTCATTCGCAACTGCGTTCCCAAACATTCTTGCAAACGCTTCCAAAAATTTGACGTAAAACGCGGATCTCTGTCTGACACAATCGACACTGGAACACCATGTCGAGAAATAATCTCCTTAACGTACAATTTAGCTAATTGCTCTAAGTTGTACTTAATCCTGATTGGTAAAAAGTGGGCTGACTTCGTCAGTCGATCCACAATAACCCATATCGCATCGAAATCTTTCTTAGTCGCTGGAAGACCAACCACGAAATCCATCGTGATATGCTCCCACTTCCACTCTAGAATTTCTAATGGTTGCAGCAATCCGCTAGGTCTCTGGTGTTCTTCCTTGACACTTTAACAAGTTAGACATTTCGCAACGCATTTAGCAACATCCCTCTTCATATTCGGCCACCAAAAATGATGCCTGAGATCCTGGTACATCTTCGTACTCCCAGGGTGAATTAAATATCTCGAGCTGTGAGCTTCGCTCAAGATCTCCTCCTTAACTTTTGGTACTAGCGGTACCCAGATTCTACCTTCAAATCGTAGTAGTTCCTCACTGTCGATCTTGAATTTAAACTCTTCGCCATCAGCTATTCTCTTCTGAATCTTCTCGCATTCTTCATCGTGAAGTTGAGCTTCTTTCACCTTGTCCACCATAGTAGAACCAGTGGTTACTTGAAACAACTTCTCATCCAATTCCTTTGGAAACTTTACTTCCAGCTCTAATCTAGCCATCTGCTCTATTAACTGATCCTGATCAGTTAACATATTCAGCTTCTCCCGACCATCTCCTTTGGCGCATTTTCAAATCCTTATGGGTAAAGATATACTTCAGACTCTTGTGATCTGTGTATATTTCACACTTCTCTCCATATAAGTAGTGTCTCCAAATCTTTAGAGCAAACACTACTGTCGCCAATTCCAAGTCATGGGTCGGATACCCCTTCTCGTAGTCCTTCAGCTGACGTGACGCATAGGCAATGACTTTGCCGCTCTGCATCAACACACAGCCTAATCCTTTATGTGAGGCATCACTATATACCACAAAATTCCCTAAACTATCCAGTAAAGATAATACAGGCGCAGTACTCAACCTCTTCTTCAACTCTTGAAAACTCTCCTCACACTTCTCCGTCCAAACAAACTTAACTGTTTTACGAGTCAAATTCGTCAACGGAGTTGCGATTTTAGAAAAGTCTTGGATAAATCTTCGGTAATAACCAGCCAATCCCAAGAAACTCCTCACTTCAGACAGCTTCTTCGGCTGACCCCAATTCATTACCGCTTCAACCTTCGACGGATCTACCAAAATACCATCCTTGTCGATCACGTGGCCAAGAAATTGCACACGTTCCAACCAAAATTCGCATTTTGAGAATTTAGCGTAAAGCTTTTCTCGTCTCAGTGCTTCTAAGGTTAGTCGTAAATGTTCAGCATGCTCCTCCTCGGTCTTGGAACAAACCAGGATGTCATCTATAAATACTACCACGAACTTGTCCAGAAATGGTTTGAACACCCTGTTCATTAGGTCCATAAATGCAGCTGGGGTATTCGTGAGACCAAATGACATCACCAAGAACTCATAATGACCATACCAAGTCCTAAAAGCAGTTTTCGGTATATCTTCCTTTCTCACCTTCAACTGATGATACCCGCTTCTCAAATCGATTTTTGAGAAGTACTTCGCACCCTTCAGTTGATCAAACAAGTCATCGATCCTAGGTAAAGGATACCTATTCTTGATCGTAACTTTATTCAACTCCCTATAATCACTGCAAAGACGCATCGATCCATCCTTCTTCTTCACGAATAAAACAGGTGCTCCCCACGGCGAAACGCTCGGTTAGATATACTTCTTGTCTAACAGTTCTTGCAGTTGAACCATCAGTTCCTTCATCTCGACTGGAGCCATTCGGTACGGAGCCTTCGAAATTGGAGCAGTTCCCGGCGCTAAATCGATCACGAACTCTGTCTCCCTATCTGGCGGAAGTCCTGGCAAATCGCTCAAAAAAACGTCCACAAACTCCTTAACTACCGATATCTCTTCTACCTTCGGGCTCTCCTTACGCGTACCTGCTATGTAGGCTAAATATCCTACACAGCCTTGCATCAAAAGTTTCTTGGCTTGCATCACCGTCAGATAATTCGCTTGTCTAGGCAATTTACTACCATAGAACACCAACTTTGACGAAGTCGTAAGGTTTACTGACTTCTTCTGACAGTCGATTACCGCCCCATGGTTGAACAACCAGTCCATACCTAGTATGACGTCGAATTCCCCAAGTTTAATCGGAATCAAATCTACTCTAAGCTCCTGACCCTTAATGTCCAGTCTACAATTCCTATAAACGCTCCTATCAGGAATAACCTCCATATTCGCAATCTCTATGCTCAAAGGGTAAACTAACTCCTCTACAGGTAAGTCTAGGGTTTTAGCAAAATCATCAGATATGAATGAACAAGTAGCACCCGAATCAAATAATACATATGCATTTATACTATTGATCGAAATAATACCTACCACCACGTCTTTTGATTGCACCGCGTCTTGCACCATCATATTGAATGTGCGGCCAGTGGGTCGAACGGTCTGTAGTGGCGATGGTCCGACAGCAGTCACAGTGTTGCCGCTGCCCTTTCCTCCATTCCCTGTTGACCCTGTCGCTGGCTTCTTAGGGCAGTTACGAGCCATGTGATCCTTGGATCCACATGTATAACAAGCTCCTTTCTTGGGGTGTGGGAAATTTGGCGCGATGTGGCCTTCCTGACCACAGTTGTAGCACACGCATTTCCCTTTCATGCACACTCCAGTGTGAGTCTTCCTGCATGTAGCACACGCTTCGAGCTTCCTCTTCTGCTGGCCTCCCTGCTGACTCCCAGCAGAGTTATTGTCATTCCACTTCCTCTTCTGATGGATAACCCCGCTACCACTAGCCTTAGTTTCCGTTTCATTCTTCTTCTTCTTGTCCTGGTTGAATTTAGTCACCGCTTCGCTCCCCCCTTCAGCTAGAATAGCCTTTTCCAGCACGGCTGCAAACGTGTTTAGCTGGGACATAGAGACCTTGCTGTAGAGCCAGGGTTTCAGTCTCCGCTCAAACCTCCTCGCCTTCCTAGCATCCGTGCTGACCTGGTAAGTAGCGAACCTGGCCAGTTCGTTAAACTTCGCCAAGTATTCCGACACTGTTATCGTTCCCTGCTTCAGCTCTAGGAATTGGACCTCCATCTGGTCCTGCGAACTCACTGGAAAGTACATCTCGTAGAACATCTCTTTGAAACATTCCCACGTTATGACTCCTTCTCCCTCTCTAGTCTTATTCGCCTGCCACCAGAAGCTAGCATCTGACTTCAACATAAAAGTTGCAAATGCCATTTTCTGGTCTTCACTGACCCTAGCCACGTCAAATAACTTTTCTATTTCCATAATCCACGTCTGAGCATCTATAGGGTTTGTCGATCCCTTAAATTCTGGCGGTCCTACTGCCTTAAACTCTTTGAATGTCGTGGCCTGCACGTCCGGCTAATTCGTCATTGCTCCTGCCAGCAGGTTCACTAATTGCTGAACCGCATTAGGGTTTGTTGCATCGTTATTGTTGTTGTTCGTTGAACCCTCGGGGTTTTGATACCAACCTGTGACACCCCCAAATTCGGGTACTTCGTTTTCATATGATTTGGTGTTCACTTTCTAATTAAAACATACATCTACCCAAATAAAGAATTTCAACTAATTACAACCTTCATAAACATCTTCCTTTAGAAAGAATGACAACTTGTCCAATAAAATCCCAGGGTTATCTAAACCTTAACATCATTCAAATAACGTAAATGCAGAAACATAAAACATAACCAACTAAGTCTTATTACAAAAGTAACTTGACATAACAAGCCTTCATTTATTCATCTTTCCTTTTCCTTCACTTGTTGACGGTATGTCAACATTCTTGGTCTCAACTGCAAGTGGTGGTAAAACATGCAAGAGTGAGCAAACAAAAGCTCACTTGAAAACACAACAGTGATATGACATAAGTGAATCGTTTCAAAAGAGTTTAAATAACTTTACTTTCATCCATATAAAAATTGAATTATAGAAACTTCAGAGGGTCATAAGACCTTGAACCATTGTCCTAGGTTATAAATATTTCTATTTAAACCTTTAACAGTCAATAAGACTATAGACCATTAACTCGTACTCAGGGGGATCAACCCTTTGTACCATGAATTGTGCACAACCATCTTAACGCTTTTGAATAAAATATCCCCTAATTAATAGGGTTGTTCATTCTCAGAAATTGAATACAAGTCCGCACCAAAGAAAGTTTGGTTTGGATAGATAAGGGAACTTTAGAGTTCAACTATCATCAACTAGGAGTAGTTGAATCGACTTACAGTACTTTACAGTTCAATAATATAAGAATCATGAACCAATTGCAAAATATGACAATAAACTTCATAATAGATAGGCATGCTTTTAGAAACAACTCAAAGCATTCGATAGACTAAGTAGATCTTGCTTGAACAATTAAGCCAAGATCATATTACTAAATTAACACTTTAATACTTACATTTTATGAATATTGGAGTATGGTATAACTTGTACCACATATAACAAGTTGAGGAACGTAAATGAACTTTCATAATTTATTGAGCAAGGGTTAGGAATTTGCACAATGAAAAGATACAATGATTAGGATTGTATAGCATTCAAGAGTAGTTTAAAGAACTTGCACAATATAAATAACAAGTTTAGAAACTTACTTAACATAAGAGAATAAGGGTAAGAGAACTTGCCCTAAGCGCAAGCTACACTTTAACAATTACAACCACTTCACAAATACCCTACACATTTATATTACATTCAAACCATCTATTAGTATCCAACTACAACATTTAAATCATCGAACTTCATATCCAAGTCCAACTCACAATATAATTTACCACATTAGTTACTAATTAGTCAAGTACGCGAGTCTATACCCACGACATACATTCATAAGCCTATAACTCAATGAATCGTGTTGTGTGCCTCGTGAAAACAACACAAATACACACACATGTAACACATTCATAATATACTTCAATCTAACTTAAACACATCAAAAACATGTTATCTTATTGCACATTTCACTTTCCAAGTCTTAGAAACAAGTTTGCTTAACAAACGGGGCATAAAAACTCAAAAACCAAAAACCAAAATCTCCGGGCAGCAGTTTTACCCGCTGGGGCGGATCCCCATAGTGTAAAACACCCGCTGGGGCGGGTCCTCCCTCTGGTGGAGGGGCTGGCTCGCGAACTGGTGGAGAAATAGCTAATTTGGCTCATTCCTTCACACCGAATTCGATTTTTTCCAACATGATAAACATAAAATTTGATACTAAGAATATTTTAAACTCATTAACATGCTTATAAGATTTAAAATCCATATAACACATAATAAAAATCAAGATTTCATGAGTTTCGAAGAAAAACACAATTTTAAGCGTTCTTGGCAAAAATTACTATTACGAACTCATTGTTCAATCAATTCGAGTGATTCCAATTGTGATAACTCATATTCTTAACATATTAACATAATACATGATCAATTTTAACAATAACTCAAAATCAAACATCAATTGATAGTTTCAAAAGCCGTTTTTCAGAAATAAC
Source organism: Panax stipuleanatus (assembly GCA_020205555.1). Taxonomy (NCBI): domain Eukaryota; kingdom Viridiplantae; phylum Streptophyta; class Magnoliopsida; order Apiales; family Araliaceae; genus Panax; species Panax stipuleanatus. Next base: position 123,971,785 of record CM035120.1, read on the forward strand.
TTCACCGAAAATCACTATGAACACACTTCCTATTGTTTATCAAAATTCATGGATTGAATTGCTAGAACAACCATATAACTCATATATAATCATGTTATATCACATATTACACATAATTCATGCTCACATCAAGGATTTAAAGAAATTTTCAACATAAATTCATAATCTAACACTATGACCATGAATTTCATAGTGTTCATCATATACTTGTGAATTGAAATTCTTAAACAACTATGAAACTCTCATGTAAACATTTATATATATATATATATATATATATATATACACATATCCCATTTACATATCAAAATAACAACTTTCACAAAGAGACTTCCACATAGAATTCTAAAACCATGAAAACATAGAAGAATATGCTTTGAAAACTTGTTTTTTACAACAATTGTATTTTGAAAACCCTTTCACGGCATACAATTACATATCAAAACATATGAACACCATATATACATATAATTTATTGATTGTAAAAACCTAATTTGATAAAGAAGAATTATAACACATAAGAATTGAGTACAAGGGTTAGGGTATAACCTTACTAGTTTTAATTAAAGATAAGAGATGATGAAGATGATGATCCTCTCTTGCCTTCTCAAGCTCCTCTTCCTCTTCTCTCTTCTTCTTCTCTAACAATTCTCTCTAACTCTCTTCTTCTTTTTCTTTCTTTGTTTTGACTTTAGGCTTTTAAAAACTAACGTATCTTTTAACTTAACATATATTATACAATATACAATATACATATACGTATATAATATATGTAACTTATATTATTAATATAGCTAATAAATAATATACTAATTGCTATACTAACTACCACTTATTACATATGTTACAAAATTTGAAAAGTCCAACGCCATGTTTGGCAACCTCTTAGTAAAAAAATAGGTTTTTAGTGCTAAGGCCTTGTTTGGGTAAAATAAGATTAAACAAGTACAAGGGCCTTGTTTAGTAAAACACTTTAAAATTCTTTTCTAGTCTTTTAATAACTCTTTAAATCCATAGATTAAATATTACACTTATTTAATTAAATTACAACACTCTAATTCAATTAAATAAACTAACATTCATATAATACCAAATTGTCACACAATTGAATTTTCTTTTATTAAACATAATTCGTGTAACAAATTATTATCACTTAGCACATAACATTAAATCTAATTAAATTATTCTCAATTAAATTAAAATTATGCTACACCATTGCTAACATATCAATTTAATTAATCATATAGCACTTAATTAAATTGTCCACAACAATCGTACAATTTATTTATTTATCTTCACAAATAAATTCAATAAAATATTTATTTAATTCAATAAATATTTTCAATTAATATTTAAAATTCTCAATCGTTACAACCCTTACCTTAAAATTTGGAGACTGTACTAGCGTAATAGCATAATGCTCTTCTTCTTTCTCTCTTATTCTCTCTATACTTTCTCTCTCTATAGCTTTAGTGAATTAGTGAGAAATAATAAAGATATGAGCTTCTATTTATAGGCTCGGCAGAGTAAGGGTAAAATAGTCTTTTCGTCATAATTTATGACATCATCGCTTACATCATCGATCTATGACATCATTGCTTACCTCATCGCTCTGATGACATCACTACTTACCTCATCGCTCCGATGACATCATTGTTTGCATCATAAGAGTTCAAATTTAATTTGCACTCTTCCACCTCGTTTAAATTTTATACCATGAATTTACTATAATAATTTTACCATTCAAATTATAAAAAATCATACTATTACATAATCACATCATACTATTATAATGTAATATTATAATAATATATTTGAATGAATTATTTTGTCGGACAAGATAAAATACCAACTTTCAACAAATGTCACATGTTAAAAATTTCTCCGTTTAAATTCACATTGAATAAATATTTCCTTATCATATATATCAAAAATTAATTATTCACAAATAATATTACAGAACTACAATATTGACAACCAAGTCGTTCCCAGGAAAGAGGGGGCCTTCCGATAAGGATTTCTTCTTACTGGTGCGCAATTAATCAACCCCTTTCCTAGACAGAACTTCCTTAGACATTGCCAATAATGCTATCTAATAATATTATTCAAATAATATGAATTATTTATTTGATAATTAAAATAATGTGCAATGACAATTATTGAATCAATAATATAAAATAGCAAAGTAGCACTTATTGATATAAAATATCAATGTAGCAAATATTGAATCAATAAAATATTATACAATTATTGAATCAATAATATAAAATATTAAACAGTAATTACTGTAACAATAATTGAGTAAGTGTCTTCCTACGTAAGAATCAATAATTCAAAATACTGTGCAATACCGTGTGCTACCGTGCAACACAGCGTATAACTGTATTTTAACCACCGGGTATTTCAACAGTACTAATGATAACAGTTTTGCCGTTATTTTTATATAAAGGTTACTTCTGTCACTTTCTATATCCGACATTCATTTCGTTGTGGGGTCCACCAATGACAACGCCGTCGTACGAATATTCTCAGACAAAAAGAATATTCCTCGACCAAACGAATATTCCCCGACACAACGAATATTTTATAACCACTTGCTTACTTTGTAAACTTTGCACATTTCACCCATAACTTATCACATTTATCAAATCAACACCTTACTATTTCAAAATAATATATAAAGAAAATTAAATCTTATTCATAAAATTTGGGGTCTTACAACCTCCACTCCTTATGAAATTTCGTCCTCGAAATTGACATACGTACCTGATATGTCGAAAAGGTGAGGATACCTCGTTTTCATTTCCGATTCTAACTCCCAGGTCATTTCCTCGATATCATGGTTCCTCCACAAAACTTTAACTTGAGGTATAACCTTTGAGCGTAGGACATGTTCCTTCCTATCCAAGATCTTGACAGGTACCTCCTCGTATGTTAAATCTTCGGCTATCTCGTTTGGTTCTAACTCAATAATGTTGTTTGGATCTTTCACATATTTACGAAGCACAGATATGTGAAAAACGTTATGAACACGAGACATGCTTGGAGGTAAGGCAAGTCTATAGGCCATATTTCCTACTCGGTCAAGGATTTCAAATGGACCAATGAATCATGGGTTGAGCTTTCCTCTCTTTTCGAATCTCGTAACTCCTTTCCATGGAGCAACACGTAATAATACATGATCTCCGACATTAAACTCCACGTCCCTTTGATGAAGATCAGCATAACTCTTTTGTCGATCTTGTGCAGTTTGAATCTTTTTCGTAGTCATACGTACTAACTCCGGTCCCAACAATGTTGCTTCACCCACCTTGTCCCATCATACTGGAGAACGACATTTTCGTCCATACAATGCCTCGAATGGAGTCATGCCTATACTTACCTGATAACTGTTGTTGTAGGAGAATTCCACCAATGGTAGGTACTTATCCCAACTCTCTTTGAAGTCTAGAACACAGAGTCTCAATAGATCTTCAAGAGTTTGGATAGTCCTTTCCAATTTCCCATCCGTTTGTGGATGATATGCCGAACTGAATCGTAAATCCGTGCCCATAGCTTTCTGCAAGCTGACCCAAAATCGTGAAGTGAATCTTGGTTCATGATCCAAAACTATGGATACTAGCATGCCATGTAATCTCATAATCTCATTCACTTACACACGAGCAAGACGTTCAAGGGAATAAGTCTCCCGTATCGGCAAGAAATGAGCAGACTTGGTTAATCTATCAATAATAACCCAAATCGCATCTATGCCTTGAGAAACCTTGGGAGGACCCGTAACGAAATCCATGGTAATGTGTTCCCACTTCCATTTCAGAATCTCAAGTGGTTGTAATGGACCCTTTGGCACTTGATGCTCCGCCTTGACACGTTGACACGTTAAACACCTTGAGATAAACTCCGCGATCTCTCTCTTCATATTACTCCACCAAAATGTATGTCGAAGATCACGATACATTTTGGTACTCCCAGGATGGATTGCAAACGGTGTGTTGTGTGCCTCCATCATGATTTTATACTTCAAATCAGAATCATCAGGAACACAAAGTCTGGAGTTGACTCGAAGTATTCCTTCTTCATCAATCCTTGCTTTTGGAATAGCACCTTCTTGCACCTTCTTCCTCATATTCATCAGCTTCGGGTCTATAGCTTGAGCAGCTTTAACTTTATCAATCAAAGCTGGTTCTAATCGTATACTTGACATCATCGTATGGGTCCCCGGAGTCTTGAACTCTATCTCCAACCTTTGTAAATCACACAAAATAGGCCTTGAAAGCATCGCATTCGTTCCCGCATATGATCTTCTACTCAATGCGTCAGCTACCACGTTCGCTTTTCCAAGATGGTATTGGATGGTATGGTCGTAATCTTTCAACAGCTCAAGCCAACGTCGTTGCCGCATGTTGAGTTCCTTCTGGGTGAAGAAATACTTGAGGCTCTTATGATCCGTATAGATCTCCACTTTCTCCCCATACAGGTAGTGTCTCCAAATCTTCAACGCGAAAACGACTGCTGCCAACTCTAGATCATGAGTAGGATAATTCCTTTTATATTCCTTGAGTTGTCGCGAGGCATAGGCTATGACTTTCCCATGTTGCATGAGAACACATCCTAACCCTTTGCCCGAAGCATCGCTGTAAATGAAAAATCCATTCGAACCAAATGGTATCGTTAAAATAGGTGCCGAAATGAGTCTCCTCTTGAGCTCTTGAAAGCTCTTCTCGCATTCCTCATTCCAAATGAATTTTGTATCTTTTCGAGTCAGCTGAGTTAATAGAGTAGCGATTCGAGAAAATCCTTCCACGAATCTCCGATAATAACCAGCTAAGCCCAGAAAGCTACGTACTTCGGTCACCGACTTCGGTTGCTCCCAACTTTGTATTGCTTCAATCTTCGTCGGGTCCACAGATACTCCACGCTTTGATACTACGTGCCCAAGGAATGCTACCTCCTCAAGCCAGAACTCGCATTTCTTTAGCTTGGCATATAGCTTGTTTTCACGAAGCCTTTGAAGTACCAGCTTCAAGTGGTGCTCATGATCTTCACGGTTTTTGGAATAGATGAGGATGTCATCAATAAAGACAACCATGAACTGATCCAAATATTCTTTGAATACACGATTCTTCATATCCATAAAAGCAGCAGGAGCATTAGTCAATCCAAAAGACATGACTAAGAATTTATAATGCCCGTATCGAGTTCTGAAAGCAGTCTTCGGAATATCCTCAGTTTTAATCTTCAGCTGATGATATCCAAAACGAAGATCGGTCTTTGAAAAGAATTATGCACCTTGCAACTGGTCGAACAGGTCATCAATACGAGGTAACGGGTACCTATTCTTGATGGTGACATAGTTCAACTCCCGATAGTCAATACAAAGTCGCATACTCCCGTCTTTCTTCTTTACGAATAAAACAGGAGCACCCCAAGGAGATGTACTAGGACGTATAAAACTGATGTCTAACAACTCATGTAGTTGGACCTTTAACTCCTGAAGTTCTATAGGAGCCATTCGATATGGGGTTTTAGAAATGGGTTTTGTACCGGGTTCAAGGTCAATAAAGAATTCAACTTCACGTTCCGGGGGTAGACCGGGAAGTTCTTCTAGAAATACATCAGAAAACTCATTAACAACAGAAATATCATTCAAACCTGACGTATTCTGGTTTAGATCAGTGACATGGGCTAAGAAAGCTTGACATCCGTTTTTTCAATAAACGAATAGCTTTATGACTTGAAATAACATTGATTGATTTTAGTGGTTTGGTTGTTTGAATTCGCACAATAGGTTGGTTAGGAATATGAAAACTAACAACCTTACGAAAATAATCAATTTTGGCATGATAAGTGGTCAACCATTCAATTCCTAAAATCACATCAAATGCAAGTATTTTCAACGATATAAGATCAACAGGTAGGGTGAGGGTACCAATTTGAATCAAGCAAGATTTGTAAACTGTAGATGTAACGCAGGTTTCTCCCAACGGAGTTTCAACAGATAAGTCAAAGTCTAATTTCTCAGGTGTCAAGTTCAAACGTTGAGCACAAGCAGGTGAAATAAAAGAATGGGTAGCACCAGTATCTAATAAAGTGTAAACTTTGCAAGAGTTTATTATCAGCTTACCCGTAATAACCTCGTTCGGGTTCCTTGCTTGTTGGGCAGTTACGACAAAAGCTCTTCTAGGAACCACTAACTTTGACTTGTCAGAGATAGCCTTTGGAGTCACCATCCCAGCTGGACTTGGTTTCGCTACAGGACACACTCGAGCTATGTGCCCTTCCTTTCCACAGTTGTAACACACCTTGGATTGTTGTGTGCAGTTGGGGCTGATGTGTCTCTCTTGCCCGCATTTATAGCATACGACCGGCGGTCGTTCTCCTCCCCTAGAAACAGTTGGTGCTGCTGTCGATGCTTTCACGTTCTCATTGTAGTACCTTCTCTTCTTGAAATCTCCCCCCGACTCACTTCTTCTATTATCATGGCCACGATTACCATCGGAGTGGTTACCGCTTCTGGCATGATACTTTCCTCCCTGCTGGTTGTCATTATTTCGATGACTGCTGCCACCAGTACGACCTTGGTTGTTGTCCCTTGGTTGAACATAATTATTATCTCGTTCTAATAACTGGGCCTTGTTCACTACATCCGAATATAGAGAAAATTTATGAGAAATGAGGTATTGACGAATCTCGGGTTTCAAACCTCTCAGAAACATCCACGTCATACGTTCCTCATTCTCCACCAAATGAGGTGCAAACCAGGATAACTCCGCGAACTTAGCCTCGTACTGGGACACAGTCATGTTGTTCTGTTCCAGTCTAATGAACTCTACCTCTTTTATGTGATGAATACTTTCTGGAAAGTACTTGTCATTGAACAGTTTCTGGAACGCCCCCAAGTCATCTTGAGTGCGGCAGGCTGGGTACGCTTCACAGATTCCCACCAGTAATCTGCTTCTCCACGGAACATAAAGGTGGCAAATGGAACCTTCTGTTCCTCCGTGCATCCCAAGACATCAAATATCTTGGTAATTTGCTTAATCCAATTTTCCGCCTTGATTGGATCTGGCTTTCCCTGAAACTCTAGTGGTCCCAACTCTTTAAACTGCTTGGCAGTGATAAGCCGCGAGTTGTTATTTCCACCAGTATTATGAACACGAGTCTCCCTCGTCTGGTTTTGCATGAACTGCAAAAAGCTTCTAAACATCCCGTCATTTATCATTTCTTCGGTAGGGTTGTTTACAGGAGGAATATAGCCTTCCTGTTGCACGTTCTCCTCGTTGGTGATTAAAGGTGTCTCAACGGTCTCATTCACTCCATTGTTTAAATTTTCAGCCGCCATTCTCAAATACTGCCACAAAACAAGGGTTAATCAAACAAATTAACATATCACATATTAATCCTATATTCCAACCGACCAATTAAATAACAATTAAGCTTAGGTAGGACACACTAGCGAAGGTTTTACTCGTCTCTCCCCTCCTAGTTCTATTTCCAGATCTCCGCCAGAGATCATATCCCTAAGCTCTGATACCAACTGTAACTCGTATCCCCACATTGGATAGCACCTCACAATGGCACCTATCAGTTTGCCACCGCAGAACGGCGTCCCATACGGAGAGTCTGGCTTCGGTGCATCACCCATACACAGGAAGTCACCAGATAGAGGCTCGGGGCTCTTTACTTATGGCTCTGATACCAACTGTGACGCCCCCAAAATAGGTTCAATACTCAACCCATTTTGAGTCGCCAAATACACTCAACAAAATTCAAATACAATCTTTCATATCACACGGTCGTGCAAAATACGACCACACAACTGTGAGTGTCAATACAGACATGTAGAAAATATTAACATTTAAACTAAGTCCTCGTTACATTTATTATCACACCATTTTAAATAAAAAAAATAGTGAGGACTTCTACAGCTCTAACTCGGACCATCACTCCATTCCCCAACTAGTACCCGCGATATTCTCATTTTCTGAAAAGAACAATAGAAGAAAAGGGTGAGCTCAACTAGCCCAGTAAAGAATATTATGACTAAGATAATGAAAAATAAATTATCGTTAGCCTTCAATAAATCAGATAAAATATTATGGACAACAAGTTTTAGATCAATATTCGCAGCGAAAATAACAATTCATTAGAAGAGTTAAGTAGAGAATGATGTCTACTATCTTCTTTGATTTAAAAGTCCATCATCAATATTTTATTCCTGTAACATCAATCAATATACATCTCGAATTAAATATTCATCTTTGCACTACTGGCCAAAGATATTCATTTGTATCATCAGTTGGTCATGTTCATCTCAACACCTGTCCATCTTTGCACTACGGGCCAAAGATATTCATCAGGTAATTATTCATCTTTGCACTACAGGCCAAAGATATTCATCACGTAATTATTCATCTTTGTACTACAGGCCAAAGATATTCAGTTATATCACCATTTAGAACTGAGGATGATGAAAAATAATACGAATAACGGATCTAGTGAGATAAAGGACAAATATTAGAGAATTTATCCAGAGTTCAAGAATGAAGATCAAAACCTGGATCCAATCAAAGATGATTTGGAAGAAAAAAAATATTTTTTTTTACCGTGAATAGTAACTCGTCATGAAAAGATAAAAATTTTACAAGAAATTTCAGACAAATATTCCAGTGAAATAATATTAGATGAAGCGCAAAACTCAAGTAATATCTGATCATTTCAGGAATTATAGAAGCAATACTTACCGTAGTAAGTTTAGAGTTATGAATCTGAAATGAAACAATATACAAAACTGTAATTGGATTTTCACCCGTCTGGCGGTAGTCCGCTCAAACAGATTATTTCCATAATTTAATAACAGCTGAATACGAAGGGTTATTCACCAGGCATGCGGTAGTCCGCGTATACAGGTTATTCCCACAGAATAATAAAGAATGGAATAACAACAGGATTTCACCATGCATGCGGTAGTCCGCGTAGACAGGTTATTCCAACAGAATAATAAAGAATGGAATAACAACCCTTACGAGTATTGAAAGAAAATAACTCTCTTCATGAATACAAAAGAAATAATACCCTTACCTTAAAATTTGGAGACTATACTAGCGTAATAGCAGAATACTCTTCTTCTTTCTCTCTTATTCTCTCTATACTTTCTCTCTCTATAGCTTTAGTGAATTGGTGAGAAATAATAAAGAAATGAGCTTCTATTTATAGGCTCGGCAGAGTAAGGGTAAAATAGTCTTTTCGCCATAATTTATGACATCATCGCTTACAGCATCGATCTATGACATCATTGCTTACCTCATCGCTTCGATAACATCACTGCTTACCTCATCGCTCCGATGACATCATTGTTTGCATCATAAGAGTTCAAATTCAATTTGCACTCTTCCACCTCGTTTAACTTTTATACCATGAATTTACTATAATAATGTTACCATTCAAATTATAAAAAATCATACTATTACATAATCACATCATACTACTATAATGTAATATTATAATAATATATTTGAATGAATTATTTTATCGGACAAGATAAAATACCAACTTTCAACAAATGTCACATGTTAAAAATTTCTCCGTTTAAATCCACATTGAATAAATATTTCCTTATCATATATATCAAAAATTAATTATTCACAAATAATATTACAGAACTACAATATTGACAACCAGGTCGTTCCCAGAAAAAAGGGGGCCTTCCGATAAGGATTTCTTCTTACTGGCGCTCAATTAATCAACCCCTTTCCTAGACAGAACTTTCTTAGACATTGCCAATAATGCTATCTAATAATATTATTCAAATAATATGAATTATTGATTTGATAATTAAAATAATGTGCAATGACAATTATTAAATCAATAATATAAAATAGCAAAGTAACACTTATTGATATAAAATATCAACGTAGCAAAAATTGAACCAATAAAATATTATGCAATTATTGAATCAATAATATAAAATATTGAACAGTAATTACCGAAACAATAATTGAGTAAGTGTCTTCCTACGTAAGCATCAATAATTCGAAATACTGTGCAATACCGTGTGCTACCGTGCAACACCGCGTATTACTGTATTTTAACCACCGGGTATTTCAACAGTACTAACGGTAACAGTTTTGTCGTTATTTTTATACAAAGGTTACTTCTGTCGCTTTCTATATTCGACATTCATTCCATTGTGGGGTCCACCAATGACTGCGCTGTCGTACGAATATTCTCCGACAAAAAGAATATTCCTCGACCAAACGAATATTCTCCGACAAAACGAATATTTTATAACCACTTGCTTACTTTGTAAACTTTGCACATTTCACCCATAACTTATCACATTTATCAAATCAACACCTTACTATTTCAAAATAATATATAAAGAAAATTAAATCTTATTCATAAAATTTGGGGTCTTACATCCCGTATGTAATTTAGTTTTCAGTATTCCGCAGTATTAAATTGCGGACAGGACAGGTTATCAAAATATCCCTCCTTTAATACTGCGAATGAAAAAAAAGAGGCATCCGCAGTATTAAACTGCGGAGCCTTATGGTATTGTACATTTATCAAAAGTTATGTAGTTCCCAATTCCAACCCCTTTCAAAAGCGAATCACCATGAAGTACGTGATTGTCCCGGTAACAAATGAAACTGCAACCAAAAATAGGAAGGAAGTGAGGAAGTTTGACATTATGAAAACATCAACTCCATAGTATCCGTTGAGTTTTTCTCGATAGAAAACCTGTTAGGAATGAAATATTGCCAAACATCAAGCCCACAAGAACTATTGCAAGTTAATAATATCTACTCCGTCTAGTGATAGTCAAAAAAACAAGAACAAGAATCATTACTTACTAATTACAAGATTTGAAAGGACACAGGGACGCGATGGGAAGGTCTCGGACCACTTCGACAAGGTCTCGGACCACTTTCGGCAAGTTCTCAGACCACTTCGGCAAGTCTTAGACCACTTCGACAAGATCTCAGACGACTTCGGCAAGGTCTCAAACCACTTTAGCAAGGTCTCGAACCACTTCGGCAAGATCTCAAACCACTTCGGCAAGGTATGTGGAGGTATGTGCTGGATATACTGATTTCCTGCAATTACTTTTCAATCTACGAAGATCCTAGCTTAAACTCAAAATATTGGACAATTTTGTAACATAAATTCAAACAAAGCCAACTCAGTTAATTTATGAGCATAAACATAACGTTATAGTTTCAAATTTCACTTCCTCAATTATCTCAGTCACCAAACAATTCACCATCAAGCAATTCTAATTTCTACTGTAGGGTACTGTTTTTTGCTAATTGCAAAGAAAAAACGGAAACACAGTAATATGCAATTGTAATCCATTTCTACGCCCAATTTTTAGAGAGAGAAGAAGAAGAAAGTGAGAGTTTAGAGATAATGTTTGGTATTTGAAAATTGAAATTGAGAGATGGGTTTTTCTTCTTCTCTCTTGCACTAGGCTCAGCAGTTTAATACTGCAGATGCCAAAGATTTTTTTTAGTGCAAGGAGGGGTATTTTGGTAATTCGTATCGTCCGCAGTTTATTACTGCGGAAAACTAGAAACTAAACTGCAGATGGGAGCTCTATTTAACCGTTCGATCTTTGAATAGAGAGTCGCGATGTGTTGTAAAGCTATTCTCTTTTTTATAACGTTTGATATGGATCGTTCCCCTATATATATATAAGTACTCTACTTCTAATATTTTTTATAATATATATCATTTTTTTAGTAAAATTAAATTAGGGTAGTATTAAAAAAATAAGATCGCCAAGAATAATATTAAAACAGAAAGAGAACATATAAATTTGAACAAACAAAAAATAAATAAATAATTAAGACAAATAAATTTAGACGGAAGACTATTCCTTTTTTCTTCTCCTGTGTGCTGAGGCACCTACAACTATTGCTTTTCTTGTTCGTGGTGCGGGTAAACTCTCAAACCCTAAAAGATTATATGAAGTTTTGAAATACTATGTGCATGAACAGAAACAATAATAGATAGGTCCTATTCAAAAATGAAGGACCACATACTTTTTACTCTTTATCAGTGTATAGTTGTTACTACATAATTGTTATTGCACATAAAATTGGAAAAGCATTATTTTTACATATATTTTAATATTTTCATATGGTTCTCTCTCTCAGATGAAAATGAGACTCACTTTATATTTATATAAAATATAACCATATAAAAATATCAAAAACACATGTAAAAATATCAATTCCCTTCTCGTATTAATATACATAGAATCCTGGAGCAATTTTTGCTAGAGATGTTAAAGAGAAACTATTAGTCATCCAAATTAACACTAATATAACATGCAATGAGAATAAATACTTTTAAATGTAGAGCATTTAATGTAAGTGCTTTTTATAAGAAAGTTAAAATAATATTTAATTGCCTAATTATAAAATTGCATTTGAAGTTATTAGTGACAAATTTAAAGTAATTGTATGATATGGGATGTTTTTTTTTTCTTTTTAACAATTTTGTACATCTTTTTGCTAGAGGTACTTCACCCAAAAGCACAAAATTTTTACTTCGTCTAAAAATAAAAATAACAATCAACACAAATCTTTACTATTTAAAAGTATTTTCAAAGAGTTACTAAATATTAAAATATTTATATTTTTAATTTAAAAATGGTTTTAGTCAACCCAAAAATTCCCCCAAACATGCTCTACTTGTTCTTGTTTTAGCAACGGTAATATATGTTCGATTAGCTCAAGGTTAGTCGCAACAAATCTTCATATAATTACATGCTACAATTATGATAATTACAAATTAAAATATTCCCGTTTCCAATTAAATAAAAGCCTAGTTGGTAGCCTGCCATTCTTTTGTCATATTCTCACCGTATAAAATTTATTACTAGAGTAACTAACACATTAAAAAAAAGGTAAATTCCCACTTTTTTAATCATATAACAAGACTAAAATTTAAAAAAAGAAAGAAGAAAAGATCTCTTCATTATGATGATTCTTACAACACTACAAAGACAAAATACAATGCTATTAAAAAATAATCATTCTATTTCTACCATACTAAAGATCACAAAAAGTAAGGTGGGCCCAGCTAGAATCAGATTTCCTAGTTTATCTAATATAATAATAAAAAGAAAAATACAAAAATTCAGTATTTTTTTTTATTTTTTATTTCTTTTTTGTAGCCTTGATGGGAATGGAATAAGGGCTCCTCTTTCCTATTGGCAAAACAGAATTTGAGTACAACTATGTATAAATTACCAGTTTCAGCCGAAGCTTTGCCTGCTTTCCAATTTCAGTCCCTCCCTTATATGCATTAGCATTTCTATCCATCTGGGAAAATTGACTTCAACCTTATTGCCCGGGTTCTAGTCCTTGGCTCCCTTTCCAGTGGCTCAACCGAGCCCCAGACTGTAGATAATTTATGCATATGTACATTTTTTTGGATTGACGCAATCTGAATTTTAAGCTATCACGTAAATCTCCGGGGAACACGAGGAGTTGGTACAACGAAATCACGCCCTTCTTTTATCATGTGGAGACGGTCTGGTATAGTTTTATCGAATAGCCTGTTCTCCGGATTCTCAGCATAGCAAACGTAGTAACAGCTGACACACGCTTGAGGCAATGCCATGGCAATTCTAGTCTGGAATAATATTAAACTTGAATTAGAACAACATTGTCCGTATAGTGGATTTGACTAAATAATGTACAAATTTTTAAATTTTTTTAATAAATTGGTAGAAAAATAATGTACAGGTTGATCATATGGCCTGAATGGTAAGTGAGAATAATTGATATAAATAATTGAAGTGGTTGAGGTCACAAACCATTAAATAACCAATGAAGAAGGCAAGAAGGGAAACAGTAGCTGTGAAGTCACTGTGAACCGACCAGGTCCAAGGCGCCACAACAATAACGCAGATAGCGCCGCTGCAGATTCCGGCGAGGAAGCAGATTGCGGTGGTAATATCAGAGTCTACAATGCACTCCATTTCATGTTTCTGGAAGAGCTCCCAAGTGTCTTGTGAGGCCTGCACGAATCCTTTTCCATAGGCGGCTATCTGTAAAACATTTGTTTAGAGAATGTTTTATTTCCAGTTCAAAAGTATTAATTTTAAAGTAATTGACCAAAATTAATTAAGTAGTTTGGCTTGCCAAGTAATAAATTAAGAATTTTAAATATAAACAAAGATTGATGAATGCTCATGTTGAATAAGTAACTACCAATAAACACCAACAGAAACATTCAAAATCTTCATAAATGACATAAAAAAGATAAATGATACTCAATAATAAGTTATTGAAACGCAAGGAAAATTAAACATTTATTAAAGTAAAAGCATTAAACTTTGTTACAAAATGATCTACTATGCAATGGACTAACCGAATCAATCCCCTATTCCCTATGGGAGGAGTTAAATTGATCAAAATTTGCGGCTTATATGTTATCCAATCCACAATATAGTAAATTTTAGATATCATTACATTAAACGTCGTACTTTCTAAATAAATTTAAGTTTTCTAGCACAAGATTTACTTATAACTACATTCACATTCTGATTTAGACATAAAAATAAAAAAATAATTTGCAAGTGCTAATGGTCTGTGAATATTAGTACCTGTACGTATGCCCAGCCGTTGCCAAATTTAAAGATGGTTTCCATGACTTCCAGGCAGCAATGAGCACATGAAAACATGAATTCATCTTCTCCCTCTAGCAAATTCAAAGCCCGGAAAATAATTCTCAAAAACTCAATGGCAGGCACAAAAAGGGACCCAAGACAAGCACTTCCCAGATTTTTCGACAACGCCCTTTGGAAGCAAAATTGAGTATTGGATTGCATTCCTCTAAGATAATACAGAGCAATCACTCTGCTAACTGTTTGATTAGCAACATTCCTCATGACTTCAGTTGTCCAAGCCAAGCTCAATACCAACACAATTATAGTCAATGGCGGAAAATAGAAATTCAACGCCCCAATAACCGCGAAAATCCATAGTAACATCCACATGAATCCAGCCCCGAGCATCCAATAAGTAGGCTGATTCAAATCATGAAACTTTGACACCGGCTCAAGCGATTTAATCAAAACCTTACAGCAAAACCCAATTCTCGGAGTAACCCAACAAGAATACAAGCCATTACAAATCGCAAAAAAGATAAGGACTACTCCAACACCATCTGTTGGGGGCTTTTGGAAACAAATTAGTAAAATTCCGGCAGATAGAGAAATAAGGAAAGAGCTCCAAAGTATGAAATAGATCATAAATTTAGGCCACATTCTCACCGCCTTTTGCCATGTAAATGCTAGTGTTATGCTAAGAAAAGAGGTGGCTCCAACCTGCGGCAGAAAATATTCTAATAACCTCTTTTCCTTTTTTCTAGTATCTCCTGCTCTAATTAGTCCTTCAATCCCCTTGTAGACAAGAAAACACACTAGTGCAATAGCGGCAACCATGTGCAAAAGGAACAAAAACAGAGATATTCTGTTGGTGTATCTTCTTGAATTCAATGATATTACTGATTGCTGCTTGAACACAAAAACCCCGTGTCACAAAAAATTGAAAAATAAAATTAAAAAAACAAACCAATAATATTTTACCAAAATTGGAAATCAAATTAAAAATTGTAAACACACACACAGACATATATTCTGTTGGTGTGTCTTCTTGAATTAGAAGATATTACAGATTGCTGCTTGAACACAAAAAACAAAATTGGAAAATAAAATAAAAAATTGTAAAACACACACATAGACAGATATTATATTGGTGTCTCTTCTTGAATTCAATGATATTTCAGATTGCAGCTTTACCACAAAAAAAAAAAAAAAAAAAAAAAAAAAACCATATCACAAACCATAATTTTTTTTATAAAAAAAACTCAAAAAATATTATACCAAAATTGGAAAAAATATCAAAAATTATATATACACACGCACACATATAGAGAGAGATTTACTTGTGGAGTAGGAGTGGAGCGAGGGACAGAAGGGGAAGGAGTGGGGTGGTGATGAGGCTGCTGAGAAGGTGAGGCAGAAGGGGCTCTTGTGCCACCATTGATAACAAGCCTTAAAGGGTTTGTAGCACTCAATCTTTGCATTCTTGACATTTGAAATTCCCTTGGAGGAACATTCTGAGTCACATGTTCAAATCCCATCTCCCCTTTTTCCACATCTTTCAATTCTTCATCTTCTTTTTCATTCTCCTCTTCTCTTTCCTCTTCTTCACCATTTTCTCTCTCCACCACCTACACAACACACGAAAAACCCAAAAAAAAATAAAATCAAAAACAAGAACAAATGTTGACCATTATTTCTCAAAAAAAAAAATTGACCAAAAGTTCTCCAAAAAGAACAAATTTTGACCAAATATTTGGGATAACAAGAACAAAGGGTGCTGTCTTCTGTTCTTACAGGCAATTGGGCACCCATCTGCGGTGCTGGTGGCGGCGGCGGAGATGGTGGTTCTGGGCTGTATTTGGTGAACGTTGGGTTTATTTGTTTTTATTTATGTTGTGTGTCGTGGCTGAGGCTGATGTTATTAGGCTGGTGGATAGTATTGTAATGGAGTAGTACAATTTGCTTTCACCATAGCTTTTGCATCTTACCTCAGAGTCTCAGACACTTATACGACCCATTTAGTTATGTTTTGGACACGCGCTCTTGTTGCACGTGACATCACGAGCCAATCACAGGAGGGTTTTCGGCCTTTGTGTCAGTTTCAATTCAACTAAAACGAGACTAGTAATACGAGGGGGATAGATTTTTGAGTACGTGAGTGGTGGTGCAGCGTTGCTTATTGTAGTGATATTGTTTGCCTTAATGGCACATGGACCATTGGCTAAAGAAAATTTTATTAAGAAGTACAAAATTGTTAGATGGGAAACTTAATACTGGTGTAAATAAATTGAGTGGAATCATTTTCAAATAAAAAATAAAAAATTGAGTGGAATCCAATATTGAATGGTTCGGATTTTATTTATAAAATTTATTGAATATAAAATAAGATTTGATTAAAGTTGTCAAACAAGATCGTGCAAGACAGTTTGAATTTTTTGAGCAGATATGATTCGAGTATTAATAGAAACTTGTAATTTGAAGATATTCGAGTAATTTATCAAATTTTAAACCTTACTCATATTTGAATCGTTTATATTTCAAGTCGAGTTCGAATCAAATTTTTAATCGAGCGAGTATGAATCAAGGTCGAACCGTTTAGTTCATTTTACAACCTTAAAATTTAATATTACACACACAAAAATTAAACAAACAAAAAAAAAAGATGAGAAATTAAAAAGATATTAGTGGGAATATGATATGTTATATTGTTATCATGAAATTACTTCTTTTACTCATTTCGTCTAAAAATAAAAGTGTTTTATTAACTTTTATAGTCAAATTGACTATTTTTTGAATTCATAAATCTTATTACTCTTATATATATATATATATATATATATATATATATATATATATATATATGTGTGTGTGTGTGTGTGTGTGTGTGTGTGTGTGTCTGTGTGTGTGTGTGTGTGTGAAGAGCTTATAAATATAAAAACTATATGCAATTAAGTATTAATTTCAATGTTTGGGTGCTCTTTCTTGCTTATATATAACATTACATTTATTATTATTATTATTATTATTATTATTATTAGTATTAGTATTAGTATTTTTTTTTTGAATTTTTATCCTCTTGCTTTCGCATTTTCTTTATACTTTGCAATAAAACATGTGATTCATATTCAAAATATTTTGAAATAAAAAATAAAAATAAATTAACAAATCAAAACCAGAATAAAAAATATCAAAATTAATTCAATGAATAAAAACATTAAAGAGTCAATTTTCCCTGATGAATCATTTAATAAATATTATTCTTTTTTCATTAAATTAATTATCTAGAATTGCCAACAAAAAATCATTAATATTTTATATAATCATTTTCCAAATAATTATATAGCATATTTATTTTTATTAATTTCACTATATTCCTATGAGAAACAATAATAATAAACTCATTAAGAATCATTTTTTACACGTTACTTGCGGTATTCTGGTATATTCCTATCCCGTTGACGAATTAACATTCACTCGTAGGAAGAATTACTAATCACAAGTTATTACATCCATATCTTAATTTAGAATTCATTGTCAAATTTCATCTAAATCCACAAATTGAGCTTCCTTCTTATAGAATGGAGGAAAGACTCAATAATAACAAAGCAACAAAACAACTTTTAATAAAGCAAACAACTTTAAATAAAGTAGAGCAATAATACTGACGACGCGGGTCTTGGATGGGCTGGAGTCGAGAAGACGGCAAACAAACAAAGGGACCACCACCTCTTAAAGATAAGAGATAAGATTCCCTGACATCTTGGTTCTGAGATAAAATTAAACCGAACTTCTACCTCCTCCTTATTAGTGCTAATACCCTTTTTATCAATGGATAATGAAAAAAGCAAACTAATAAAATGTGTACCCAAGATAGCTGTTTGTGCCATGTTTTTGACAAGTAAAAACGGAGTTTCAAAACAAATGCCATTATTACAAACAACAGCATCGGAGAGCTTGTAATCAATTTGTAACTGACTTCCATCAGCAGTACTCAGCTGTTGAGCTGTTTTTGAAAAGTACTGTGAAGGGATCAGACCTTCAGCCAAACAATTTAAGTCTGCCCCAGAGTCGATTAAGGCCTCTGTAGTGACCAAAAATTCTCCTTCAATAAGGATAGTGATAATAACATACCACTTTTGAGTGATAATTCTATCTATCCTATTGATTTTTAAAGCGCTAAATTCTCCTTGAATTTTTCTCCTATCTTGAGAGGCGAATTCATTACCAAATTCAGAGAACTGCTCATCGCTTTCTTCTAACGGATAGGTTGAACCCTCAACCTTAGATTTTCCTTTGTCATCTCTGCCTTTAAGCCAGCGGATATCCTTCTTGACTTGCTTCATCTCCTTTTTGAGAGTGGCAATTGTGACTTCGCGAGCATCATTATTTGCCTGTATATTAACAATCGATTCATGTAACTCTTTGAGAGTAGGCTCTTTATGATGCTGATTAACCATTTCAAAGATCTTCTGCAACGAGTATTGACTGGGGTCAAACCTTTCATCATCGTTGTCAGCGGTTTTCTTTTTACTTTTAGTAAGCTTGATATATTTTTTGATCATCTCTTTCTTTTTAGATGAGTCGTCAAGTTGGTTGATGATATCAAGGATGAGACTATCTTCTTTAGTCAGAACATTCAAAGATAGACCATTTAAGGCTCATAAACAAGCTTCTCTGTCAGTACACTGGCAATCATCCAATTTTGCTCATGAAACTTCTTCTTCATCTGAGTAGGAATTGTCAGTGTTAGACTCCGAACCACTATCATTAGTATTTGAACTATGATAACTGTCGGGTTCTTCATCTGAGTTGATAAGAACTGCCAGAAGCTGTCTTTTGAGACCTTCATCTTTAACCAGTTGGTTAATCTTTTTCTTTGTGATACAATCAGGACTTTTATGCCCGATCTTTCCACACTTGTAACAAGTTAGAGGTTTTGAACTAATCTTCTTTCGTTTAGATGACTTATGCCTTTTACGCTGCTCTTCCTTAGTCTGCTGCTTAGACCTTTTGTGTCTTCTTTTAGAACGTTTTTCCCCTTTGTGGCTCATGGATTCTTTAAGAATCTTTCTCTTTTTCTTATCTTTAGGGATTTCAGCAAGTCCATATTGCTCACAGAAATCTCCTAGAGCTTTCTTTCCTCTAGCTCTTTCTTCAGCGATTTATTTTTGAATCTTTAATATATTACACAGATCTGCACCTTCAGCGATAACTTCTGAGGCAAGCTCTCCATAGGTGTATTCATCCCATGGGATAACTCCATCATTTTTATTTTTCAACCTTGTTTTGACTCTTTGAGAGAACAAATAGGTAAGCCTTCAACAAATTTCTCCTTACAGTAATCGCTGTTACAATCACTTCTAGAAAGGACTTTGGAGAAGAAAATGTCTTTATAGAATTTGAACTCAAACAGCGATTACACTTTAGGTTACTGAGCTGCTCATAGGTTCTAGAAATAATAAGTTGATTATTTCTCACGAAGTGTCTCATGATGGTATAGAGAAGAGTATTTACCGCATCTTTGGTAAAAACTGGGACGTTCATTTGATCAACTCCCTTTTGAACCTGAAAATTAAAGATGCGTTCTCTATTTTCATTAGTCAAAAGATTGTCCCACCAAAGCCAAGCTGGCCCACGAAACTAGATGCTAAAGCTTGAGCAATCCATTTTTCGGAGGTGTTCTTAGTTCTCGCAGCTTGAGCAAACATAGTTATTTGCTTCAAAAGAACTATAATCTGATAATCTGTGAGTCCATCAAGGTTCCACTCACAAATATATTCACCATTAAATTGGATTCCATCATTAAAAGCCCTATTCTCGAACTGGGCATTAATTGGGGAAGGACGATGGTAATAAGGTTGGTTTTTAACCTTTCCCCACTTAAGCCTGTTTATTTGAGGCTCCTATTGGATCTCGTCTAAGATCTCGTCTAAGATCTCGTTAGAACTAAAATCGAAGGATTTTGAGAGGACGTTGCTATAGATTTTGGTTTTATAGTCAACTTCTCTAATCGATTCTTCAATTCTTCAAACATCTCAGAAGAACCAGATCCCATTTTAAACTCGTTAGATAACTCTGGAGGAGGTTTAAATAGGATTGCTTCTGGCTTCTCTTTTGCTATTAACCTTTTCTCCTTTGAGGAGGTAGTTATAGCTTTTGCTGGAGATGCACCAATAATTAACGGTTTTTCCTTTGAGGAAACTACCTTTTCTACTTTTGATAGTTGAGCTCCCAAGGATTGAAGGAACATATTTGTATAATTATTTTGTTCCAAAATATGATCAATACCTTGTGCTTCAACTGATTTTGCCTCCTTATCCAAAGTCTTTTTGTAAGGAGCGGCTCTTGCTTTACCAACAAAGACTGCAACTACAGGTGGGTGGATAGCTGATACAACGTTGTTCTCATCTGTACCGTCAGGCAGTCTAAAAGGTCTATAAGAACTTTCTACTACATTAAGAGTAGAGTTTTTCTCGCCTTTTTCCCCTCCAAAAGGAAAAATATATCCTTTTACTTTACTCCAATGTTTTAAGAAAGTAAAGAAGTCTATATTTTTCTCTGATTCCTTTAAGCAATCATAGAAAATTTCTTTAATCAAATTCTGGTTTTCCAAAGAATAATGATTAAAGAACCAAGCAAAAACTACTATCCTATCCTCTGCGCGCTCGAATTATTGAGGCTGAGAACATGGACCACCAAAAGGACAGCTGGAATTATCATCATCACTATCAGACAAATTAACTGTGTCCTCATGTTTTCTAAGAAATTCTAGAATTTCATCCTTATGGATTCCTTTGAGAGCAGTTTTAAGTCTTCTGTGAGAAGCATCATACTCGTGCATATCGTATTCTTTCTCCGGCTGAAAAGTAAGATCAATAATTTTCTCTGTGTTAAACTTAGCCCACCATTTAATGGACAATTGTCGGCGAAGACGATAGGTCCAATTTCCTGCATGTTGATCAATGGAATAGGACCATTTGAAGATCCATGGAATTTCATAATCAACACAGTTATTAAGTAGAGCCTGATTATCATTAAGACTCTTATAGGCTTGAATGTATCTCTCAAAAACCTTCTACATGTTAAGGGGGAAAAATCTGGATGAGGACCCAAATAGTAAAACCAAGATTGAAACCAGGCTGGTTATTCTTGGGTTTTCAAATTTCCTGTGATTTTAGGATGAAGAAACCAGCTATGGGTATATTGGTCATTTTGGTAAAACAAGAACTTTTCTCAAGCCATGGTGTAATTATGGTAATTATAGGATTTTGGGATCATATTTTTGTTCTCAAAAAATCTATGAGTCCTTAGATCACCCACCCATTCACTTGGATGTAAGACCTTTAAGATCTTAACCGTTGAGAAAGCTAAATTGTAGCGATCTCTTGGTTTATGAGAAACTTTAATGGAATTGGTTTCCACTAAAATTTTCTAGAAGAATTCCCTGGTTTTAGGGAGGAACACCGGCAAGTCATGGGAATAGGATAAGTATAACTCTGCCACTTATTCAGGGAAACGAGTCGAGTCGATATCTTCAATAACAACTACATCCATGGCCATAGTGTCCATATAGTGAGTTTCAACAAGAGCTTTGAGCTCAGGAAGCTTCCCTTTATCTTTATTCTCTTGAGGGCCGGACCCTTTATTTTTTTGAGAGCTGGGAGATTGCCCTTTATAAGAACCGGAAGATTGCCCTTTGAGAGACTCCTTGGTTCTTTCAAGCACCGGTTTAGCTTCTCTTCTTGAAGACCTGTAGATAGATAAAATATTAACATTATTTTCCAAGAATTCTCTAGTTAAAAAATCAGGAAGAGAATTTGAATCCCCTTTGATGAATTCGATATCGAAATCGAATGCGAATAAAAGGGCTAGCCACCTAGCAAAGATTTGTCTAGAAGCGATGTTTTTAACATCCTTCTCTAAAACTTCTTTAGCTGACTTACAGTCAACTCTTAGTAAAAACCTTTGATTAAGGATATCTCCTTGGAATTTATCAATACACAGAACAATAGATAAAATTTCCTTCTTGATAGTTGAGTAATTAATCTGTGTAGGATTCCACTTTCCTGAGGTAAAACAAACCAAAATTTCTTTTGAATTTTTAATTTGCTTTAGGATACCCCCATAACCTTTATCAGAGGCATCCATCTCAACTATTTTAGGAGTTTCAGGATCAGAGAAATGTAAGCATGACAGTTCTTTAACACGATTCTTAATCTTTTTGACAGCCATGGTGCAATCATTTGTCCAAAGAGGAGGCTGATCTTTAAGCCTCTTATAAAGAGGGCCTGCATCAATTGCCAAATTTTTATAAAAATCTGCAATATAGTTTACGCTTCCCATGAATCTCCTGAGCTGCTTTTTATCCAGGATTTTATCTGGAAATTTATTAGCAAAAGCAATAGCTCTATTAATAGGAACGTAGCGACCTTTAGTAATCTTAAATCCCAGAAATCTAATTTTTGTCTGGAATAATTGCATCTTTTTCTCAGAGACTACTAGACCTTCCCTTTTAACTGCTGCTTTGAACACGTTTAAGTGTTTCCAGTGTTGAGCTATGTCCTTTGAGAAAACGAGAACATCATCAATGTATACGAGCATAAAATCCATGAATGGATTAAAGATTTCGTTCATAATATTCTGGAATTCAGAAGGAGCATTCTTAAGCCCGAAAGACAAAACATTCCATTCATAATGTCCGAATGGAACATTGAATGATGTCTTGTATTTATCTTCTTCTTTAATCAGGATATGCCAATATCCACTTTTCATGTCAAATTTAGAAAAGATATTTGCTTTGAGCAATCTATTAAGCAAATCACTTTTATTAGGAATGGGATACCTGATCCACTTCAAAACTTTATTCAGAGGCCTATAGTTAATCACTAAACGAGGAACTCCTCTTTCTAATTCTGCTGCATTTTTAACATAAAATGCTGAGCAAGACCATGACGAGTAACTTTTTCGAATCAATCTCTTTTTTAAGAGATCTTGGATTTCTTCTTGGCACATCTTTAAGAACCTTTCATTCATTTGAATTGGCCTAGCTTTAGTAGGAATGAGTCTTTCATTAAATCCTTTAATATAAGGAAGGGAGATAATATGCTTTTTTCTTTTCCAAAAAGCTGTGGGATCAGTAGAACAAACTTCTTCGCTTAATTCTTTTTGATAATATTTAACTTTGAGTTTAAACTTATCATCTTTGAGATGCTCTTCGATTCTACACGTTACTTGCGGTATTCTGGTATATTCCTATCCCGTTTACGAATTAACATTCACTCGTAGGAAGAATTACTAATCACAAGTTATTACATCCATATCTTAACTTAGAATTCATTGTCAAATTTCATCTAAATCCATTCAATAATTATTGATCAGATAATTATAAAAATTTACAAATATAATAAACAATTTCATTCATAATCAATTTAAATAAACATAAAAATAAATATTAAATCAATTCATCATCGGGTTCCATTGAATCCTTAACTAAGAATTTATTTCGTATTTATAAATAAAAACATAATAAATTATCAAAAGTCATTCTAGATACAAGAAATAAAGAATAGAGAAGAAAGAAATAAAATCTGATGAATCCAATTTCACTTCCTCAGCTCCTTCCTACCTCTAAAAAATAAACTCTGATGCCACGTACTTTTTAGCCTAAAGCCAAAAACTAATAAATAAACATATAATAATTTTAATTATTAGTCTCCTACTAAAATATCTGATAATAAGTCTCCAACTCATACAAAATAAGTGTAAACCAATCACAATGTCAACCCTCTTGACTTCAATTATCAAGCGTCCAACAAAATCAGAAATAAAATACTTGAATTAAACTCCCCATCTTGCCGAGCGTGTGGCCAACATACGCCTGCCTAAAAGAGCTTAGCGTCACGACTCAAACTATATAGCGTCGCGGGCTCTCTTCTTAAAGGAACCAAGCATCGCGACTCCCTTCTTTATGTCTGTTTCATCTCGACTCCTTTATGCTGCTCTTTTGTCCATTTTCTCCACTTAAAGTCCAACTACTTTCTCTCGCCAAGCTTTCGCCAAACGATCCTTATGTCTTGTAGCTTATATTAAGGCTAAATTTACAATAATTCACAACATTTTATACTATCATAGGATGAAATCAATTATCAACATAAAACTACTAAAATGCAATAAAATAATACTAAAAATACTTAAGAATAAGCGAAATATTTAAGTCAAGACTATCAAATTTATAGATATAAAATTTACTCATCAAATACCCCCAAACTTAAATCTTTGTTATAAAAAGTGCAGGGAAATGGGGCACAACCGCCCAATGACTAACAGAGGCCTATCAAAAGAGATAACGAGAAATGGGGAATAGCCGCCTAATAGCTAACAGATGCCTATCAAAAGATATAGCGAGAAAGCTATCAAAAGAAGTCTATGATATCTGCATCTAGACTAACAACCTGCTGTAACTCCTCCTGAGTCACTGAGTCTCGACCAGTAGGAACGTCTGGTCGATAAAGAGGAGGATCGACACCTGCATAACTGCCAGAATATGGACCTGCTGAGGGGCCAGCTCCAGAGCTGGAAGGATCAAACGAATCTGCCTTTGAAGGATCCCAGCCAAAGTGCCTAATGAAAAACTGAGCCCGCTCCAACCACTGGGTCAATCATAAAATTTGCTCCAAATGAGTAGGCTCTCTAAGGCAAGCTATCCAGTCTGTCATCATAACAGACCCAGGCACCATACCTGCCATAAACTAGGTAGCACGAGTATGAGCCTCAATAGTGCGAGAGCTTCACCAGCGATGAAATACCTCTTAACTATGAGGACGCTTTGACAGGGTAAAGCTATCTATGCCCACCAAGGAAATATCTGTGACTGGCTGAGCTAAAGGCATATGACGCCAAGCAGGAGGAACAAAGGGAATGTGAATCTCTCATGTAACATTCCTGATAG
This sequence comes from Panax stipuleanatus, assembly GCA_020205555.1. Classification (NCBI taxonomy): domain Eukaryota; kingdom Viridiplantae; phylum Streptophyta; class Magnoliopsida; order Apiales; family Araliaceae; genus Panax; species Panax stipuleanatus. The sequence goes on from CM035120.1 coordinate 123,997,359, forward strand.
CGCGCTATCCTAAATAAAGCTCCCATCCACCATCTGTCAAAAGTGGAATCCGGCGAGTGGCCAATGTAAACTCTAGTCCGGTCGGAAAGCCATCCTCAAACCCAACTGTCAGATAATCAGGGTGTAGGGAACCTACGTGATAGAGTCGGCAGTCAACAGCTCCAGCTGTAAATGGGAATGGGTAAATCCCTTTGCTACAGGGACCTCCGTCAAAGTGGAATGATGCTAACGCCGTCCCCGCGGATATGTCTCCAAGCCCAAAGTAGTGGTTGGGCTTAGGCAAGGGAGCCTCCCATATGCCCAAAACTGGCAATGCAAAGATTAAATAACCTCAGTGATAAAGATTGACAAACACAACATGAGAAAATTAAAAGGTTAAAGAGAAATTACTCACCAGCAGGAAGGGATAAAACTTAGCCAAGTCTCAGTCACGCCCTCAGAGCGTAGGCGCATCCCACGAAGAAAATAGGTGAAGGTGAAGGTACCCCAGTCGAAATCCCTGATACGCTCCACGTATCGAGTAGCGCTAACCAGAGCGAAAGAAACCATCGAGGAGTTGTCTGTAATGAAGCAACCCCTGATGATCACGAAGAACAGGTGCCAAAGAATGCTATCTCTAACCCTCTGATCATCAGGTAGAGGCTCAGCCAAAGCCCCGCTCTGGGCATCAACACTCAAGGGCCTTAAATGAACTGTCCGACCCTTGATGGCCATCACAGGAACTCCCAGAAGGGATCGAATGGCAGCAGATGAAATGTCAGTCACCAACGGCACTGGATCACCTGTAAACTCTAAACTTGTGATGAACCGCCAATCCATCGGTGTCATCATCACCTCACAGTCCAACAAATGGAGAGACTTGGTCTGGTGGAACCAGCGCTCAGATAATGCCTGCAGATAACCCTAAAGGCAACGACGGGGAGGAATAGAAAAGAAAACCTCAAAACCCCAAGTGTTGACGATGGCCTGATACTCCGAATGCAGAGTATGATATAAAGAATGGACGCTGAACCAATTCCCCCTGGGCTGCATAAAGTCGAGAACCTGTATCAAATAGCAAATCCAGATTAAACCTTTCTGCCTTGAAATGGCCAAAGAAAGAAGAGTCCAAAATGAAAACTTCAGTCACCTCATTGGCGTGAAGGTATATCGAAGGATGACGTCTCAAATCGCCCAAAAGCTCAGGAATAGTCACCACGATGGCTGGAAGCTCCCTAAGCAGAGCATGAGCTGGAATAGGATCCACAAATGGGACATCATTGTCGTCCACATCATCCGGCCTCTCAGCCTGGATCGGACGAATCACAGACTCAGCCAAATGGCGAGGCGGCCGGGCTGGACGAGGTTGGGAAAGATCAGATGCTCTCCTCCGTCTTATACCTGCAAAGACCCTGCTAGCAATGCCTGATCTATCTTACTCCATAACTTGGACAACGTCTCCAAATCACCTCAAAAAGGGTGAGGTAAGACTTGAACTTATGGCCTATTAAAATTAAATCATTGCTTAATGCATATTTTAAGTCCTAAAGCATGCATTAGTTAACATACATCCCTAGTAGAGTTAAAATTGCATGTTCATTAAATGCTCAGGCTTTTGGAAATTTTTTGCCAGAGTCCTCTTTGTAAAATGGACTATCCGCATGCACATAGGTATGACTAGGTGCCCATTCAGTAGCACACCTACCCAAAATCATGAACAATTCATATATATATGAAAAAATCAAAATCAAAACTCCCCATGACAGCTAAATTACCTTGTGTATTTTAGTTAAAAATATGGGCTCATTTGTCCTCAAATAGGATGAGTAAACTGGCCAAAGAGGGCGCCAAATGACAGTCTCAAAAATCAATTTTTTCACATCAAAACGTTCAGTATAGTAAAAAAATACATATTTACTAAATCTGAAAATTTTTATCAAGTCATATAAGCATGCATATTCGCTATATTGTGTTTAGAAGCATTTTATATGAAATCTAACGTTCTAACAGTCAAAACTTAAAAAGAAAGGATGTAAACATTACTAGAGATGTGCAGAACGATTGTACAGTGACGGAATATGAAAAAAGCAGCCCGAACTCAGTAGATCTGAAGAGGAAATCTTGAATTTTCTTTATAGTTCAAACTTAAAAATGATTTATGAAAGCCACGGGGGGCCAAGTTATACTCGTAGGGAGTAGCAACCCTACATGCGACTGCCACAGGTGGACCTGCGGCACCCTAGGGTGGGTCCCATCCCCTCCGGTTTGGTCCAATTGAAGCTAAAACGAAGTTTACAAAAGCTAAAAAGTCAAATCAGGGAAAAAATTGCTATGCGATTGAGCAGAATGGCCTGAAAACCTTATTCTAAGCGCCAAGCTCCTGACGAAGGAAGAAACTTCATGTAAGCCATTGGTAGAAACTCTGATGTGGTATTAAGAATGCCGATTGTAGACACTCAAAATTTTGTTTTTGTGTTACTAACACTATAGGAGGGCAAAACTATCTTTTTAATTCAACCCTAGTCTCAATACCGAGAAATCAACTTAACCCCGGTCTCAATACCGGGCCATCAACTCAACCCCAGTCTCAATACTGGGCCATTAAATCAACCCCGGTCTCAACACCGGGTCGTCAAATCAACACTGATCTCAATACCGGGCCGTTAACTCAACCCCGGTCTCAATACCGGATCATCCAATCAACCCCGGTCTCAATACCGGGCCATCAAATCAACCCCGGTCTGCATACCGTGTAATCAAAATCAACCCCGATCTCAATAGCGGGACATCAAATCAACCCCGGTCTTAATACTGAGCCATCAACTCAACCCCGATCTCAATATCGGGCTGTCAAATCAATCCTGGTCTCAACCCAGGAGGTACAGGTCAGCCCCGATCTCAACCCGGGAGGTACAGGTCAGCCTCGGTCTCAACCCCGGGAGGTACAGGTCAGCCCCGATCTCAACCCGGGAGGTACAGGTCAGCCCCGATCTCAACCCGGGATGTACAGGTCAGCCCCGGTCTCAACCCGGGAGGTATAGGTCAGCCTTGGTCTTAACCCCGGAAGGTACAAGTCAGCCCCGATCTCAACCTGGGAAGTACAGGTCAGCCCCGGTCTCAACCCGGGAGGTACAGGTCAGCCCCGGTCTCAACCCGGGAGGTACAGGTCAGCCCCGTTCTTAAACCGAGATGGACAGGTCAGCCCCGATCTCAACCCGGGAGATACAGGTCAGCTCCGGTCTCAACCCGGGAGGTACAGGTTAGCCCCAGTCTAAAATTGAGAGGTACATGTCAGCCCCGGTCTCAACCCGGGAGGTACAAATAAGCCTCGGTCTCAACCTCGGGAGGTATAGGTCATCCCCGGTCTCATCCCGGGAGGTACAGGTCAGCCCCGATCTTAACCCGGGAGGTACTGGTCAGTCCCGGTCTCAACCCGAGAGGTACAGGTCAGCCCCAGTCTCAACCCAGGAGGTACAGGTCAGCCCCGGTCTCAACCTGGGAGGTACAGGTCAGCCCCGATCTCAACCCGAGAAGCAGGTCAACTTCGGTGAAAACCCCAAAGCCTCACAACATCTCCAGAGGAAAACTTGGAGGGACCAAGTCAGCCTCAGATACAACACTGAGGACACACAGAATCAACTGGGATCCAAACATTGGAAACAACCCCAAGAAGTCAGTCGAAGGCCATGCCGACACTAAAGGCAACCCCGGGAGGGGCAAAAAGGTTATTTTATTGACTTAAAGCCGATTCAATCAAACTCAAGCCGAATTGATGCCACTAAGGTCAGAACGAACCATAACAATGATCCCGAGTGGAAATAGCGCAAGAAAGCTCAACGGACAAACTACGAGGAATCAAAGACCCGGTTATGAACCCGACTTTTTAGACTCGAAAAAGGTTTTCTCCCATTTCATTACGACGTGCTCGGCGAGGGCTTTCCGTAAAGGTATCGCACACCTCAAACGGGCGCTCTGATCAAAAGTTAGAAAGTTTTGACTTCAACCTCGCGTTGCTCAGAGTGCACGTACTTCAAGACAAAGAAACCCGCAGCGGGGCCCACGCCACGTGGAGCCTTACCTCTACCTGCGGCTGTCGCAGGTAGAGTGGAGGCTCCCGGGTCTAAATATATAAGCTCACCGCCAGCTCATTTAAAAAAGAAAAATGCTCCGAACCCTGCCCGTTTGGTTTTCCAGCAATTTTCTTGTCTTCCAAACCCAAATTTTTTCACTCTAACATGTACATATACTCACATACTACCACATATCAAAAATTAATTGGTAGATTTGGACGTTTAAAGCCTACAATTTGGCAAAAAGCACGTGTAGCAGTCCATTATGAGAATTTTTACAATCAACAAGTTTATATTACTTCATTACGCTATTATACACTTCCATATCAAGTTTCGTTTTCTAAATATGCCAGGAACTCAGTTCTGTGGCCATTTTTGTCAACTTTTGGTACATTTTAGTACCTAAACGCATTTTCTGGCATTTCTACAACTCGGATTGACGATCTATCGCTTTTAACAGCTTTCATACACTAATATCGTCATTTTGAGCAACTTCACCGGACTGGGTTATCTTCCAAGTCCGGGTTTGGCTTTTTTTTTTGTATATATTTAACTGTATATATACTAACATTTCAACTCTGTCAAGTTCGGATGTCCAATCCGCGGTAGTTTACTGCTTTATATATATATACAACATTCACCATACTGGGTTATCTTCCCTGTCATGGTTTGACTACTTTTCTGTCTATATTTAACTATATATATATTTACATTCCAGTTCGGCCTGGATCATTCTGTGGTCTTTTTACTGTTTTTATATATATATACATATATATGCAATCTTCACCATACAGGGTTATCTTCCCAGTCCTAGTTTGACTATTTTTCTATCAATATTTAAATATATATATATATATATATATATATATTTATATTTCCATCCGGGCCTCAGAGTGAAAACCCACCGCCCTTTACTATTTTTAAATATATATTTCAATTCTGTCCAGCCTGGATCATTCCGTGGCTTTTACAGATATATATATATATATATATATATATATATATATATATATATATATATATATATATATATTTACTTTCCAGTCCGGGCACAAGCGTAAAAATCCGTAGCCCTTTTATGCTTTCATATATATATATATATATATATTTCAATTCTGTCAAAGCCTGGATCATTCCATGGCTATTTATAGCTTTTATATATATATATATATATATATATATATATATATATATTTCAATCCTAGTACGGGCTTGCGAGTGAAAACTCATCGTCCTTTATAACTTTCGTATATATATATATATATATATATATATATATATATATATATATATATATATATATATATTGCTTTACTCATTTTATTAAATTTTTGCTTTAAATATTCATTTGATATGAATCGGCACTGACATTTCTTCGGGCGAACTAGATTTACTTAAATCTCGCCAACTCTAGCTTTCAAATGGTTCAAAATAGGTACAGACGGAATAGGAAAGCTAGAATGACTGAGATTTATTTAAATCTAGCATTTTTCTAGTTTCAGTTATAAAAAGCAACCTCGCGGCCCTTAGATCGTTATCTAGTGAGAACGAGACGCTTTGGATTAGCGCTAGCCAGGATTTACTGATAGATCCTTGGCCATTGTAGCATTTGGATATATTTCTGTATAAATTTGAGCTGTGCAGGTTTATTGGCCACTCATATGTGAGCCTAGGAATCGTGGGATTCATGATCAAACTGATCAATATCTGATTCCCACGATGGACAAACTCCACTTTACGAATGTACCCTGCCAATTTTTCTGTAAAATGTACATACAAAAGACCTTAAAACGGTTATTTGGATTTAAGGTCTCAACATAGTGAAAAATATGGATTGTTGTGTCAGAGTCACTCCGATGGCTTTCATGCCCATGAGAAGACCGACACTTGTATTTATTTTTGTGTGGTCGAGGATGCTTCGCAGCCCGATAAATCACCATACAAATGTGAGCCTTAAGGCTAAAAAGATAAAATGGAAGTATCAATATGCTTCAATTCCTATATTAGCGTAGGGGTTTGAAAACCTGCTTTCAAAATATCATTTCAAATAATTTTATCTAAAAAGAAAGCTTTTGTAAATTAAATCAAACACTTTTGCAAATCAAATCAAAGAATTTTTGCAAATCAAATCAAACCCTTCGTATATAGGTTCAACGATGCATAAACATACTTTCAATCAAAAAAACATAGGCCCAATTTCAAAACAGCATTCACACACATTGCAGATTAAAAGAGAAATACTGAAAAGATGCGGTACCATGTTTACACGGGAATTGTGGGGTGCCTAACACCTTACCCACTCTTAACCAAGCCCCCGAACTTAAAACTTCGATTTCAAAGATCAAGTTTCGACAGTGTCCAGTAATTGGGCTTCCTTTCAAAAAAAAATCGGTTGAGTTGGTACAACCATTTCAAAACTACCAACTGTCGACTCTGTAAAACGTTCAAATTGTCGACATGATACATGTTGGCATTTTCCTAAAAAATCCTTCAAAACCTTTTTCGCAACAAAAAGAATAAGGGTAGAGATAACTTAGGAAGAGAGAAATATCCAGGTTGTGACCCGACCCGCGAATTTTTTCCCAACGTCGACAGGTGGCGACTCTGCTGGGGACAGTAGAGGGCTTAGGCTGCGTTCAAATCTTTTCAAACATTTCCCTTTCATATTTATGTGTGTGCGAAGTGCTGCGTCTTTACATTGAATGAATGAATGCGTGAATGCTGCGTCTTTACATTGAATGAATTCGTGAATGCTGCGTATTTACATTAAATGAATGTGAATGAATGCTTTCCTATTTTTGTACCAATGTCATCATATGCATACGGTGAGACATGATGTATGTGAATGTATGTTATGTGATTCCTCCACCAGGAGGCAAACCCGTCGGTGATAAGTAATGTCTTCGAGGGCGACTAAGTTTTTGGGGCTCATAAAAAAGCACCACTTAGATTCGCTCCAGTTGAAAGATCGGATTAATTTCCCTTCTAGTAGATTGCGATGATCTGGGGACCTTCATGCCGAAAAAGCCGCAAGAGTAGCCTAAGATAGGTCAGCCTCTGACTAACCAAATCTGATGAGAAGCTTTTTCATGCCTTCCTCTTACAATTCAATGTCAAGTTTTTAAATTCCAATGTAAAGGAGCACAATGTAAATATCATAATAAAATTTTACATTCCCTGTTATATATATCATGTCTTGTCATCCTGTCATCAAAATAACTGACCTCTATTTTTCAGGATAAGATTAAAAAACTACAAAAATACATCATGGCATGCATCCTATCCCTACCTAATTCAGGAAATTGACATGCCTATATTTTGTTGTAGGTGAAAAATTGGTCCTGTCACTAGATCTAAGTCTAAGAAAGCACTAGGTCCATCCACGGACATGACTTCCAGTGCTCAGACAGAATCCACCCCTGTATCTAGGAAAGAGTTTGAAGGACTGAAGAACCAGATAGCCGAATTAGCCTGTTTCCTGAGAGAACAAAGTAAGGCTCTTAAAGGGAAGCAAGCCCAGCTCATACAGAACCAGGAACATCTAGTGGTAGTGGTGGCAGTCAAGAAACTGAAAAGACAAATACTCAGAGTTCTGGACCACAAAACCAGAACACAACCAATAAAACCCCTGAAATCACCGCTCTCAGCAAAGAACAGGAGGCTGGTGACATTCTGAAGAAAGTACAGCTGATGGAAGAAACTCTCCGGTCTATCAAAGGGATTAGGGGCATTTGGCAGTTATTCTGACCTATGCATTTTCCCTGGGGGCTCGTTATCCCGAAAAATTTCAAGTCCCCGATTTTAAAAAATACGATGGATTGGGAAACCCTTACACCCACATGAAAGTATTCATTGGAGAACTCAGATCCTATGCAGAGGACGAGAAACTCCGAATGCAGCTATTTTAGAAGAGTCTGACCAGAGAGGCTAGAGCCTGGTACGCTCGTCTAGACAATTCCAAGATTCACAGTTGGGAAGAGTTGGCCCATGCCTTCCTCAGTCAATACAATTTCCAATCTCAGCTGGCTCTAGATAGATACCAGATAACCAAAATCAAGAAATAGAGTACTGAATCATTCAGAGAGTATGCTCAACAGTGGAGGCTGGTTGCAGCACAAGTCACCCCATCCATGACTGAGTCTGAGATAGTCATGACCTTCATTGATATTCAAGAAGCCCAGTATTATGATAGGGTCCTAGCAGGCATAGGGAAACCGTTCTCGAAGATGATTAAACATGACGAGATGGCAGAAATGGGGCTCAAGTCCAGGAAGATAAAGGATCTAACCGCCCTCGAAGCTGTTGCTTAACATATCCAGTCCGAAAATTATGGGAGTAATCCCCGGAGGGTACACAAAAAGAAAGACGAAGAAGTGTCCTTAGTGTTACAAGGACAGAATCCAAGGGGTGATTCAAATAATATGCCCATTCAAAAGAGGAACTATTCGCCTTTCCAAGCTCCTGCCCAGCCTTTAAACCCTCCTTTTCAGAAAAATATGGAGGTCAGACGTCGCAAAATATTCACGGATTCACTAGAAAATGTGTTAAAACTTCTGACCGCACGGAAGAAGATTGTCCAATTCCTTCCACCAACCAACACCAGTGGGCAGAATTTCGACCCAAGCAAAAAGTGTGCTTACCATTCCGGATCTCCAGGCCATTGTAAGGACCGAGAATTTTATACGATTATAATTTTACGAATGAATTTTTTTTATATATATTATTATTTTATTAACTATTATCATTATTGTTATCAGTAATATTTTGAACATATGCGATATGGATTTAGCAAGTTAGTCAATTTAATGATTATAAGTTGACTAAGAAAGGAAGCCAAGATGAATAGTTGTTCAATACCCTAATTTGAATTTCAAATAAAAATTTGAATATTAATACATTTGTTATTGTATTTAAGATGATATGTATGTACATTATGTGATTAATTTTAAGTGATTAATAATTGATATGAATTATAAATAGTAAATATGTGAGTGGTCATAACTTATTAAGCCAATTATAGCTATTAAGTTAATAAACTATTAGAATGTGTGATGACTTATGTGGGTTATGTAATTGAATAATAAATATACCTTATATAATTTGTATACATCTATGTTGTATATAAAGTTATGCAACCTAATACATATATTAGGTATGGTAATTAAATAACCTAAGAGATCTATTTTATACATATCAACTATAAGTGATTTTATAACCCAAGTAAAGTAAGTCTAATTGGGTTATGAAATTAAAGATATATGAGTAAGGAATTAACTTACAAATGTGTATAAGGAAACCCTTACTAAATGATTAGGATAGGATAAAAATTAAAATGTATAAACTATGTTGAGTTACAAGCCCAAAGAATTAAAATTTGCTAGCTCAAAACATTAAAAGAGTAGCCCAAACTTAGCCCAAGGGGAAAGGGGACTTATGGGACATTAAGTATGCTAAGTGGGCCTTAAAAAGAAAATAAAATTGAGCCCAAAAGGCCTTAATGGTTGAAATTTTGGAGAGGAGGGAAGAAAGGGGTGATGTATGCAATGATTGCTTACTTTAGTTGGTGACCAACTCTTAACAAGTGTCTCTCTCTCATTCAAGCCACCACTTAGTCCAAATTTACAAGTTATATCTAGCTTGCAAGCAACATAGAAGTGATAAGGAAGACAGATAAGGAACAAGAGAGATTGGTGGACAATTATAGATATATCAAATATATCTATACAAACTTTACTAAAAAAACAAAACCTTACTCTCATCTCATTTTATTTTATTTTCTTTAGTTATCTAAGCTAAGCAACTAAGAAAGAGGGAGTGGGGATATTTCGGCCAAGACAAAGAGAGAGAGAGAGAGAAAGAATTCTAGCAAGCTTCATAATTCTCTAATCTAAGCCTAGGAAGAAAAGAGAAAAGGAAAGCTAAGGTATAACAAAAAGATTTCTACTTATATAGTCTAATTTCTCTTTGTTTGATTTGAGTTTTAATTTTTGTAAAGTTATGATCTCAAGGTTTAAAACCTTAGATCTATATGTTTATAAGTGTTTCATGTCTAGATCTAACCCTTTTGTGGGTAAAAAATTGGATCTAAAGCATAAAAGGGAAAATAAGTTTTTCAAAAGTTAGAAAAACCTAATTTTTCTTAGCCTTAGTTGTGTTAATCTTGTGTTTGATGATTTTTGGTGAAATAGATCATGAATCATGACAGATCCTTGAGTATATTTGGTATTAGTTTGTGTTATGATATTTTATGATGGATTTTGTTGGTGAAGGGGTAAGGATATTGAAGATTTCTTAAAAATCACCAAGTATTGAAAAACAGATTTTTGTGAAAACGAAGTATGAAATGCAAACGACCATATCTCTCATTTTACTTTGAATTTTTGGGTGTGGTTAATTTTTAGGATTAGATATATAAGTCTTCTAACTTTTCTAACTGGAATCACTTAAAAAGGTATTATAGATTTTTGTGTGGATTGATTTTAGTCAAGGATGCCAAATCTAAAAAATGACAAAAAGTAGGCTGTCCGGAATTTCCTAGGGCTATTTCGGCCATTTAATTTTTGAAATAAATTCCAATCTTTTGATATATTAAAATATATGTTATAAAGTAACTTGTGTCCAAAAATGAGCTCATTCCGACTTAAATTGAGCAAGATATGACCATTTTAATATTTGTATTTTTTTGACAAAAATTGCTATAACCGGAGTTCTATAACTCCGATGGCCACGAAATTTAAACTGGATATCCACGTTAACATGTGTAAGATCCCGCCATGAGTTGGAAATTCTTGGAGTTAAGCGTGAGGTAGCTATTATCTTAAGAAATTAACTAGAAATTGATTTTTGAAAAATACTTAAAGGAGTTGAAAAATTCCAGAAAAATTATTTTTGTGTATGGATTATATGTATATATGTGTGGCCAAAGGATAGAAAAAAAAAGAAGCTGATTTGGTATTTTCATGAATAGGGTATTTCAGCTTACTGAAATGAACATTTCAGGAAACTGAAATGGAAAACTGAAATTTTTAGAAAAGGAAGACAGTTTGGTTTCAGGTTACTGAAATGAACATTTCAGGATACTGAAATGGAAAACTAAAATTTTTAGAAAAGGAAGACAGTTTGGTTTCAGCTTGCTGAAATGATGTATGCAGTCTTCTGAAATCATAAATAGTTACCAAGACATAATAAAAAACTTGTAAATGAACGAGTAAGTGTTAAGGTGTTATTTAATGTTTGATTATGTGACTACATGCTAGATAATTTACTTATAAAGTAGCAGTATTATGAAGTATAATATGATATACTGATTTCAAGAATAATCTTATTAATGATAGGTCTTTGTGTTAAAGATAAAACTATATTGCGTACCAATAAGCAGCGAACAAGGCAAGTATCTAAACCTTACTCTTTATGGTGCAAGTATTCCAACCTTTGCATTTAATTTATGCAATGGTTCTTTGTGTAAGCAAGTATCTCTAACTTATTTATTATTGATTCGTTTATTGTTTACCAGTATCTTATTACTATCTTCATATGATTCATATATAATCAAAATTGTTCTGTTATTTGTAAGCTATGTTTGGTTGTGCAAGTGTCCTCACTTGTATGAATGATTGTATCTAAACAAGTATCCTTGAACTCAAAATTCTTTGATAATACAAGTATTGATGCCTACCATTTAATATTGGTATAAATACATGGTTTAAAAGTTGTCTAAGCAATTTGACTCAGCTAGACATTGTTTAAAATATATTGTTGAATATTATTGATTAGGATAGAGTCGTCCAACTGAATTTCTTTAGTTCGGACTCCAGACTGAGTATGAACATCCCGAAATTGGGAAATTTTTATGCGCTAAAGGCGGATATGTCGTTCCAGCATGTAGTGTTGATCAATATAGGGCATACGGGCTGATCACCCAACGTGTCCGTAAGTCATGACGGTTTGCAGATGAATTTTTGTATAAACCTTTTCAAACTTGAAAATAATGGTTCAAGGTCTATTGACTGCTCAGCATTTATAGTCACTACGTCGTTTCAAAATTTTAAACGGGTTAATATGTTGTTACGAATGGTTGCAAATGGCTTCACAACAATTGATTCGTTGTAGAAGTATACTTCAAAGAAAACGTTTACTTCTTACATCTGATGTTTATTATCTGATATTACTTGCTGAGCAATTAAATGCTTATTCTTGATTTAAATTAAATGTTTTCAGCTAAGCGTGAATGACCAGAAGGTTTTGGCAAGGACAAAGGAAAGGGGAAGCTGAAGGAATAGTTTTAAGGTGTTGGTTGTAATATTTAGAACTTTATATTATTATAATATAATATCTATCATGTAATAATGTACTTAAAGGTCCGTGTCTGGGGATTAGTCAACTTTGATATAATTTTTTAAGTTTATAATATGTTAAGAAGTCCGTATGAATGGTATCGTGAGCACCAAGTACGGGTTTCAAGTACCCAGATTTGGAGGCGTCACAACCATGACACCCAAGACTGTTGGTTTCTCAAGCACAAAATTCAAGAATTGATTGACAACGAAGAGATTATGGTAACAAAACCCGAACAACCATACGTACAAGACAATCCTCTCCCACAATATGAAGAGAAGAATGTCAACATGATCAGTATGGGAAATGGAGAAGGATCCAAGTACCTCCGATACGTCGAAGAATCAACTCAATCCAGTGACAACAGCCCCGACAGTTGGAAAGTATCTTAAAGGCGATTCCTGATAGAGTAGGAAATAAGGTCTATCAAGGAACATTGAATAGTTAGCAGAGCTGGTTATATACCAACATCAGATCACCAGACAGATGATGAACCAAACCAACCAGTCTGATGCAGATCATCCTCCCACACCAGAAATCAATCCCATTCCCACGAGGGATCACTACCGGTCTCATGAGCATGAACCCTGGGCCGACAAGATGGCCAAAGATGAGAATTTCCAAGCTGGTAGGAAATTCTTAGTTCAAAGGAATTTCACTAACCTGAACCAGCTGATGGAGGAAATCCTTCAGATGTTAATTAACGAGGGAATGATTGCGGATCTATTTCCTCCATTAAACCCACGATTTAGGAAATTCAATCCTGACCAAACTTGTCAGTACCACTCCAATGCACCCGGCCATGATACTGACAATTGCTGGGCACTTCTTAACCTGATTCAGAATATGATTGAAAATGGTGAATTAATAAGAGGGAATCGGAATTATGGCCTCCCAGATGAAGAAACTCTCTTTATTCCCACTGCATGGAATTAGGATACAGTGGTTGTTGTTTTCTGTGACAATGAACCAACCCTCACACCCTTAGTACTGCTAGAGAAAGAGGTCCAAGAGACACAAAATCTCGTGAAGGTGGCGGCACCCGAGCCTTTAATCTTGCCCTTCAGACCTCAGTATCCAGTTGTCAGTCTGAAGAGGGTCCCATGGAACTACGGGAATGACGAAGGTTCCACCTCAAACAACATTACCATCATACCAAAGGAGAATCCATTATATCTGCCTTAGCGGGTGATTAAAGCAGTCATCAAGGCCAAAGAAAAGGTGGCCAAAGAGAAGATCGAAGAGTTCCTCACCAAAATGGGACACAATGAAATCAAAGTAGTGCAAAGCTTGAAAAACGCACCCAAGCAAATGTCCATCCTAGACCTGGTCCTATCATCGGTGGATCATCGCAACATTCTGGTGAAAGTACTGGAAGAAACTCATTTGCCACATACCGTGGATTCTGAGAAAATCTGTCATGTGATAGAACACATTTTCAATAGCAATGTGATATCTTTCACTGACGATGATATACCTGCAAAGGGGATGGGTCATCGTAAATCTCTGCACATAGCCGTAATGTCATCCGGGTATGTGATCGGAGGTGTTATAATAGATGGAGGATCATCCCTCAATATATGTCCATACTATACCTTGGAAAGAATGAAGATCAACCCGAACCGGATCAAAACCAGTCATGTGGTCATCCAGGTCTTCGATGGATCTCGATGACAAGCTATGGGAGAAATAGAGCTTCCATTAGAGATTGATCCACACACTTTCTATGTGTCCTTCCAGGTGCTCAACATCGCTACTGGATACAACTTGTTGCTAGGAAGGCCATAGATTCATATGGCAGGGGCAGTGCCATCCACCCTCCATCAGCAACTCAAATACATTATCAATGGCAACCTGATCACAGTGAATGTCGAACCGAAATACCCTGTCTGCAGGGAGACATGCCAGTGATCAACCTGGATGTAGAGATTGAACCTACTAGTTTTCAAGCCCTGGAAGTGGGTGATACTCAATACCTACCAGTTGGGGCACCAGTCTTGAAGCCTAAGGTCTCCACCGAAGTGATGACAGTGGGCCAGGAAATGGTATCTTTAGGTTTCCAACCTGGAAAAGGGTTAGAAAAGAATCAGCAAAGTATCAAGAGTCCAGTGCAAATCCTGAGTCAGTCGGGGAGAGCCGGATTGGGATATTCATCCGGGTCAAGCAACCGGAACCCACACAAGTACCCTAAGGCTCGTGCTTCCACCATTTTGCTGTCGAACCTTACGGATGTCGGATGGGTGAAACCCATAAGGAAAATCCCAGTCATGGTATCAACCATGTTATCTTCTCCTATTATACTAGCAAGTGAGAGAACAACGCCCAAACCCGAGGCGGATAGCAAAAAGGGAAAAGAAAAGATCTTGTATGAAGGACGAGACCCATTTGCTAACATGAGGGTTATCATAAACTACGAAGGTATGAATGATGATATACCAGACAGTGACGATGAGGATCAGATCCAAATTCCTCACCTCAAGAAAGAGAAGGGGGTAGTTCAAAGAAAAACCCCAGCCCTATTTCGAAGGATGTCTCAGTCGTTATCTGAGATGAGGCAGACGAGCACAATTCCTTGATCCTCCTTGTTCATGAGGATCTAACCTTGGACAACTGGAGCAGCGTCCCTGGCCTCAGTAAAAAAGGGTAAAGGGGCAGAGAGTCCGTCTTCCCTGTAATATGCTTTCATTTACTGCTTACTTTTATTTGCACAGCTATAGCAGTAACTTTTGTCATGCTTTGCCAAATGCTTTGTATATTTAAGCTGTTGTATATATTAAAGTGAAAGCATTTTTATTTTTAGGACTCCAAAGTTGGATTTGTTTGTCACTGCTGATGAGATGCCGACCTGTTAAAGTGACTACAACTTTGATGTAGAACTGAACTTCGAATTGATGGATATTGATCAAGAGGAGGAAGATGACTATGAAGTGCACGAGGAGATCAAAGAATGGGTCAAAGACTGTTGGTCGTTTTACCGATCAATATATTCGTGCAAGTATACACGGTCAACAAGTAATAAAGTGTAAGTACAGATATCGTTCCCACGAGAAAATAACGGATAAAAGGTCGCCAAAGCACTAGCACATAATCATCTCAGTCTTATTTAAACAAGTGGTAAAGAGAATGAATTTAAACTAATGAAACTAGACACGGAATTAAACTTAAACTAAATATTCCTAGAGTAAAATCAGATAATGAAGGCATGAGATCCCAATTTCCTCTAATGATTCATCTAAATCAATAAACTCCCAATTATGTCAAGTTAACTGTCATGGTTGTTAGCCGAGAACACAAAAGTGAGAGAAGGCCATCTTTCGATGCACCTACTCCATACCACGTGCAATCCACAGATGATAGAACGCACGTGGACACCCACATTATCTAAACCCCTATATATCTATGGTGTTTACAAATAATTAGGGATTAAGGTCAAGTTCTCTATTGACTACGAGCGACGCTTCGGTATATGTCTATCCTAAGCACAAATCATATGTCTAACGCCATGTAAACACACATTCGCTCGCTATTACGATTTGATCTAAACCTACATTTCATCTTTCAAGTCCACATAGGTTATCATAGTAATTGTTAGCTAAGCAATTAAGCAATGAAGGCATGAATCGCAATAGACAATCACATAACAATTAACAATAACCAACACGAAAGCAAATCAATATCAATTACTCAAAAGGTTCCATTGGAATCTCAAAATAAAACCTAAGTCATGAATGACTCAAGTATATCATCCACAAAAGGAATACACATCATCCGAATACAAATGAATAACAAGGAGAGTTAAAGTAAGAGAGTGCAAATCTGTGTTCCTTCTCCAAGCTTGGATTTTTGATGTCCTCCAATTGTTTCAACCATCAAGTCTAATCTAACTCTAGAAAACTAACTAACTAAACTAACCCTAATCACTAAGCTAATCTACTCCTAATCTAACTAAACAAGAAATGAAAAGAGAAAGGAATGGAAAAGCTAGGGCTTAAGGCCTTGTTTTCTCCCTATTGGAGATGCTCGACAAAATGGGGCAAGAAGCCCTTATATCTCTGCCTTCTCCCGTTCATTTAAGCAAAAATCAAATCTGGCCAACATGCTGACTAGCGCGGCCGCGCCCTACTCAAGCTTAAAACGCGCGCGGCCTCGCGGCTCTGGACCTGCTGATTTTGTTGGCTGCTTGCTTGTGGTCTGTTGCACTCGGCTTCTGGTTATGAACCTATTACCTTCATGCATCCTTTATAGCTCCTATGCCTCATCACCCAGCTCGACTTCATTCCAAAAATATGCCATCAATCCTGTAAACTCCTTTTGGCAACGTTTCATCCTTTTAAGCTCAATAAGCGTCGGAAGAGTTCTTGAACTTGAAAATAACAAAAGAACGCAAAAACACATTAAACGCACAAGATTACTTAAGTTTAAGCCACGAAACAAGCTAGACAATATCTGAATAATGGTCCTAAAACTACTTATCAAAGACAAACCCAAACCTAACCTCGACCAAACCACCACTATCAACATAGGAACCTCCGACAACATCAAAGAAATCCAGACAGGCCTAGACTTCACATAAAATCAAAAATTCAACCTGATCGAACTCCTAACACAGTTCCAGGATGTGTTTGTATGGTCATATGAAGACATAATTGGCCTATCGACCGACATTGCCATCCATCGAATGCCCATCAAAGATGGACTCAAGCCAGTCAAGTAGAAGCTCAGGCGATTGAAACCTGAATGGAGTCTAAAAGTTAAAGAAGAGGTCGTTAAACAATTCAAAGCTGGAATCATCATGGTATCAATATACCCGGAATGGCTGTCAAATATAGTTCCCGTGCCAAAGCCCGGAGGGAAAGTACGAGTATGCGTGGATTATCGGGATTTGAACAAAGCCTGCCTCAAGGAAAATTTCCCCGTACCTTTCATCCACATCCTGATAGACAATATAGCATAGTACGGCATGTATTCATTTGTTGATTGTTTTGCTAGTTACCACCAGATCATGGTTGCTGAAGAGGACAGGGAGAAAATCGCTTTCATCACTCCCTAGGGAACCTTCTGCTATAGACGACTATCCTTCGGCCTCATCAATGCTGGTGCTACATATCAGTGAGCCATGATGGCCCTGTTTCAGTGAGCCATGATGGCCCTGTTTCAGTGAGCCATGATGGCCCTGTTTCATGACATGATGCACAAGGAGATAGAAGTCTATGTGGATGACATCATCATCAAATCCCAAAGGGAGGATGATCTCCTCGACCATCTCAAGAAGTTGTTCAACAGGTTGCGCAAGTACAACCTCAAGCTGAATCCAGCCAAATGTGCTTTTGGTGTCAAATTAGGCAAGTTGTTGGAATTCCTAGTGAGCAATTGAGGCATCAAGCTAGACCCTGCAAAGATCAAAGCCATCACTGAGATGCCTATACCTTAAACAGAGAAGGAGATACGTGGGTTCCTGGGGAGAATCAACTTCATAAGCAGATTCATTTCCCAGCTCACAGCAACCTGTGAACCCTTCTTTAAGCTACTAAGGAAGAATTCCTCCACCAAATGGAATGAGGAGTGTCATAAAGCCTTCATTGCCATCAAAAAGCAGCTGATCGAAGCACCAGTCTTGGTACCTCTGAGGGATGGAGTTCCCTTGTTCATGTACCTATCCGTCATTGCCAATGCCATGGGATGCATGCTAGGACAAAAGGATGATAGTATTAAAGAAAGAGCTATCTACTAAATAAGCAAAAGATTCAGCATTGGTGACAGAAGTACACCCTGATCGAGAAGACATGATGTGCGTTAGCATGGGCCGCCATGAGGTTGCAACATTATTTGCATGGGCACACGACCTACCTCATATCCCGCATGGATCCTTTGAAGTACGTGTTCAACAAGCCAATGTTAAATTGTCGACTGTCCAAATGGCAGTTGATCTTACAACAGTTTGACATTGTCTATGTAACTCAGAAGTCAATCATGGGTCAAGGCATTTCAGATCAATTAGCCGAAGCACCATCAGGAGGGTTCAAGCCCCTGGAGACTTATTTCCCGGATGATGGGATCATGACAATTCAACAACTCCAACAAGAGAATACAGTCCAACCATGGAAAATGTATTTCGACGGAGCGATAAACATAGAAGGTTCCAGAGCTGGAGCAGTCCTTATCTCTGGTACATGAGAACAATATCATGTGTCTACTAAATTGCAATTTGACAACACCAACAACACAGCCGAGTATGAAGGCTGCATAATGGGGTTGAAGCTAGCCCAATCCATGGGTATCAAACATTTATTAGTCTTCGGGTACTCTGAATTGGTTATCAGACAAACCACTGGAGCATATCACACCAAAGAACTGCATTTGCCACCCTATCATCGGCAGGTCATCAAAATAGCCCTGGAGTTTGAAGACTTCACCTTCATCCACATTCCTCGGGGTAGGAATGACTTCGCTAATGCATTGGGGACATTGGCTTCCTTGATTCACATATATGATAGGAATGGAATTCCCGACATCAAATTCACAAGCCAGAAGGCCCCGACGTACGGGAATTACATTGGAGAAATATCAGATGAAATACCTCCTATCAAGAAGCCTTGGTACCAAGACATCAAGGAATATCTCCGTGACGGATCCACACCCGTCGGAGCAAGCCAATCCAAACGAAAGCGGACTCATAAGATGGCCCTGAAGTTCTATCTAAGCGAAGATGCCCAATACAAGAGGGATGCGAGAATAGGCCTGTTACGATGCCTCGACAAAGAACAAGCCTATAGATTAATGGATGAAGTCCACGGTGGAGTTTGTGGTCCACACATGAGCGATCATTTGCTGGCCAAGAAAATATCAAAAATAGGGCATTATTGGATCTCTCTCAAAGTTGACTGTGATGACCACGTCAAGAGATGCTTTCAATGCCAAGTACTTGGAAATGCCATTCACGCTCCTCCAAATGAGCTACACAACATGAGTTCACCATGGCCTTTCTCTATGTGGGGAATGGATGTGGTAGGCCCAGTAGAGCCTAAAGCCAGCAATGGTCACCTATTCATCTTCACCATGATTGATTACTTTACCAAGTGGGTTGAAGCGGCCTTCTTTCCCAAAGTTACTAAGGAGGTGATCATTGGTTTCATCAGAAATAATGTCGTCAGTAGATATGGACAACCGGAGGTGATCGTATCAGACTATGCCAAGAACCTGAACAATCAGATGATGAGAGAGCTATGTAGCAAGTTCCACATCAAACATCTCAATTCTGTTATTTACCAGCCCAAAATGAATAATGCTGTCGAAGCGTCCAACAAGAACATCAAGAAGATTATGCAAAAAATGTCCGCCAATCACAAAGAATGGCCTGACCTGCTTCCTCTAACCCTGTTAGCATACAGGACGTCAATGCATACCTCTACTAGGACTACTCCTTATTCATTGGTCTATGGCATGGAAGCAGTCCTTCCCATAGAAGTAGAGATGGAGTCCTTGCGAGTGTTAATTGACGCTCAGATGGACGAAGATCAGTGGTTACAAGACCGGTATCATCAACTGTCATTTATAGATGAAAATAGGGCTACAGCCATTTTCCACGGGCAGTTATATCAGCAAAGGATTGCTAAATCCTACAACAAGAAAGTCTAAATACGGTAATTCAAAGAAAACGACTTGGTGCTAAAGAAAGTCTTGGCCAATCAGGACGAAGCTAAAGGAAAATTCGCCCCGAATTGGGAAGGCCCTTTCACTGTCAAGGAGGTGTTGACAAGAAGAGCTATCAGATTATAAGAAATGGATGGGAGCTAATTTCCCCAACTCATCAACTCAGTCACCATAAAAAGGTACTATGTCTGAAACACATGCATACCTGCATCCTGGTCCTACAAATCAAATCAGGTTCAGTTTTCACTAGAAGAACGAACTATGAATGACCTAATCTCCCCAACCTGGGAGTACATAGGTAGCCATTTACGGTGCAGTTTGACCTTTAAGAAAAAATAAAAACCATTAAAAACCAGTTCCAAGACATCAAAACCATATAAAGACTAAAGCTACCCTGGTCAACAGGCCCATCTGAGATACTCCCTGACATCTCACTGTCAGTCCATCAAGGAGAAGCTCATGATATATCAACAACAACAAGTCATAAAAGAAGGGGTAATCACTTAGCAATTCCAATACATATCCAATAGGGAAGTGAATCAAAATATATTTCTCTGCTATATAACACTGTTTGATATATACAATATGCCCTATACATGACAAAAATGGTTGATCTAGAATGTGCAGGAAAAATAAAGCTAGTCTATGGACCCATGGATAAACGGGCCAATAATGCCAATATGGCATCTCTCTCTGAAGATGGAGGAGTAGCTGCTAGCGCAATACCCTCAGCCTCCATACAGGCCAGAACATCCACGGCCATCTGCATAGTGGCGCTGTGATCATCTATATATATATACTCATATCGAAAACCAGGTCATGCGTATACGATCGGAGAGCAGTACTATCGGCAATATGGAAATCCCGGGAGGCTATGGCCGCATCCCTCTATGCAAAAGCGGCATCCCTGGCAATTAAAACCTCCTCAATCTCCTTATAAGATGCATCTCTGGCAGATCGGATCTCCTCTCGCTCAACCAATCCTCCATCCTGAGTGGCTCGAGCCGCATCTCTCTCCCCAAAAGCTATATCTTTGCCAGACAAGGCGATCAACATCAGCGCTCTAGCCTGATCTCTCTCAAAGGTCATCCTAGCTAGTGAGTCTGCCAAAGCAGGATCTGTCCCAACAAGAATGATCGGTGGGTCACTAACTAAAGCTGCTGTTAGACCCATGAACAACTCATCCTCAGTAGGAGACTCAGGATCCTCCATAGGCTCCTCCTCGTTTGAATCCACTATCGGAGCTGACCGGATGAATGCAGCTGATGCTATATCTGCCTCCAACCATATTGAGTACTCTAGAGAACGATCTGGATGTCTACTGGAGAAATTAGCCCTCTCCCTATGAGTCTAACACTTATAAAATCTAATCAAATCGGTAAATGACATAGACGAAGCCGACATCCTCTGATCAACAGCCCCCTCAAACTTATGCAGGCTCTAAAATTGATCGAACTGGCCCATAACTGCCAGAGGATGGTAAGTAGTCACTCCCATCAATCCCACTAGGGGCAGATAATCCATGTCAGATGCGTGGGTAATGAAGCTAAAAGGGGAAACTAATCTGGCGCATGGTAGAATCGAGAATGGATGCGCAATATCAGATAAAAATGCTAACCATATCTCTGCGTCAGTACACTCTGCGGGCTGGAAGGAGTAAGACATGGCTATATCATGGGTGAAACAATACCCCTGGTGTCTAAAAAATCCAATCGGTCGTAAATGGGACCTGAGCCATACGTATAACAATCCGAACTGCCTCTAAAAAACCCCTCTGGGTGGATACTGCAGTGGGTGGTTGATCTCAGCGTCTCGGCCAATATCATCGGAAGAATGGTGCAACCTGTCTAAGGGCCCAACCACGACTATCAAACTGACATCCAAGTGGTCCAAGTGAAGTGGCATATAGACGTAGGCTACTATGCACATCAACAAAACGTCTATCCTGGACAAATGAAATGTCCCTGTCGAAACAATAAAATCTCCAGCATGACATCGTAGCTGTCCAGCCGGCCAAAATGATCGATCAAGAAATCTATAGAGATCACATGTCCATAAATAATCTCATCCAAGACTACACTATGACATAGACCAGACATTCGAATAAATGGTCTACTCATATCGCTGATCGCCGTACGAGCACGTGGCAAGTCTAAAGCCAAACTGGTGAACCGCTCGTACTCCTCTAAGGTAGGGGTCAGCTCGTGCCGCCCAAGGCAGAAGACCTGTCTCTCGGGTATCCAAAAGGGTAAAAGGCCATCTACGAACTCGTACGGAACCTGAAAGTCCACGAGGGCCAATGAATGCCCTAGTATCTGATCCACTGCCCCTCTGGCTGTGAAGGGCAGACTCTTATACCACAATCTCAGGGATGATGCCACCTCAGACGGTGGTAAGTGCTTAATACGATTGATGGTGGACGACGTCATCTGTATCACCGTATCACAAGACCATCCAGGGGTCAAACCGGAACATATCTGTCTAAATACATACACATGACACAATACATGCATAATGACAATAATAAATATGATGCAGTAAATAGGATTTATCATGTATATCTATAATACACTATCTACTACAAGCATCATCCCTGTCTGATAATACAAAGTAAAATAGAAAGTATAGGAATATGGGGCACAACACCCAAACTAGTAACAGTGGTCTATCAAAATGGGGCACAGTCGCCCAACAGCCAAAACAGTGGCCAACCAAAAGATATAGCTACAATAGCTATCCAAAAAGATCCAAAACATCTATACTCAGGTGGTTAACCTGCTCTATCTCCTCCGTGGACACAAAGCCGCGGTCATCAGGCATGTCTGGGTGGTATAAGGGAGGATCAGCCCCTGCAAACTGCTGGAAAATGGACCTGAAGAAGGGCCCACTTTGGAGCCGGACGGATCAAAAGAAGATGCCTCTGACGGATCTCTGCCAAGATGCCTAATGAATAAGTGAGCTCTCTCCAACTGCTGGGTCAGCCCTGTGATCTGGTCCAAATGAGTAGGCTCCCTGAGGTAAGCTATCCAGTCTGTCATCATCACATACCCTAGCACCATATTTGCCATAAATTGGGTAGCCAGAGTCTGAGCTCCAATAGTGCGAGGACTCAACCAACTACTGAATGCCTCCTGGCTGTAAGGACCCTCTGATAGGGCAAAGTCATCCACGCCCTCCATAGGGATATCTATCAGTGGCTGGACTAATGGCCAATGATGCCAAGCAGGAGGAATAATGGGAATGCAGATCTGCCTAGTAATGCTCCTAATAGCACGCTCTTGTTGTGCCATTTAGGTGTTAACAAAAATGGGCACAAAACACGTGCAAGTATACATGGTCGACAAGTAATAATTCGATAAGTCGAGATCGTTCCCACGGAGAAAGGAGTCAGGCTTAAACTATCAAGCAACAATCCTATGGTTATTTTTGTCTGCTCAAATGTGTGTCAAAGTGTTCTTTAATTAACTAGACTGGTTTAAAAATAAACTTAACTAATTAACAAGCAAGGGGTATAAATTAGAGAAATATGGGATCCTAACTTCATCTATTGCGTCATCTAGGTTAACAACACCTCATGTCATGTATGAATAATCACATAGGAATGCTAGCCGGGAGCACGAATGTGAGACAAGGTTATTTGTCAATAAACCAAGTCCATATCATATAATATCCACAAAAGAGATCAAAATCACATGAACATCGATAAAGCCTAAATCACTATATTTCTATGCGATTTACAAGCTAAACCGATTTAAGTGCAAGCTCCCTGTTGACTACACATGGCAATACGGTATATTCCTATCCGGATTACAAATCATAAAAACTCATCAAATGCAAGTTTCACAAATACATGATAGCATGGCAAAATCTAAGTTTACACTTCCTCTTTCGATTCTATATAAACTATTATAGTAGATGTTGATCAAGCATCTAAACATAAAACACAACCATGCTAAGCAACCCATACATTCTCATACATACATTTCAAAGAGACATAAACCCTAAATTAAGCAAATAGAATCCATTAGAATCCTATAATGGAAGTTAGTTCATCACTGAACCACCAACCATTATGGGATTTAAGCCAAGCATTGAACAACTATAAAAGTAAAGAAAAGAGAGATAGAGAGTGCAAATCTTGAGGTTTCCCCTTTCAATAGAAGATATTAAGCTTGAGTTCAGACCACAAATAAGCTCCAAGATGAGCCCTAGAAATGAAATCTACTTAGAACTAGAAGAGAAGAAAAGTGAAGCTCTCCAACTCTTTAGCTCTCTACAAACCATAGAAAATGTAAGACAAGACTAATTAAATGAAGTCTGATAAGTCTCAGTCCTACTCGTCCCTTGCAAATATTAGCCTTAAATAAATTACATCCAGCCGAGAAAACAAAGCAAAAGTCAATTTTTTAGTATCGGCACGGCCGCGCGGCCTAGCCTTGTATTCTTGGCGCGGCCGTGCGAGCCAGTTTCCTGCTCTAATGCAATTCTGGTGCTGACTTTCATGTGCAATCCTTTGCTATTTCTTTTTGCTGCTTCTTGCTCCTTCACGATTGCTGCCTTAAGACCATCCTCCTATGCCTGTGCCTCATGTCATCTTTATGCTTTTGGCTTCCAGCTTTTCGTATAGCCTTTATCCAATTCCTAGCCAAATCATGCCATTGCTGTGCCATTTCATGCCAAGAGAGTTTCCTGCCTACAATATGCAAAACAAAGATAAAATGCATTAAAAGAAAATAAAACGCTTGAGTTTAAGCCATAATCCTTGCAAGATGATATCCAATAAGCAGGTATAAAACCTACTTATCAAATACCCCCAAACTTGAACTATTGCTTGCCCTCAAGCAAAAACATAAATGCAACTACATGACATGCAACTAACTATATGAAAATAAATCCCACAGTAACAGCCTTAATGCGAACTCTAATAAGAAGCGCCTCAGAGAGATAACAAGAACAATGAACATTGTATCGGCTCAAGCTATAGTTATATAGACAGATAATCTGTAGATCACAACCTGTTACTAAGATGCCGTGTGTGTGTGTGCAATGTCATAAACAAGCTTGAATGAGGCAAAGATTTCACATGCTATACTTCTAAGGAAGAAAAATTGAGGCTTTAAGTCAAGAATTTTTCATTAAGACCAAACAATGACCAAACCAACACATAGATACAAGCTGAAGTGTAACAAGGGCTTAAAATGCTTTTATTCTCTCACGGGGGCGATATTCGCACTCTTCCCGTAGCTACACCCTGACTGTGCAATGCTAGGACCTCTTAGGCTTTTCAATGATACCCATTTAACGAGCTTTCGACCAACGACTCCCAAACCATAAAGGCCTTAGGGCGCTGGGTGTAAAGACAATCCCCTAGGGCGTACTTGCTCGAGTATCAAAGGCCACAAGACTTCGCTAGCCAAGGTGTTTATTCTATTTTTATCTTTTTCAAAGATTATTTTCTTTTTTTTTGCTTTTTCTTTTTCTTTTCTTTTAATAGGAGAGTGCGTCTTACGCTCCATCTCTCCCACAGCATGCATACCTAGAGTTTTTCTCAAACTTGTATTCCAGTGTTGCTAAGGGAATTATTTCTTTTATTACACAATTCAATGAATTAAAAACAAAAATTTTCCTCTTAGAAGACAAGCATGCACTAATCTAGCCAACAAGCAACTAAAGACACACTGTGCTATCCGGTGACATCAAAGTATCAAGTCTAGATTACATCAAGTATAAAACTATAACTGAGCTTAAGCCACTAACAGAGTTCAAACATCTATCATAACTCAATGTCATCATCGGCCAGACTAGAATTCAACAGGCTAAACAAAAGGGATTATGCAATGCAATGAAATTAAACACATACTAAATAAACAAAATGAAATAAAACTGAAAAAATGTTATGCAAAATTTAACTAACAAACTAGAATGCAAACACAAATTAAAATGCAACTACTATGCATAATCTAACATGCAATATGCAATTAAGTAAATGCAACTACTATGCAATTAAAACTAGATGAAAACATTTAAGAAAATTAAAACTAAATGCAATAACTACTAAATACACCCAATACCCCCAAACTTAACATATTCAATGTCCCCATTGAAGGTAAAGGGTCAGGAAAACTCCCCTACTGATCGGCATGGCCACCCTCCTCGGGTGGTGTATCTGGCGGTGGATATGGCAAGTCAGAAGCTAACACAGGCCACTCCAGCATTGTGCCCTGCTGTGCAAAGGCCTCAGCTAGTGCACGTGTCAAACCATCAGCGAACACAGCAAACCTCTCGTGCAGGGAGTCTATCTTTTGTTCTATACGACGGATCTGGCAACCATGTATGTCACCTGCTGGAGGAAAGGCTACTACCTCGGCTGGCTGTGGCTGCGGTGGTGGGACTGGAGGAGGAGCTGTCACAATAAAACCTTTTCCCCCCGGGTCTGCCCTATCGCCAGCCCAATCCACAAAATTCTTGATTGTGGTGTGAGTGACATCCCCACTTGGCATTTGGATCTGTTCATCGGGCCATTCGAGGCTTGCCTCAGCACAGAGATGGGCTATTATGGATGCATACGGAATGGAGCCTGTGGTACTACCTCTTATAAACCTCAGCATGCTCTGGTGAATCAGATGGCTGACATCAATGTACTTTCCCGTAATAATTCCCCACAGGATGATGGCTCTCTCTACTGTCACCTCGTGCTAGTGCTGAGATGGCATAAGGCTGCCACAGAGGAACAGATTACATGCCTTAGCGTATCTGTTCATCCCGGAGGCAAGGAACGTGGTGTACTTGTTAACGATATCTTTCTTGATTTTCCACGCTGTGGCTGGTGCACACAAGTCACGGAGCACTTGATCTAGGTCTGTTCCAAACCTCTCTGCTTTGACCCAATTTGCCTGCCTAGCCGGCTCTGATGGCAAAGATAAAATCTCATGGATTGCAGCCGGGCGATAATCAATGGCTTGGCCCTTAACAAAAGACCGGCCGCTCTAAGTAATTTTGGTGTTGGCATAGAATTCTCGAACGAGAGCCAACGGCACCGGCTGCGGTGTGTCGCAAACACCCTGCCATCTCATTTCTCGAATCATGGCCTGCATGTCCCCATCCTCTTTCGTTGGTTTCAAACCCCGCTCTTTTAAAATAGATTTGGCTGATATCCTGTAGTACTCGATTTGGGCCTCAATATTGATGAATTTGGTCAAATCGACGGTGATGTCGTCGTCATGGGTAGCGCGAACAGGCGATGCAGAAGAGGAAGCGGTAGATCGTGATCTTTTTGGACCCATTACTGATTTTCAAAAATTATCCTTTTCAAACCCTTGATTTTGATTAACTCGGAACAAACCCCCAAACTTGAACTCTGAAGAACTCTACAACCGTGAATCTCCAACCCTAACACTATCACTGTGATGAGATATGGAATGGAAATGGGAAGAGGGTGCTTGTATGTGAGAAGGACAAGGATAGTGTATGAGGATTAGGGCTAGATTGTGAAGAAGGGAGGTTTGGGAGAGGGAGATTTCGTGAGGGGAAGGGACCAATGTGGAGAGAGATATAGAAGGCTCGTGGGTTTGGAGGCCTGTTATACTATATTGGGATATAAGGTCTTGAACGGCCAAAGTAAATCAAAAACTGTCGAAGGGTTCGGGCGCGGCCGCATGTGAGTATGCTGTGAAGGAGCGTGGGCGCGCGAGGGATGAATCTGAGCTCTTTGGACTAGCAGAGGTGTGGGCGCACGAGGGATGGCTTATAACATGGCGCGGCCGTGCAGGCACTAAACTGGCCAAAACCTTCTGTTTCCTTGTGGCAGCAATATGGTGAATGCATAAGAAGCATCTATTAACCTTTATCTCACCTGCACATATAGTAACAAAAATCTTGTAAAGCTTGATTCCATAACCAAAAACATGCGTATGTAAGATGTATAAACTGTTAAATTCATAACAACGCTATGCAAGAGAATATTTTCTATGTGAATTCCCAAAAATCTTCCATATGCTTAAATGCAATGTGCTAATATGCAAATATATGTCCAATGAGCTCCCATCTCCAAATATTTGTGCAACTATGCCTAAGTGCAAAAATGGAGGCAATGATCATTTACATCCCATGAATATATATACAATGAGCTTCTAACTCCCAAAAATGCATGCTACATGCCTAATGTTCAAAAATGTAAGCGATGAGCATTCTAACACTATGATGTTCAAAAATAGCCAACTTTTTCACAATGATTAGAATTAAATGGGGGAAGGGAATTATAGAGATTAGTAACCAGAATTAAACATGAGAGAAATATGTAGAAATGGGCTGCAAGAATTAAACTTGAGGGAGAGATAGAGATGATAGGGTGCCTCCCATCGAGCGCTTGTTTATAGTCCACTAGCTCGACTTTCTCTACTTTGATCAAGTTGTAGAAAGGATTGAGGTGACCTTCTGTCTGTCTACCTTACCACCATAGTAATGCTTCAGCCGCTGTCCATTAACCTTGAAGTCCTTATCAAAAATTTCTATTGCACCGTGTGGATATACAGTTTTTACAGTGAAAGGCCCTGACCACTTTGACTTGAGCTTTCCTGGGAAGAGTCTAAGTCTGGAATTGAATAACAGCACTGCTTGCCCTGGCTCGAATGTCCTTTGCATAATCTTGCGATTATGCCACCTTTTCATTTTTTCTTTGTACAATTTGGAATTTTCATAGGCCTGCAATCGAAATTCATCCAACTCATTGAGTTGGAGAAGGCGTTTCTCCCCTGCAGCCTTTAAGTCGAAATTCAGCTTATGGATTGCCCAATAGGCTTTATGTTCAAGCTCCATGGGAAGGTGACAAGCCTTTCCATACACAAGCTGAAATGGCGACACACCCAGCGGTGTTTTGTATGCAGTCCTATAAGCCCATACTGCATTATCCAGCTTCAGCGACCAATCTTTCCTCGTGGGGTTCACAATCTTTTCCAGTATTTGATGAGTAGGTGCCATACCTACGAATTAGATATTGTTTAAGCTTACTTATTGTTATCTTTAAGTGTTTTAGGATCTATTTATTTGTTGTTGTGTTTATTTCTTGTAGGTGGAGCTGGAAGGGCAGATATGTCATTTTGGAAGAGAAAAGAATTAAAAAGAAATTAAAAATAGGCTTAATGGCATTTTTGTAATTATTTGGTCCTGGTCAAGAGCCTAGGCACTTGGATTTTCCCTAGTACAAGCGCCTAGGCGCTCATGCACGATTTTGGATGCTAATTTATACGGCTGAGTACAATGGAGGCGAAGGAGAATAGATATTAGGGTTTAAAGTAAGAGACACAAGGGGAGACACAACGTAACAAGGATTTACTGTAGGGTTTTCGGCACATAAACGCAGCGGAAATTAAAAAATTTTTGAAACCCTAAAACAGGATCCATGCGAAAACATATTAATTCAGAGGTTAAGATATATTTTACCGATTATTCAAGCCTGAAAGGAGACGATGGAGATTCTGGAACTGCTTCGAATCCTCTACGCAATCCAACGGAACTGCGCCTCTACGGTATCCACACGAACGTCCCGCGAATCGTCACACGATCTGCAGCAAGGAAAGCTGCGGTACTAGCCGCCAAGGATCTGGACTTTTTTGAAATTTTTCTCTCTAGTCTCTCTCTAAGAGCGGCTAGGGTTTTGATATCCATGATACCCTAAACGGCTGATATATCATATATATAGCAGTTAAAGGAATTAACCAAAACCTAATCCAATTAGAAATATAAAATTCGAATTTATATATATATATATATATATATATATACACACAAATTATCCTATTAATTTAAATTCATAATTTAAATACTATCAATCATATTGATATATTTAAATTCATACAATTTAAATTAATTCCCTTTTAATTACGTTCTAAGTGTGTGACCCTATAGGTTATTATTATGTTGGCAATAATTTTAAAATCATATTATAAAATTATAAACAGTGAGCGGCATCTAGTAATGCATCACTGCTACCCAAATAATAATAAGATCGGTGATTCGATACAACCTTTTCGTGACCAATGTTTCAATGTAATTTAATCCTTTTAACCTTGACATCCTAGATTAAACTCGAGGCATGGAATGTGTCATCCTCTTCATAATTTAATCTGAGTTTTCTTGATCGATGAGTAGACTATATGAAACAAATCACTATTTAAGCATGGCCATGCATTTCATAGTCCTACTCAATCAAGAGGCCTATGGATATCACCCCTAATATATAGGAGGGTTAAATTCCATCTAGATCACTCATATTCCTCACACGATTCATGATATACCCAATAATCACCTTTATCGTCCACCTATTAAAGGTGGCCTTTGATGATATCAAAGTACATAAATTCTCGTGTAGTAATATAGTGATTTCAGGTCGGAGGATCATTACATCATTGTCACTATGAGAATTGCTTATGACACTTTGCATAATGCTCCACGTAGAATTCTCATGGTGGGTCTGCCCAGTACATTGTTCTCTAACATGTACCTATGCATTGACTCAATATCTCATATATTTATGACCAATGAGATTTGGCCATCAGTCAATCCACATACTAGTCTCAATGTATCATTGTTGTCCCATTAACAATGACACTCGACTAGGGACATTTAAGAGTAATGATACTAATTATAACTATATGATCTCATGTTCAAGTCACATACTTGAAGCCATATAATTTGTATCACTATTCTAAGGACTTTTATTATGTTAACATTTATATAACGCAGTAAATAAAACCATAATAAAATAATTCATTTATTCAATCAAATATAATATCAAAAAATGTTTAAATAATTACATCAAAGAATTAGCCTCTAGGGCATAAACTCTAACATTTACAGAGGTAGATTGAAGGGGAACACGAAGGAGATTTACAAAAGGTTGAAGATCAAGTTAGAGATTTGGAGCGGCTTAATAGTTTCTTCTATCCCTTTCATCTATCTTTAATTTTGTAATCTTTGGGATGTTTGGATTCTTAATTTGGATGATGTTTTCCTCTATCATTATGAACTAACTTTTTATTAAGATCGCAACGGAACTTAGTATGTAATTTGAATTTGATGCTCCTTATTTGATTTAAGTTGATTACTCTTGAGTCGTTTATCATATCTTGTGTTCGTTGATTAATTGTCTGATCAACAATTACTGGGATAATTTATACGAAATTGGAAAATGGAGTATGAGTTAGATCTAGATATGATAGCATCTATTCATATAATCTGAATAAGGTTAATATGTTTAGCATATAGGATAGGAATATATCTATATGTCTTTTGCAACCATTAAAAGAATCTGTGCTTGAAAACCCTAATTCTCTTAATTCACATAGGAATATAGTGGATTAATTAGTTAGGGTGTTCCTTGTAAATCTGTTGCGTAACTGCTGGATGTATAAGGATTCATTTACGTGTCTTCGGAAGAAGTACTTGAATATTATAAAGAATTCTTGGTTAGCGATTCATAGTGATTAAATAATTAAATGAGGAGTGTATTGGTTTAAATAAAATACTAAGGGAAGTTGTGATCTTAACCTATTCCATCTGCATTCATTCTTGTGACGATATATTTTAGTTGTTAATTAGAATTCTCAAAATCACAATCATTATTCGTAGTTTAATTTAAGATTAATTGAATTGAAATTGATATTTGGTAATATTAATCTATTTTCCTCATGGGAACGATATCCTTGCTTGCTAAATGTTACAAACGAACACGTATACTTGCGTGTTTAATTACTGTTAATAAAATAGGCAACAAGTTTTTGGCGTCGTTGCCGGGGAAATTAGTTTAATATTTCGTTATTATTAATTTTGATAAAATTAATCTTAATTTAGACTTTTATTTTCATTTTCTTCTCAGGTTATCTTCTCTCGTGTATGCAAGCGCGATCGAAACAGCCGGAGATTGAACCATACAAAGACAATATCGACAGCTGTTCAGACAGTTGCGTAAGTGGGTTAAAGAAATGCGAGAGGCATTTGAGAAGCAAGATACAATGGCTGAGGAGCAACAGAAATCCCTTCAGGATTATGCTATGCCAAAAATGGATTGGATCAGCTCAAGCATTCAACGATCGGCAATTAATGCTTGTAACTTTTGAGATTAAGCCGGGAACCATCCAAATGATTCAAAATCTGGTACAGTTTGGGGGCTTGGTGAGTTTTCTAGAGGTTTGTGACACATTCAAATACAACCAAGTCTCAGATGATGCAGTTAGACTTCGGTTGTTTCTGTTCACTCTCCGAGACAAAGCAAGAGGATGGCTACATTCACTGCCACCTGGATCCATTACCACATGGGATGATCTGGCACAGAAGTTCCTAGCAAAGTTTTTTCCTCCTGCCAAAACAGCAGAGTTGAGGAATGAGATAACCAATTTCACTCAATTTGATTCAGAGTCATTATATGACGCCTGGGAGAGATTTAAAGAGTACATGAGAAAATGTCCACACCATGGATTGCTCGATTGGCTACTAGTACAATCATTCTATAATGCGCTCAAGGGTGGTATACGGGCTAGTGTTGACGCGGCATCTGGAGGAGCCTTCATGATAAAGAATTTTAATGAAGCGTAAAGTTTGCAAGAGGTGATGTCAGCTAACAACTACCAATGGCCAACTGCTAGAATGACACAACCAAAAGTTGCTGGGATAATAGAGGTAGATGCAGTTATAGCATTGTCAGCCCAAATTACAGCTCTAACACAGAAAATTGAACAAATGGGGAATCCGAATAGGCAAACTGTGGCGATAGTATGTGAATTATGCGCGGGGAACCATTCAAGTGATCAATGTGCAATAAGTCCTGAATCAGTACAGTTTGTGTCTAATTATAATCGACAACAAGGTAATAATGCAAATAGTTATAACCCAAGATGGAGGAACCACCCAAATCTATCTTGGAGCAATAATCAGTCACAAGCACAAGCTCAAGCTCCAAGACAGTCACATCCACCTGGATTTCAGCCTCAACACCCACAACCTAAACAACATCAGCAACCTCAACAACCTGACAAGTTATCTCAAATAGAGGAATTACTTGCAAGAATGGCAACTCAGTTTGAAGCAACAATAAAGAACCAATCAGCAGCAATAAGGAATCTTGAAAATCAGATTGGGCAGATAGCAAGTGCTTTAAACAACCGACCTCAAGGTTCGCTACCAAGTGATACTGAGAAGAATCCGAGGAAGGATGGGAATGAACAATGTAAAGCAGTTACACTCAGAAGTGGGAAGGAGTTGGCTACAGACTCTGATGAGCATAAAAAAGATAGTAATGAGAAGGTAGATGGAAAAGAATCTGAAAATTCAGAAGGTAAGTCTGAGGGAAAAGTTGTTGAAAAGCAGAAAGAAGAAAATCAGATGCCATTTACACCACCTTTACCATTCCCACAAAGATTTCAGAAGCAGAAGTTAGACAGACAATTTTCAAAGTTTCTAGAAGTGATTAAAAAGCTACAGATTAATATTCCATTCGCAGATGCTCTAGAACAAATGCCTAGCTATGTAAAATTCATGAAGGATATTCTATCGAGGAAGAGAAAGCTAGGAGAGTTCGAGACAGTAGCATTGACGGAGGAATGTAGTGCTATTCTACAGAGAAAGCTACCACCAAAGTTGAAGGATCCGGGTAGCTTCACCGTTCCGTGCACAATAGGAACTCAGTTTTTCAGTAGATGTCTGTTTGATTTGGGAGCAAGCATTAACCTTATGCCATTATCAGTCTATCAACAGCTTGGGTTGAAGGAAGCTACACCAACGAATGTCACTTTGCAGCTTGCTGATAGATCTCTCACCTACTCTAAAGGAATAGTGGAAGATGTATTAGTAAAGGTAGATAAGTTTATATTCCCTGTGGACTTCATAGTTCTTGACTTTGAGGAGGATAGCAATATACCAATTATTCTTGGGCGCCTGTTTTTAGCTACGGGTAAGACATTGATTAATGTGCAAAAAGGAGAGTTAACACCCAAGACGAAGAGGTAACTTTTAATATATTCAAAGCTATGAAGTTACCAAAGGAAGAGGAAGAATGCTTCAAGGTTAATCTGATTGAGGGAGCAATTAAGGAAACAAGTATCGAATCAGTAAATGAAGACCCTCTAGAAGCAGCATTGGTAAGTAAGAGCATATCTGATGACTCAACTGTATTAGAATTGGCTCAAATGTTAGATTCAGCTCCAAAGTTCACACGATGTATGCAAAAATTTGAACCTTTGGATTATTAGGGAAAGCCAGTTGAAAAGGTGAAATCATCCTTAGAAGAACCGCCCACCTTAGAACTTAAGCCATTGCCTAACCATCTACGGTATGCTTACCTCGGTTCTGCTTCTACTCTACCAGTCATAATTTCGGCTTCACTTAATGAGATTCAAGAGGAGAAGTTGCTAAGGGTACTTAGGCAGTATAAGACAGCTCTGGGGTGGACTCTTGCGGATATCAAGGGGATAAGCCTATCAATTTGCATACATAAGATTCTGTAGGAAGATGAAGCAAAATCGACTATTGAACAACAACGAAGACTCAATCCCATCATGAAGGAAGTTGTCAAAAAGGAAATTATTAAATGGTTGGATGCGGGAATTATCTACCCTATCTCAGATAGCTCATGGGTAAGTCCGGTTCAATGTGTACCAAAGAAAGGGGGAATGACAGTAGTTGCAAATGAATATAATGAATTAATCCCGACTCGAACAGTTACGGGTTGGCGGGTGTGTATGGATTACAAAAAGGTGAACAAGGCCACTCGTAAGGACCATTTTCCTCTACCATTCATAGATCTGATGTTGGACAGGCTTGCAGGGCATGAGTATTATTGCCTCTTGGATGGATACTCAGGTTATAACCAGATTGCCATTGCACCCGAGGATCAAGAGAAGACGACATTCACATGCCCATATGGTACCTTCGCTTTTCGCAAAATATCTTTTGGATTATGTAATGCGCCGGCGACATTTCAACGATGTATGATGGCTATTTTCTCCGATATGGTCGAACAAAATCTCGAGGTATTTATGGATGATTTTTCAGTTTTTGGGGATTCATTTGATTATTATTTGGAAAATCTCACTCTTGTGCTCAAACGGTGTATGGAAACGAATTTGGTTTTAAACTGGGAGAAATGTCATTTTATGGTGTAAGAGGGGATAATCTTGGGTCATCGAGTGTCATCAAAAGGAATTGAGGTTGATAGAGCTAAGATCGAAACCATAAAGAGCCTCCCGCCACCAGTTTCAGTAAAGGGTATTCGAAGTTTTTTGGGACACGCTAGTTTCTATAGAAGATTTATAAAAGACTTCTCCAAAATCATGAAACCACTTTGTAATCTTTTGGAGAAGGATGCCCCATTCAACTTTGATCAAGCATGCCTGGAAGTTTTTGATGTGTTGAAGAAGAAACTAGTTACCGCACCTGTAATCATAGCGCCATATTGGAGTATCCCGTTCGAATTAATGTGTGATGCTAGCGTCTTTGCGATTGGCGCAGTTCTTGGCCAACGAAAGGATAAAATTTTCCATACCATATATTATGCTAGCAAGACGTTAACGGATGCCCAGCTGAACTATACAACCATTGAGAAGGAACTTTTGGCAGTTGTTTATTCTTTTGATAAGTTTCGATCATATCTGATTGGGACTAAGGTGATTGTGTTTACGGACCACTCGACAATTAAATATCTGATAGCTAAAAAGGATACTAAGCCGAGATTGATTCGATGGGTACTATTACTGCAAGAGTTTGATTTGGAGATCCGGGATCGAAAAGGGACGAAAAATTAGGTTGCTGATCATCTATCACGGTTAGAGAATTCAAAACTGAATAATGATGATAAAACAATGATAAATGAATTTTTCTCGGATGAACAACTGTTTGTAATAAGGATGGAGATACCATGGTACGCAGATTTTGTGAATTTCATAGTGGGCA
Source organism: Panax stipuleanatus (assembly GCA_020205555.1). Taxonomy (NCBI): domain Eukaryota; kingdom Viridiplantae; phylum Streptophyta; class Magnoliopsida; order Apiales; family Araliaceae; genus Panax; species Panax stipuleanatus. The sequence continues at coordinate 124,033,331 of CM035120.1, forward strand.
AGGTGTTTCCACCGGATTTGACCAGCCAACAGAAAAAGAAGTTTCTACATGATGTGAAGCAATATCTTTGGGACGAGCCGTTCCTATTAAAACAATGTGCAGATCAAATAAGAAGAAGGTGCATTCCGGAAGTCGAAATGGAGAACGTTTTACACCAATGTCATGCATCAGATTATGGTGGACATTTTGGGGGAGAAAGAACTGCAGCCAAAGTACTTCAATGTGGATTCTATTGGCCGACGCTCTTTAAGGATGCTCATGTGTTCGTGTTGAAATGTGACAGATGCCAAAAAGTTGGCAATATATTGAAGAGACACGAGATGCCACTCAACACGATCCTAGAGGTTGAATTATTTGATGTTTGGGGCATCGACTTCATGGGACCTTTCCCCTCGTCTTTAAGCAATTCTTACATTTTACTTGCGGTGGATTACGTTTCAAAGTGGGTTGAAGCTATCGCATCACCCACCAATGATGCCAAAGTTGTGGTTAAGTTTATTGGCAAGAACATCTTCTCTAGATTCGGCACTCCTCGTGCAATAATTAATGATGAAGGCACACACTTCTGCAACAAGCAGTTTTCAGCTACTCTCGCTAAATATGGAATCACTCACAAGATAGCAACTGCTTACCATCCGCAGACGAGTGGTCAAGCCGAAGTTTCTAACCGAGAAGTGAAACAAATTCTCGAAAAGGTAGTGAACCCGAGTAGGAAGGATTGGGCTAGTAAGTTGGACAATGCTCTGTGGGCGTACCGTACAGCTTACAAGACACCGATAGGGATGTCACCATACAGGTTAGTTTATGGGAAAGCATGCCATCTTCTGGTAGAGTTAGAACACAGTGCTTATTGGGCTATCCGGAAGTTGAACTTTGATATATCCACTGCGGGAGAAAAATGCCTTCTACAAATAAATCAAATGGATGAATTCAGACTCCACTAGGATTAGAATGCTAAACTGCATAAGGAAAAAGTTAAGAGGTGGCATGATGAGAAAATTATAGCAAGGAAGTTTGAACCGGGGCAAACGGTGTTGTTATACAACTCCAGACTAAAACTCTTTCCAGGAAAGTTAAAATCACGTTGGTCAGGTCCATTCAGTATTACTAAGGTATTCCCTCACGGAGCCATGGAAGTTGAGGAGCCAGATTCGAAACGAATGTTCAAAGTCAACGGTCAGAGGTTGAAACATTACTATGGGGGTCACATCGATCGTGAGAAAATATATGTCAGTCTTGCTGATTAGAACAGAGAAGAAAGTCAGGCTGAAGACTATAAACCAAGCGCTAACTGGGAGGCAACCCAGGAATTTTTATTATTATTTTATTTATTTATTTATTTTATTTTCTTTACTGTTAGTTTATTTAGTGGTGAAACTTTTATAGCTTAGGATTTTATAGAACTAATGTCAGTAGTTACACCCCTTATGTTCTCTAACACGGTCTTCATTTGATTTTAGGATAGGAAATAATATTTCACAATTTGCGGGTTCGACTAATGGCCACTACGACTACCCCATTCGGGGGTCTCGCTCCCCAGTGAGCAAGCGGCTGCCCAGCTCGCCGGTGAGCTGGCGGGGGTTGCAAAGGGGCAGCGCCCCCTGGAAGCCAAGCACTTATGAGCTCAATTGCAGAATGTCCATTTGTCAAATTCTCATATTTCTATTTATTTTCCTCCGTTCTTAGTGTTATTGAATTGCTTAGTAGTATAGATCATTTATTTATTTTGTATTTATATTCATCTTAGTCTAGTAGGCATATACATTGAAAATTTGTGCAAATAATCATTGATATGGGTTAATTGAGTGCAGGTAACAAGACAGGAAGCGAAAATGGCCAAGTAAATTTCAAGCGCCTAGGCTCTCTAATTTTGCCTAGGCCAAGCGCCTAGGCTCTACAAACCAGTATGTTCCTCATAAGCCAAGCACCTAAGTGCCCATAACACTCACAAGCCAAGCGCCTAGGCGCTGATCACATCTCCAATTCGCTGCCACCAAGGGCCTAGGCGCTCCATCATGCCCAATACCAAGCGCCTAGGCGCGACACCTGCATCCTTGAAAAAAAATTAAGCCCTATTCGAGCAACCCACTTCCAATACATCCCTCTCTCTTCTGTTTCACTCTAATCTCTTCCTCTCCAACTCCTATCACCCGACTTCACCTTTTCTCTTTCTCCAGATCAAAGCAACCAACAAAAGCTAACTTTTGGGGATTGCTACAAATCAAATCCATCACCCGAATTCTCCAATACAAGCAAACTCGTGAGCAATCTGCTACATAGCAACAAGGGAGGTCGTGGAATTCAAGCATCAATCCTTCAAGCTAACCCATCCAAATGGTATGAACTTTAAATCTAGCCCTAATTTTAAGTAAGTATTGTAAAGGTTAATCATTGATTACTTGGAAGCATCAATCCTTCAAGCTAACCCGTCTCGCTATATAGAATGCACCTTCTAATCATTTGATCAGCACACGGCTTGAACAAGTACGGTTCATCCCAACTAAACCATTTTACATCGTGTAGAAACTTCTTCTTTTGATGCCTAGTCAAGTCAGAAAGGACGATATTGCTTACTAGGAAGTTTGCACAATCTGCGAACCATGGCACTTCGCCTTTCACCATAAATAATTGCTCATTTGGGAAGGACTCATTGATCATAACTTTGTTATTTGCATCCCTTCCCGGATTCTCCAATCGCAATAGGTGGTCAGCCACTTGGTTTTAAGTCACTTTTCTATCCTTAATTTCTAAGTCAAATTCTTGTAAAAGAAGTATCCACCTGATCAAACGGGGCTTGGCATCTTTCTTTGCTATCAAATATCGGATCGCTGCATGGTCGGTGTACACAATCACTCTAGTCCCAATCAAATAAGCATGAAACTTGTCGAATGCGTACACCACCACTAAAAGCTCTTTTTCAGTAGTAGTGTAGTTCAACTAGGCATCAGTAAGGGTCTTGCTAGCATAATATATAACAGAAAAGACCTTGTCCCTACGCTGGCCCAATACAGCTCGCACAACAAAATCGCTTACATCACACATCAGCTCAAAAGGAAGGTCCCAATCCGGAGCTGTAATCACTGGCACCGTAGTCAACTTCTTTTTCAAGTGCTAAAATGCAGTCAGGCATTCCTCATCAAATTTAAATTGGACATCTTTTTCTAACAAACTATAAAGTGGCTTTGTAATCTTCGAGAAGTCCTTTATAAACTGACGGTAGAAGCCTGCATGCCCCCAAAAAGCTGCGAACACCTTTTACAGAATTAGGCGGAGGCAAGTTATCAATAGTTTCAAATTTAGCCCTGTCAACCTCTAATCCTTTCTTCGAAACATTATGTCCCAAAATGATACCTTCTTGTACCATAAAATGGCACATTTCCCAATTCAGAATGAGATTCATTTCAACACACCTTTTTAACACCATTACCAAATTCTCCAAACATAGGTCAAAGGAGTCTCCAAAAATTGAGAAATTGTCCATGAAGACCTCAACATTGTGCTCAACCATATCGGAGAAAATAGCCATCATACACCTCTGAAATGTAGTCGGGGCATTGCACAACCCGAAAGATATCCTTCTAAAAGCAAATGTGCCATACGGACAAGTAATGATAGTCTTTTCTTGGTCTTTTGGGGCTATCACAATTTGATTGTATCCTGAGTACCCATCTAGAAGGCAATTGTATTCATGACCTGCCAGCCTATCCAGCATCTGATCAATGCACGGGAGGGGAAAATGATCTTTCCTAGTAGCCTTATTTAGCTTGCGGTAGTCCATACAGCCTCTCCACCCCGTCACTGTCCTGGTAGGTATTAGCTCGTTCTTTTTATTTTTCATGATGGTTATGCCTCCCTTCTTCGGGACGCACTGCACCGGGCTCACCCAGGGGCTATCTAATATTGGATAAATTATTCCCGCATCCAACCACTTAAGGATCTCCTTTTTGACCACCTCTTTTATGATTGGGTTCAATCTTCTTTGCTGCTCTACTAAAGGCTTGCTCTCATCCTCTAAGAGTATTTTATGCATGCAGTAAGAGGGGCTGATCCCCTTAATGTCAGCTATGGTCCATCCAATAGCTAATTTATACTCTCTAAGGACTCTCAGCAATTTACTCTTTTGGTTAGATGATAAGGCAGCAGCAATGATAATTGGAAATGTAGAAGATTCTCCCAGATAGGCATATCTTAAATGGTCTGGAAGAGGTTTCAGGTCAAGTGTGGGAGCCACCTCTAGAGAAGGCTTTAGTCGCTCTGAGGACTCCCCCATTTGTCCTAGTGGTTCGATGGGAACTTTAAATTTACGCATGTGCGGCACTGTATTTAATATCTGGATGCATTCTACCACATCTGTCTCTTCCATGTCTGAGTCTCCCAGTAGAGCACTGTCTAACGGATCCACACTCAGCAAGTGTTCAGATTCTTCCTGTAGTATTTTGTCGACAGTATCAATTCTGAAGCACGCTTCCTCATCTGTGGGAAACTTTATAGCCTTAAAGACATTAAATGTCACCTCTTGGTCTTGAACCCTCATAGTTAGTTCTCCCTTTTGTACATCTATTAGGGTTCTCCCTGTGGCTAGAAACGGTCTCCCCAGAATAATTGGGATATTTTGTCTTCCTCAAAATCCAGAATTATAAAGTCTGCAGGAAAAATGAATTTGTCAACCTTCACCAACACATCCTCAGCAATGCCTCTGGGGTAAGTAATGGATCTATCGACTAACTGCAGAGATATGCTCATCGGCTTAGGAGCCGGCAAACCCAGTTGCGTAAACACCGATAGTGGCATTAGAATAATGCTTGCCCCTAAGTCACACAGACATTTGTTGAATGACAACTCCCCAATGGAGCATGGTATTGTGAAACTGCCTGGGTCCTTAAGCTTTGGAGGTAGCTTACGCTGCAATACTATACTGCACTCTTCTGTCATTGCCACTGTCTCAAAGTCCTCTAATCATTTCTTCCTTGATAGAATACCCTTCATGAACTTCGCGTAACTTGGCATTTGTTCTAATGCCTCTACGAATGGTATATTTATCTGCAGTTTCTTAAATACCTCCAAAAACTTGGCAAACTGTCTATCTTCTCTTTTCTTTTGCAATCTCTGTGGGTAAGGAACGGGAGGGTAGATAATTTGTGGTGGGACCTTGGGTTTCTCTGTGGCTACCTCTTTTTCTGCCTTAACTTCATTACTCGCATCATTCCTATCAGTCAAAACTGTCTCAAAATTTTTTGCACCTTGGCGCGCCCGCGCCAAGTTTCTGTCTTCCTGGGGCGCGCCCGAGCTAGCCTCCAGATCAGAAGTCTGCTTCCCAGACCTTAAGGTGATAGCTTGGCATTGCTCTTTACCATCCCTTTTCCCCGAATTCTCTTCTGTACTGCTAGGAAGAGTCCCTTGCGGTCTATTGAGGACTGCATTGGCAATTTGGCCAATTTGAGTCTCTAAAGTCTTGAGAGATACCGCTTGACTCTTAACCAACAACTTAAGCTCTTCGATCTCAGCTCTCTCCTCTGATTGATGACTAGGAGATGGAGCATGTTGATGTTGTGACTGTTGAAATCCGGGTGGGTGTGACTGTCTTGGGGCATACTGATGCCGTGACTGTTGTGGTTGCGATTTTTGTTAGTAGGGTTGATATTGGGTATTGTAGGCATTTTGGTGTGTTTGTTGTTGTGGTTGTTGAGAAAGTTGGTACTGATTTTGTTGTGGTGGTGCATGGTATTGAGTTTGAGATGTTTGAGGTTGGGATGATTAAGTATTTTGGTAGGGTTGGGGCTGTTGAGCATTCTGGTTGTTACTCCAACTGAAGTTAGGATGGTTCCGATTGTTGGGATGGTAGGAGTTTGGGAATTGATTCTGTGGCTTTTGGTAGTTCCTGACGAACTGCACCAACTCGGTAGTGATGGCACACTGCTCTGTCGGGTGTGCTCCGGTACACAACTCACAAATAAATGCAACTTATTGAACTCTATTCTCAGCCATAGAATCTATCTTCTTGTTTATTGCTGCCAATTGTGCTGCCAATGATATGATTGCATCAACATCCAATACTCCGGCCACCTTAGGTTAAACCATTCTTGCTGTTGGATTCTGATACTCATTAGCCGCCATTGTTTCAAAAAGCTCATAAGCTATCAAGAAGTCTTTAGTCCATAGAGCTCCTCCCGATGCGGCATCAATAATTGGCCTTGACTGCCACCCCAATCCATTGTAAAAAGAATTTATCACCATCCATTCAGGCATTCCATGGTGTGGGCACTTCCTGATAGTAGTGTGCATACAAGCCAATCATGTATGATGATAAAACACATACTTTGTAAACAATCTTATTTATTTATTAATAAAATATTTATTTATGGCATTTAATTATCTACATGGTGCTGTTTTTAATAATATGTAAATAACCCATAGTTTTAAGCAATGATTTTAGAATCATGATGAGATCATGCAAATGAGATCTAAATTCTTAGAAAGCTTAAAAACTAAAATAGTTCCCAATTGTGGGATTACTAAAATGGGGATTAGTAAATCCGGATAGATTGGTACATATGTTGCTTGCTCATTGGATGAGGATGACGGATCTCATGGTCATTTGTGTGGAGACACTAAAGCAAGTATGTAGGTGCTTATTGGAGAATAAGTTCACTGAACGTGACTCGCTATGGAATACCTAATGGAGTTTTACTAGCCTGTCAATAGGAATTCCTAATGTGATAGTAGTACAAGTGATCCTTGGACTTGAGAACATCATAGTATCTTGTATGTAACAAATTATACTTTGACTTATTCCTTGAGGCCTTTTAAGGCATATATAGGGTATGCTTGGGTATAATGAGTTACATATGGAGATAATGTATGATCAATAAAGAATCTACCACCTCTAGTAAAAGAGGAGATATGTCCTATGTGATTCGTTAAATGACAACCCAGGAATCCTTGGCTAAGGTGGAATGAAATTAGAAAGAGGTTTCTAATTTGCATTATTTGGAGTTGTGCGTTTTCTAATCGAAATACATATGATTAAATAAATTAAGACTTGACAGTAAATCCATGTCTTATATTTAATTGGGACATTGTATGGTGGAAGGATTGAATTGTACGGTAACTATTAACTCACAGGTTCTTTAATGATTAATGTTAAAATCTATATTATCTGGAAAGTCGTTGATCGCTAGAGAGGCTTATCCCTATTGTAGAATAAATGTTATTTATTTAAATAGATTATTAGTTTTATTTATTTATTTAAATAAGATTAAAATTGTTCTAATTAATATATTCACAACCGATTTAATATGGAGAACCTAAAGGGTCACACCATAAAAGGAAGAAGAATTATTTAAGAAGAAAATGGCATGATATTAATAATGCATTAAGTATAATTAATTTAATCTACGGTGATAGAATAAATTAAATAGCTTAATGTTTATTATTTAATATTTTAGAAATATTAAATATAAATTAATAAGAGGAGTCTTATTAATATTAATATTATTATTATTATTATTATTATTATTATTATTATTATTATTATTATTATTATTATTATTATTATTATTATTATTATTATTTTAATTCTAAAGGAGTTTAAGAATTAATATAATATCAGTACTCTCTCTCTCAATCCTAATAAGATTAGGATATAAATTAATTAAAAGTGTTTAATTAATTAATTAAATAAAACCCTATTCTAATTGGATTAGGAGGGTTAACCTAATATCTATATAAGAGAGTCTTATATAAGAAATAAGGTACGTGAATTTTTTCAAAGGTTGAGAGTACACATATTCTATAGAGATAGAAACAAGGATTAAGCCAATAACCCATCTTCTTGAGTTCTTCATCTTCCTTGGTGGATCACCGTTAGAGGCCAAATATTTGGGTGGCTGACATTGATCAAGGGAAGCAGCCACTACAGAGGAATCAAAGGAATCGAAGGAGTAAAACTTGTACCTGAGGAAGCTTGGATCTTCAAAGGTATAATTCCATGTTCTCTCTTTTCTGTTATTGATAACTAGCACAAAGCATGATCATGGTTATGGGTTTGTATAAATTTTGAAAACCTATGTTTCGCGCTTCCGCCCTATTTATGTGATTTGATTGCATGATTGCATTACGTACAAACCCAACACTTCCTGAGCATTTCTTTATAGCGTTCCCATGCTTCATACAACGTTTCCCCTGGTAGCTGTGCAAATTGACTTAAGGTCTCTCCTCATGGCAGCAGTCTTAGCCATAGGGAAGAACTTGGTTAGAAATTTCTGAGCACAGTCTTCCCACGTAGTGATTGATCCTGAGGGCAATGAGTGCAAGCAGCTCTTTGCCTTATCCCTCAAGGTGAAAGGGAATATTCTAAGTTTCACTGCCTCATCTGTAATGTTGTTGAACTTAAATGTGTCGCATATCTCTAGGAAACTCATGATATGCTCATTTGGATCTTCGGAAGGTGCACCCCCAAACTGGAGATTGTTCTGAATCATCTGCAGGGTCCCTGGTTTTATCTCAAAAGTATTTGCAGCGATTGCTGGCCGCACTATACTGAACTGCAGATCGGTGATTTTTGGTATGGAGTAGTCCTGTACGACCCTATTATTAGCCCTCTGCTCTTCAGCAATTTGATGAGGTGGTTCAGGTTCTACTTGCGGATTGGTGTTTCTGATGTTTGTTCTCCACGCTCTACCGTTAAAGTGCTCTTGTCGAGGCACTAACTCAGGATTTGAGGCTCGCGTGTGCATAAAATATCCACAAGTACCTGAAACCCAAATAAAAATAAAGTTAGAAATAAGATAAGAAGAGATTTGTTCAAGTCAACCAAATCTAACGAAAACTGATGTCAATAGTACTAAACTAACACCGTTCCCCTGCAACGGCGCCAAAAACTTGTTGCGCTGTTTAGGTGTTAACAAAAACAGGCACAAAACACGTGCAAGTATACACGGTCGACAAGTAATAATTCGATAAGTCGAGATCGTTCCCACGGAGAAAGGAGTCAGGCTTAAACTATCAAGCAACAATCCTATGGTTATTTTTGTCAGCTCAAACGTGTGTCAAAGTGTTCTTTAATTAACTAGACTGGTTTAAAAATAAACTTAACTAATTAACAAGCAAGGGGTTCAAATTAGAAAAATATGGGATCCTAACTTCATCTATTGCGTCATCTAGGTTAACAACACCTCATGTCATGTATGAATAATCACATAGGAATGCTAGCCGAGAGCACGATTGTGAGACAAGGTTATATGTCAATAAACCAAGTCCATATCATATAATATCCACAAAAGAGATAGAAATCACATAAATATCGATAAAGCCTAAATCACTATATTTCTATGCGATTTACAAGCTAAACCGATTTAAGTGCAAGCTCCCTGTTGACTACACATGGCAATACGGTATATTCCTATCCGGATTACAAATCATGAAAACTCATCAAATGCAAGTTTCACAAATACATGATAGCATGGCAAAATCTAAGTTTACACTTCCTCTTTTGATTCCATATAAACTATTATAGTAGATGTTGATCAAGCATCTAAATATAAAACACAACCATGCTAAGCAACCCATACATTTCAAAGAGACATAAACCCTAGATTAAGTAAATAGAATCCATTAGAATCCCATAATGGAAGTTAGTTCATCACTGAACACCAACCATTATGGGATTTAAGCCAAGCATTGAACAACTATGAAAGTAAAGAAAAGAGAGATAGAGAGTGCAAATCTTGTGGTTTCCCCTTTCAATAGAAGATATCAAGCTTGAGTTCAGACCACAAATAAGCTCCAAGATGAGCTCTAGAAATGAAATCTACTTAGAACTGGAAGAGAAGAAAAGTGAAGCTCTCCAACTCTCTAGCTCTCTACAAACCCTAGAAAATGTAAGACAAGACAAATTAAACGAAGTCTGATAAGTCTCAGTCCTACTCGTCCCTTGCAAACATTAGCCTTAAATAAATTACATCCAGCCGAGAAAACAAAGTAAAAGTTAATTTTTTAGGACCAGCGCAGCCGCGCGGCCTAGCTTTGTATTCTTGGCACGGCCGCGCGAGCCAGTTTCCTGCTATGATGCAATTCTGGTGCTGGCTTTCATGTGCAATCCTTTGCTATTTCTTTTTGCTGCTTCTTGCTCCTTCACGATTGCTACCTTAAGACCATCCTCCTATGCCTGTGCCTCATGCCATCTTTATGCTTTTGGCTTCCAGCTTTCCACATAGCCTTTATCCAATTCCTCGCCAAAACATCCCATTGCTGTGCCATTTCATGCCAAGAGAGTTTCCTGCCTACAATATGCAAAACAAAGATAAAACGCATTAAAAGATAATAAAACGCTTGAGTTTAAGCCATAATCCTTGCAAGATGATATCCAATAAGTAGGTGTAAAACCTACTTATCAGCTCTCCCAGATAGAGCTCCCAGCCTCCCTCTGTCAAGAACGGGACTCTGCGGGTCGACAATGCAAACTCCCAACCAGTGGGGAAGCCTCCCTCAAATCCGACAGCCAAAAACTCGAACGTATATGGGATCTAAGAGATCGCTCCAGCTGTCAAAAGCTCCAACTACAGGCTGGAATGGGTAAAACCCTCAGCAACAGGGATCTCCGTCAGAGTGGAGTGATGCCAACGCCGTCCTCGGGGATATGTCTCCAGACCTAAAGTAGTGGCGGGCCGTAGGCAAGGAAGCCTCTCATACACCCAAAACTAGCCATGTAAATATCAAAAGTCCTCAGTGACTAAGACTGACAAATGTAAATCCAAAAATTAAAAAGGTATAAGAAAGATATACTCACCAGCAGAAATGGGTAGAACCCTACCCAAGCCTCCGTCAAACCATCCGATAGCATGCGCATACCTCAGAGAAAATAGGCAAAGGTGTAGGAACCCCAATCAAAGTCACTAAGGTGCTCTACATATCGGGTAGCACTAACCAGGGCGAAGGACACCGTAGCAGAGTTGTTCGCCCGAAAAAAAACCCCTGATGATCACCAGAAACAATCGCCTCAAGATGTGATCCCTAACCCTTTGATCATTAGGCGGAGGCTCAAGCAAAGCCCCACTCTAGGCATCTACACTCAAGGGGCCAGATCGAACCGTCCGACCCTTGATCGCTATCGCAGGAACTCCCAGCAGGGATCTAACGGCAGTGGGCGTAATGTCGGCCACAACAGGCACGGTCTCGCCCTCAAACTCTATGCCAGTGATGAACCTCCAGTCTATAGGGGTCATCATCACCTCACAGTCCAATAAATGGAGAGACTGGGTCTGGTGGAACCAGCGCTCAGACAAAGCCCACATATAACCCCAGGGGCAACGACGAGGAAGAATAGAGAAGAAGGCCTGAAATCCCCAGCCGTCAACGATATCCCTGTAGTCCTGGTGCAAAGTGTGATTAAGGGAGTGCACATTGAACCAATTCCCTCGAGGCTGCATGAATCCAGGAACTTGCATCAAAAGCCAACCCATGTTAAAAATTTGTGCCCCAAGAATGGCAAAAGAAAGAAATAGAATCCAGAAAGAAGAAAACTTCTAGTCACCTTGTTGGCATGAAGAAATCTCGATGGATGACGACTCAAGTCTCCCAGCAACTCCTGGGTCGGCACAACAATGCCCGAAAGCTCCGCACATGGGGCCTGAGCTGGGGCATGAGCAACAAAAGGAGCTTTCTCATCATCAATATCAATCGGCTGCTCGTCCTAGGCTGGAGGAATCACCGATTCTACTAATCTGCGAGGCGGCCGTGCTGGACGTAGCTGAGGAACGTTAGAAGCTCGCCTCCGTCTAACCCCTAAAACTACCCTTCTAGCACTACCGGGTCTGTCTCGGTCCATCACCTGGGCAAAGTCTCCAAATCACCTTAGAAAGGGTGTGCTAAGCCTAAAACATGTGGCTTATTAATTTAAATCAATATTTTATGCATTTCTAAGTCCTAAAACATGCATGGGTCAATCAAAAATCCCCAGTGGAGTCAAAACTACATGTTTTTCAAAATTTAAATCCTAAAAACATGCATGGGTCAGTCAAAAATCCCCAGTAGAGTTAAAACTGCATGTTTTTAAATGCCTAAATTTTTGAAAATTTCACCAGTCTCCTTTGTAAAATGGACTGTCCGCATGCATATAGGCATGTTTAGGTGGCCATTCAGTAGCACACCTTCCCAAAAAACAGGAATAGTTCATATTTATGAAATAAAATCAAAAGTAAACTTAACATGGTAGCCAAATTACCATGGACATTTTTTAGTTGAAAATCCAGGCTCACTAGGCCCCAAAAAGGATGAGTAAACTGATCAAAAAGAGCAAAATATGACTATCTCAGAATCTGAATTTTCTTACATCAAAACGTGCATTACAGTAAGATATGCATACATATGAAGTTAGAAAATTTTTAGCAGGTCATATATGCATACATTTTTCATATATTGCATCTAAAAGCACCCTATGTGGTTTACATGCTTTTAACGGTCAAAACTTGCGAAAAAAGGATGTAAAATATTACATGCGATGCGCTGAACCCGTGGGAACTGACGGAATCTAAAAAAGGCTGCCCGAACTCCGTAGATCTAAAAAAGAGAATCGGATTCCGTTTGAAACTCGAAATGAAACTGATTTCAAATGAACTCCCGCGGCCAATATAAAAATGTAGGTAAAAGCGGGCCCACCTACGGCTACTGCACCTCTACCTGCGGCTCCCCAGGGTGGGCCCCAACCCCTCCGGCTCAGTTCGGTTCAAGTTGAAACGGAGTTCATATGAACTAAAAAGTCAAATCTAAGAAAAATCGCTACGCGATTGAGCGGTTTGTCCTGAAATCCTGCGTTTAAGCAGCGGAATCCTGAAAGAAAGGGGAACTTCCTGAAAACCATTGGTATTCATTCCGAAGCAATGTCCAGGGACCAATGATGAAGAATGCTAAAAAACTGCCAAAAAACGACGCAAAACTGCCGAAAACTACCACTTTCGAAGCATCGGGTACTGACCGATAATAGTTTAGCAGTTGGCTCAACCCCAGTGAAGCGTTGGGTACAGAACGAGATAGTTCAGCCGTTGGCTCAACCCCAGCGAAGTGTCATGTACAGACCGAGACAGTTCAACCATTGGCTCAACCCCAGCGAAGCATCGGGTACAAACCAAGATAGTTTAGCCGTTGGCTCAACCCCAGCGAAATATTGGAAGGGATCCGGTGATGGAAACAATATAATAATCTATCCCTGATGATGGAATCTGTTATATACATCCTCAGAGGGAGCACCAAGAAGGATTGGTGATTCAAACCCCTGTTGCCAACTACCGGTGTAACTTATCGTCAGAATAAGCATCAGAAACGCCCACTAAGGTAAATCTGCAACAAAGGTATATCCCCAGCGGAGGGTCTTCAGAAATATACAATGGCATCAACCGAAAGGAAATATGCTCCACAGAGAGTATCAACAGATAAGGGAAAACCCTTGGTCTCAAACCAAGAATTCGCCTAGGCTATCATGAATAATGTCATCCCCAGCAGATATTGATGAGAACATTTTGCGATAGCCTATTAGTGATATCCCCAGTAGAAAGTAACATAATCAATTAGTGATAACCCTAATCCCTCGGAGGTATCTAGCATTCATCACATATCATGCCATGCATTGCCTTGCCTTGCCTTTGCACTTGTAATTTCTAGTGTCTAGCAATCTTTATCCTGTTCATTCCACTGCATTGCATGAACATGATAAAGAGGGGCATTTATAAACACTCGAAATTTTGTTTCCCTGTTACTAACACTGTAGAAGGGAAAAATTATCTTTTTAACTCAACCCCGGTCTCAATACCGGACCATCAACTCAACCCCGGTCTCAATACCGAGCCATCAAATCAACCCCAGTCTCAAAATCGGGCCGTCAACTCAACCCCGGTCTCAATACTGGGTCATCCAATCAACCATGGTCTCAATACCAGGCCATCAAATCAACCCTGGTCTCAATACTGGGCAATCAAATCAACCCCGGTCTCAATATCGGGCCGTCAAATCAACCCCGGTCTCAATACCGGGCCGTCAAATCAACCCCGATCTCAATACCGGACCATCAAATCAACCCCGATATCAATACCGGGCAATAAAATCAACCCCAGTCTCAATATCGGGCCATCAACTTAACCCTGGAATCAATACCGGGCCATCAAATCAACTCCGATCTCAACCTGGGAGGTACAGGTCAGCCCTGGTCTCAACCCGGGAGGTACAGGTCAGCCCCGGTCTCAACATAAAACGTACAGGTCAGCCCCGATCTCAACCCAGGAGGTACAGGTCAACCCCGGTCTCAACACGGGAGGTACAGGTCAGCCTCGGTCTCAACCCCGGGACAAGTCAGCCCCGGTCTCAACTTGGGAGGTACAAGTCAGCCCCGGTCTCAACCCAAAAGGTACAGGTCAGCCCCGATCTCAACCCGGGAGGTACAGGTCAGCCCTGGTCTCAACCCGGGAGGTACAGGTCAGCCCCGGTCTCAACCCGGGAGGTCAGGTCAACTTCGGAGACAACCCCGAAGCCTCACAACATCTCCAGAGGAAAACCTGGAGGGACCAAGTCAGCCTCAGAGACAGCATTGAGGATAAACAGAATCAACTAGGATCCAAACATTGGAAACAACCCAAGGAAGTCAGCCGAAGGCCATGCCGACACTAAAGGTAACCCCGGGAGGGGCAAAATAGTCATTTTATGGACTTGAAGCCGATTCGGTCAAACTCAATCCGGATTGATGCCACTAAGGTCAGAACAAACCATAATAATGATCCCGAGTGGAAACAGCGCAAGACAACTCAACGGACAAACTGCGAGGAATCAAAGACCCAATTATGAACCTGTCTTTTTGGACTCAAAAAAGGTTTTATCCCATGTCATTGCGACGCGCACGGCGAGGGCGTTTTGTAAAGGTATCGCACGACTCAAACAGACGCTCTGATCAAAAGTTAGAAAGTTTTAACTTCGACCTCGCGTTGCTCGGAGTGCACGTACTTCGAGACGATGGAACCCGTCGCAGGACTCACGCCACGTGGAGCCGCACCTCTACTTGCGGCTGTCGCAGGTAGAGTGGAGGCTCCCGGGTCTATATATATGAGCTCACCCCCAGCTCATTTAAAAAAGAAAAACGCTCTGAACCTCTGCCCGTTTGGTTTTCTAGCCATTTTCTTGTCTTCCAAACCCAAACATTTTCACTCTAACACGTAGATATACCCACATACTACCACATATCAAAAATTAACCGGTAGATTTGGACATTTAAAACCTACGATTTGGCAAAAAGCATGTGTAGCAGTCTATTGTGAGTATTTTTACGATCAACAAGTTTATATTACTTCATTACGCTATTATACACTTGCATATCAAGTTTCGTTTTCTAAATATGCCCAGAACTCAGTTCTGTGGCCATTTTTGTCAACTTTTGGTACATTTTAGTACCTAAACGCATTTTCTGGCATTTCTACAACTCGAATTGATGATCCGTCGCTTTTAACAGCTTTCATACACTAATATCGTCGTTTTGAGCAACTTCGCCGGACTGGGTTATCTTCCCAGTCCGGGTTTGGCTTTTTTGTATATATTTAACTGTATATATACTAACATTTCAACTCTGTCAGGTCCGGATATCCAATCCACGGTAGTTTACTGTTTATATATATATATATATGCATATATATGCAACATTCGCCATACTGGGTTATCTACCCTGTCATGGTTTGACTACTTTTCTGTCTATATTTAACTATATATATATTTACATTCCAGTTTGGCCTGGATAATTCTGTGGTCTTTTTAGTGTTTATATATATATATGCAATCTTCACCATACAGGGTTATCTTTCCAGTCCTGGTTTGACTATTTTTCTATCAATATTTAAATATATATATATATATATATATATATATATTTATATTTATATTTCCATCCGGGCCTCGTAGTGAAAACCCACCACCCTTTACTATTTTTCTATATATATATTTCAATTCTGTCCAGCCTGGATCATTTCGTGGCTTTTACAGCTTTTTATAAATATATATATATATATATATATATATATGTACTTTCCAGTCCGGGCACAGGCGTGAAAACCCATCGCCCTTTTACGCTTTCATACATATATTTCAATTCTGTCAAAGCCTAGATCATTCCATGGCTATTTACAGCTTTTATAAATAAATATATATATATATATATATATATATATATATATATATATTTCAATTCCAGTACGGGCTTGCGAGTGAAAATCCATCGCCCTTTACAGCTTTCGTATATATATATATATATATATATATATATATAAGTATATATATTGCTTTACTCATTTTATTAAATTATTATTTTAAATATTCATTTGATAAGAATCAGCACTGGTATTTCTGCGGGCGAACTAGATTTACTTAAATCCCGCCAACTCTAGCTTTCAAACGGTTCAAAATAGGTACAGACGGAACCAGGAAGCTAGAATGGTTGAGATTTATTTAAATCTAGCATTTTTCTAGTTTCAGTTATAAAAAGCAACATTGCGGCCCTTAGATCACTATCTAGTGGGAACGAGACGCTTTGGATTAGCGCTAGCTAGGATTTACTGATGGATAGCGTTTGGATATATTTCTATATAAATTTGAGCTGTGCAGGTTTATTGGCCAGTCATATATGAGCCTAGGAATCGTGAGATTCATGATCAAACTGATCAGAATCTGATTCCCACGATGGACAAACTCCACTTTACGAATGTACCCTGCCAATTTTTCTGTAAAATGTACATACAAAAGACCTTAAAACGGTTATCCAGATTTAAGGTCTCAACATAGTAAAAAATATGGATTGCCATGTCAGAGTCACTCTGATGGCTTTCACGCCCATGAGAAGACCAACACTTGTATTTATTTTTGTGTGGTCGAGGATGCTTCGCAACCCGACAAATCACCATTCAAATGTGAGCCTTAAGGCTAAAAAGATAAAACGGAAGTATCAATATGCTTCAATTCCTATATTAGCGTAGGGGTTTGAAAACCTGCTTTCAAAACATCATTTCAAATAATCTTATCTAAAAAGAAAGCTTTTGCAAATCAAATCAAACACTTTTGCAAATCAAATCAATGACTTTTTGCAAATCAAATCAAACATTTCGTATATAGGTTCAACGATGCCTAAACATACTTTCAATCAAACAAACATAGGCCCAATTTTAAAACAGCATTCACACACATTGCATATTAAAAGGGAATATTGAAAAGATGAGGTACCATGTTTACACGGGAGTTGTGGGGTGCCTAACACCTTCCCCACAAGTAACCAAGTCCTTGAACTCAAAACTTCTATTTCAAAGATCAAGTTTCGACAGTGTCCAGTAATTGGGCCTCCTTTCAAACAAAATTCGGTTGAGTTGGTACAACCATTTCAAAACTACCAACTGGTGACTCTTTAAACGTTCAAATTGTCGACATGATACATGTTGGCCTTTTCCTAAAAACCCTTTCAAAACCTTTTTCACAACAAAAAGAATAAGGGTAGAGATAACTTAGGAAGAGAGAAAGATCCGGGTTGTGACCCGACCCACGAATTTTTTCCCGACTTCGACACCGATGATGAAAATTGCTGAAAACTGCCTCTGTCAGAGCATCGGGAAGGTCCGGCATTGTGAACAGTAGGTTTTGAATGCGTCAAAGTATCCACATTGGTCCAAGGGTATGACCTATCAAAAAGATACTGCCACGTTGAGATCAAATAGATCTGACATTGCAAACCGTTGGCGATAATCCAGCGTAGCATCGGGAACGAGACGGTGATAAAAGTCTTGATAACTGCTTTAGCGAAGGTCAGAGTATCTGACATTGCAAACTGTTGGCAACAACTCCAGCGTGGCATCGGGAACGAGCCGGTGATGAAAGTCATTGATAAATGTTTCAATGAGGGTCAGAGTATCTGACATTGCAAACCGTTGGCGACAACTCCAACGTAGCATCGGGAATGAGCCGGTGATGAAAGTAGTTGATAACTGCTTCAATGAGGGTCAGATTATCTGACGTTGCAAATCATTGGCGATAACTCCAGCGTGGCATTGGGAATGAACCGGTGATGAAAGCCATTGATAACTGCTTCAACGAGAGTCAGAGAATCTGACATTGCAAACCATTGGCGATGACTCCAGCGAAGCATCAGGAAAGATCCGATGATGAAAATAGTGTAGAAATTTATCCCCAGAGAAGACAGATGATGGAATATATTATACAAATCCCCAGATGAGGCACAGAGAAGGTTTGGTGATTTCCCGACCGTTGTAAACTACCATTCGAGTAGGCACCAAGGAGGTTCGTTGATGGTCAACTCTGCAAACTACCGTTCGAGTAGGCATCAAAAGAGTTCAGTAAAAGCCATCATTGACAATGTCATCCCCAGCAAGAGTTGTAATACCCGAGAATTTTCATATATTATTAAATAAATATATTAATGGAAATGAGAATTTATTTGAATATAAATGATTTTGTGTTATGAGATGAATTAATTCAATTATATATAATTGAATAATTATAATAATTGAGAAATTGGTGGAGTTTGTGATAAACTCGTTGATTGCCTTGTGTGGCACAGTAACGTAATATAAGAATGATTATATTAATTTAAGCGAACAATTGATCTATATTAATTGTTAATCGAAGAATATTAATTAACTGTTATAAAATACTAATGAGGATTGATTAATAATATGTGATTATTATTATTTGCAAGAAACATAATAATAATGAGCAACGTGTTTATAAATATAATAAGATTTATATCAAAGTGATAATTAATCATATAAGGGTTAATTAAATTGTTATGGAGGTTAACAATTATATTGATTGATGTAGGATATGTGTATATTATTAATTAATATTCAATTTATAAGATGAGAAATTATATGTGCAAGCATGCGAATTAAATGTGTAGCATATATTAGCTGACTATGTATTATGTGAAGTGTAATATGACACTATTATATGGTAAGGCTTATTAAACCATGTGAGCTACTTGATTAATAACTTGTGTGACAATAAATATGTGGGTATACATTGTATAATGAACATATTGTAAACAATTAGTTTTAATAAAGGAGACAGTGTAATGTGTTAACATCTGATTAGATTATATCCGGTATTAACAAAATGTACATGGATTATACGTGCAAATTTACACTTACTAGAGTATATGAATTATTGTGACATTTCAATTAAAGACCTAAGTGTCTAAATATGTGTGTGTATATAACCTAAGTATTAACACTAGTTTGTTTACAAATTGGAAATGCTGAGATTTTTATGCCTTGTCCCATATTAATAAGACACAAACCTTGTACACGTAAAACACTCATGAAGCTAGCCTACTCCTACCTTCTCAAACTCAGCATTCTAGCAAATCATGATACGGGGAGTGGGCACAACAGTGTTCTTCAACCACTCTACCAACTCTTCCTTAGATGATATACAAAGCTTCAATCTAGTGGTTCAATTTAATGGACAATTGCATTGTCTGTGTAAGGATTCTTCTATAAATAGCAGCCATGTTTCTTCGTTTTCAATTTGCTGAGAGTTTGCATAAGTGGTGAGTGAAAGCAATATACATATATCAGTAGGAGAAGTTGGATTAGCAGCAAACTATATTTGAATCCTAGCAGAGGTATAATCCCTCTTCCTTTGTTCTTCATTTTCGTTTTCTGTTTCCGAAGTTTCCTTCAAATTCTTGATTATGCCAAATTGGTTCATGATTGGTTTGTAGAACCCTTATATTGTTGTTATATGAACATACATACGTGATGGAACCACTATATAGCTTTCTTGACTTTCATTTCCATTGTTGCTCTGTAATTTCTATAAAGCATCGAATTCGTGAAATTAGTTGGAGTTCATCAAATTGGGAATCGATTGGGCGATTGACTGTTATATAAGCATATATATGTGTTAGTAAGTTAAAAAGGTTAGTCTAATAGCATATGGGTATGTCGAGATCGATAAAATGGGAGGTTTTGGGTTGGTTTCGCTGCAGTTTGAACTGCAGGAACTGTCCCCACGCCGCAGCACCGCAGCCAGCGCCGCAGCCCGCGCCGCAGCCCCACCCGCGCCGCAGCCCGCACCGCAGCGCCACCCGCACCGCAGCGCTAGAATATGGCTGCTGTTGCCGCGCCGCAGCGCCGGCCTCTGTGTGCAGTTTTCTGCATTCTGCAACAAAACTGTTATATACCAATTGTTTGATTTTTGTTTAAACAAGTATGGGAGCATGATTAATACATATATATAAACCTAATGAGGCAATGTAAGCATGTTTTAGTATATTAGCATGCATGGTTAACCAAACGACATATAGTTTGAAAACAAACTTAAAGTTTCATAAACGAACGTTAACATATATAAAGCATGTTAATATTCTGATTTTTCAAGGCATGTCGGTATGAGGTAGAGATGCATAAAAGACATATTAACTTATGTATATATGGCTCGTAGTATGACAAGAGCATGTTAGACCTCACTATTGAACATATCTAACAAAAATACAAGTTTTGAAGGTTGATATTGACATGTAAAGACCATGTACACATTCTGACTTTTCGAGCATGTTTATAGGGCCTTGAAATGCATGAAAAGCATGTTAACTTGTGTATATGGGTTTCATAAGGAAGCATGAACATGATAGACCTTATTAATGAACTATACTAACAAAGTATAAGCTTTGAACGTGAACGTTGGTATGTTATGACGAGAATTAGAATCTGACATTTATGGACACATGTGATAGTACTCTTAGACTCATTCATGTGTCATGCATGTATATATACCATGATTAGTTGCCGTGATTAAAGTTTAGCATAAACAAAGCATGTTTTCAAGATAATAACAATGCTAGCTACATATATGCAATACGAGTACTCATGAGCATGACTAATACAAGTTATATGAATATCTTATGTGTTTAAAAGCGACCATGTTAGACCATATGAGTTCGTGTCCTTGAATGGCTTTAAGTATTAACTTAAGAACCTATACCATGTACGATTGGATTTGGAAAAGTTATACAAGCATGAAAGTATCCTTTAAATATGAATACATGCTACGTGATATTATATGATGTTACTTGAACCCGATTTTGACGGTTTAACTTAAGGAGATGCCGTAACTTGCTAAAATGAAATATATTTAGTATTGATTGTGGCCTTATGTGATATTAATAATATGCAAGCATATTTGCTAATTGTTGAGATCTTATATAATATGAGAATGCGTTTAAACTCTAAAGAAGGAACGTTAAGGATAGAAATTATATTCTATATAACTGTGTAGTTAGGTAAAACTTACCTTATGTGATGATCGTATATTCAAAGAGAAAATATGAAGTTAAATTATATGACTAATGAATATCATATATATACGTAACTGTATTACGATAGGAATTCGAAAGTGTTGATTGCTTTTCGTGGATAAACTACGCTAAAGGCAAGTTCTCTTACTTACACTCTTTTAAAGTGCAAGTATCCTAACCGACGCATTTACTTTATGCAAGGAAATCTATGATTGTGAAAGTTTCCTAACTTATACTCTTTTACTATGCAAGTATCCTATCTTGTGTATTGCGAACTAGTTTCCTATTTAATCGGTTGAATTGAATTAGCATACTTGAACTCTTATTTCATTAAAGCTATTATTCATGTTGAACTTAGTATTGTTCTTGAATATTGTGAAAGTGTCTATGCCATTTGATTCGGCGGGACTTATGTTATTGAAAAGCAACCCAAACTAATTGATTGGTGCGGGATCTTGTATTTGACTGAGAAGAACAACCTTCTTTGAAGGGAATATATAATTGTCGGAGAACCGACGTGCACACTTGAGTATGATTGATTGTTATGCATAACAAGGGTACTTTAGGCTGATCACCTGTTGTACCTGTTTTTGTTGGATTTTCAGTTTATTACTGTCAATTCTAGTAGAAGTTCATAGTCCGTAGTGACTACTCAGTATTCAATTATTTGAAATCTTGAATTGACTTATTATTGAATCATATTGATATTATCCTGTCCTTAGCGACTGTTATTGAGAACTGTTGATATTCTTGTTATTCTTGAGCTATCAAATCTTGTTATACCCTTTCGAGAATTGAGAATCTTATTATTCACCCTTATTGTATATTACTTGCTGGGCAATTTGTGCTCATTCTTGCTTTCCCTAAAACATTTCAGTTAAGGCAGAGCATGGCGAACCTTCGGGCATTGATAAGGGCAAGGGCAAGGCTACCAACTAGCTTATGTCTGTTATGTTTCAAATATATTAATATTGTGTGAAGATGATGTAGTAAGACTGGATTTGTTTATGTTTAAGCTTAAGTTAGATTATGTAACAAGTCGTTAATTGATCTTGCTATGTAATCTATTAAGTACTGTAGGTTGCGAGACTTGGGGGAATAATTATAATAAATCATTGTAAATTATTCTAGAATAGATTTTTCGCTGTGGTTGTGTGATATTTAGTTATCATTATTGCGATGTATTACCATGAGCACGTGATGAACCGAATTCGAGAGACCAAGTGGCGGTCCTGGAATTTGGGGGTGTCACGGGTTGGTATCAAAGCCGTAGTTATAAACCTTAGGAACGAGTGTCCTTAGACTATAACTTAGGCGAACTTAGAAGTTAGGAAGGAGATAAAACTCATGTAGAGTTTTCCTTGAGAGGCTTAGTCTGTTATGAAATGTAACTTCATTTTATACAATGAACTTATATTTTGTTTAACATTCTAATGGAGATGCTATTTCTTGTCTTGTGTTTGTGATTGTAGGATGACAGACACAGGAGTACCTAGTAGAGTGGCCAAGGAGGAGCCCAGGGATATACATGTAGTGTACGAGGCACCTCTAGAGGCTACACCAGTGCAGGCTGTTGCACCGTTCGAGTCCGACGACGAGGACGAGATTGAGATAGAGTCTGATCCAGAGGAGGAGCCGATGGAGGATGAGCCAGTAGAGGACTCTGATGAGGCTACTATAGAGGAACAGATGTTAGGCGAGTACGAGGAGCGTATTCTAGAGTTACACTGCAGAGTCCAGGAGCTGGAGGCAGAGGCCCACGAGAGAGAGTCTGAGTTCCAAAAGCTGAGGGACGAGGACCACCAGAGGAAGCTGGCTATGCAAGAGTTAGAGGTGGAGATTGCCTACCGTAGGGAGGCATGGATCCAGATGGGGACTCTATTTCATAGGTCAGTGGCTAGGAATGTAGATTTGGCAGAGAAGCTAGAAGAGGTTGAGCAGAGGGAGCTGAGTGAGAAAACTGAGAAAGAGGCCCTCCGTACTCAGCTAGAGTTGGAGGTGATGGATAGGTTACACTTCGAGGAGAAGTGGGAAGCGTCCAATGAGAGAGCTGACGACCTTGAGGACGAGGTCAGGTGCAGGAAGAGAAAGATAAACAAGATGGGGTATGTGTTCCGTTCAGCTTTTGAAAGGGTGATTGATGGTGTGTACCACTACCCGGCAGAACAGGGACAGACTCTACATACCTTGAGCCGAGAGCTGGTTACGTATATAGCACAGTTGGAGTACAAGAGCGCAGTGGAGCGCGGGATGATGGGATGAGATTTCCTTAGTCAGTCTAGTGGTAGTACTAGTTGTGTCTTTATGTATTGTATATACTATGTTGTAATCCCGATCTTTTGTGTAAGATGTGGGATGATGATGTAAACCCCGAGTTAGCTTTTGTTAGAGGGGTAGTATGGTAGTAGGTTGGTATATTCCCCGTCTTTTGTGATATTAGGGGATATATGTGATAACATTTATAGCAGTATGCTAGGAAAATCATGTAATGAAATGAAATGGCATATGAATATAAATGGAGTTGATTTTAGAAACGTGCTATAAATTTATTCTTTTAGTATTAAAAGAAATACTTAAGTGATATACTTGAATAATAATAAAATGAAAAATTGTGATGCAGATAATGCCGCCCAGACGTAGATTGACTGTACCCGAAGAATCCGTTAACAATGAGAGAGAACAAGTAGACCCAATCCAGAAACTGGTAGACTTGTTAGGAGAAGCCTTAAGGGGAAGGAACAATGAACCCGTTCGCCCGAACCCTCAAACTGTGCCAGTAACAACCTTTAAAGACTTTAAGAGTGTAGGACCCTCGGAGTTCGAGGGAACTACCGACCCAATCGTCGCACAAACGTGGATCAAAGAGATCGAAAAAGCTTTCACTATAGCTAGCGTAGGCGAAGATCAGAAGACGGTGTTTGCCACGTACATGATGAGGGGAGAAGCGAACTACTGGTGGGAGGCTAATCAACAAAGAGCTGGAGAAGGGATAATAGCTTGGGATAAGTTTAAGACACTGTTCTTCGAGAATTACTTTCCGAAGAGTATGAAGAATAGGATGGAGGTGAAATTCCTAGAGTTAAAACAAGGTGAGATGACGGTGGCGCAATACGCGGCTAGGTTTAACGAACTAGCGCAATTTGCGGAGCACCAAGTTGGTGATGAAGAGAGGAAGGCTAGACGCTTTGAACAAGGGTTGAAGCCATGGCTGTTCAATAAGGTATCAGTTCTTCAAATTGATTCCTTTGCAACATTACTAGAGAAGGCAATCATTGCGGAAGGTGGCAGTGAGGCCTTAAGTCTGTATAACAAAGAAAAGAAAGGAAAGAATACTGGAGGAGAGAATCGTACGGGAGGAAGTAGTAGCGGAGGAAGCAACTTGGGAAAGAGAAAGTGGGAGAACAACAACAACAACAACAACAACAACAATAATCAATCAGGGAATTTTCGTGGAGGTTTCAAGAAGAGGGCTGAAGGATGCCCGAAGTGTGGGAAGAATCACCAGGGCGAGTGCTGGAAGGGACGTGGCACTTGCTACAACTGCGGACAGGAAGGGCACATCTCGCCCAACTGTTTGAAATCGAAAACGATACAAGGATGCTTTGCTTGTGGCTCGACGGAGCACCGAATTAAGGACTGCCCAAAGAAGGGAAGTGGCGGGGGTAGTAATCAGCGAGGAGGCAACAAGCTGATGATCGGTGGACCGGCACAATCCAACCGCCCAACCGCCAGAACCTTTAACATGACCGTCCAAGACGCAGTGGCTGCGAAGGACGTGGTGTCAGGTATAATCCCAATCAATGATATAAATGCTTATGTATTATTTGATTCGGGTGCCACCTGTTCTTTTGTATCTGAAGAATTTGCTAGTAGACTTAGTACACCCCGAGAACGATTAGAAAATCCTTTGATCATAGAAGTTGCTAATAAGGAAGTGATCCCTGTAGAATACGTTTATCGAAATTGTCACGCAAATATTAGTAAACATGAACTGAGCGTAGACTTGATTCCTATTAGACTGGGAGAATTTGACGTAATACTGGGAATGGATTGGTTGTATAACCATGCTGCGATAATTGACTGTCAGAACAAATGTGTGAACCTTCAGACTCCGAGTAAGTCTAAGGTAGTGTTTTATGGTAGCTCATCGCTTAAGCAATCGTGTTGCGTTACGATGATGCAGGCCAAGAAATTGTTAAGGAAAGGATGTGGAGGATATTTAGCTTACATCGTTGATACTCGGAAGAAGGGAGTAGAAATTAAGGATATATCCGTAGTTAATGAATTTCAAGACGTATTTCCGGACGATCTGCCTGGTCTTCCGCCAGACAGAGAAATCGAATTCGTAATAGACTTAGCACCGGGAACGGCACCGATTTCGAAAGCTCCATATCGTATAGCGCCAGTAGAAATGAAGGAATTGATGATACAATTACAAGAATTATTGGATAAGGGTTACATTCGACCGAGTGTTTCTCCTTAGGGAGCACCAGTACTATTCGTTAAGAAGAAGGACGGATCGATGAGGCTCTGTATCGATTATCGAGAATTGAATAGAGTAACGATCAAGAACCGGTATCCGCTACCGAGGATAGACGACTTATTTGATCAACTGAAGGGAGCAAAGTGTTTCTCAAAGATCGACCTACGAACAGGATATCATCAACTGAAAGTGAGGGACGAGGACATACCAAAGACTGCGTTTCGAACCCGTTATGGACACTATGAGTTTTTGGTAATGTCATTCGGATTGACTAATGCTCCGGCAGCATTTATGGACTTGATGAACCGAGTTTTCAAGCCATACTTGGATAAATTTGTAGTGGTTTTTATCGACGATATTTTGATCTACTCAAAGACAGAAGAAGAACACGCCGAACATCTAAAGATTATTTTGGAGGCACTAAGGAAGGAGAAGATGCATGCAAAATTTTCTAAGTGCGAATTTTGGATGGAGAAGGTTCAATTCTTAGGCCATGTGGTGGATAAGAATGGAATCTCTGTAGACCCTGCGAAGGTTGAAGCAGTGAGTAATTGGGAACAACCGAGAACACCGACGGAGGTGAGAAGCTTTCTAGGGTTAGCTGGGTACTATCGAAGATTCATCCAAGATTTTTCTAAGATAGCAACCCCGTTGACCAATTTGACTAGAAAGACGGTGAAATTTGTATGGACCGACAAATGTGAAGAGAGTTTTCAGGAGTTGAAGAAGAGATTGAGCGAAGCACCTGTATTATCATTACCAGATGATGCGGGAAATTTTGTGGTGTATAGTGATGCATCGCACAAGGGACTTGGCTGTGTGCTTATGCAGCACGGCAAGGTCATTGCATATGCATCACGACAATTAAAGGATTACGAAAAACGATACCCTACTCACGACTTAGAGTTAGCGGCAGTAGTTTTTGCGTTAAAGATATGGAGGCATTATCTATACGGAGAAAAATGTGAGATATACACGGACCACAAAAGTCTGAAATATATCTTCACACAGAAGGAGTTAAACATGCGGCAGAGAAGGTGGTTAGAATTAATCAAAGACTATGACTGCGATATTCTTTATCACCCGGGAAAGGCAAATGTGGTTGCCGACGCTCTGAGCAGGAAAGGAAGGGAGAAGTTGTTTAATTTGACGACTCAGGAAGAGTTGATAAGAGAGATGGAGAAATTAGAGATAGAAGTAAAAGGACCAGAAAAGTCTGGTGAGAAGTTAATTGTAATGGAAGCTTGTCCGACGTTGTTGAATAGAGTAAAGGAAGCTCAGGAAAAGGATGAAGAGTGTGAGAAAATCCGAAAGATGATCACATAAAGTGAGGAAGAAAAATTTTGAATGGATAAAGACGGTATTTTGAGATTTGAAGGGAGAGTGTGGGTACCAGCGGTAACCGAGTTGAGGGAAGAGATTTTGCACGAGGCACACAATACGACATATTTCGTTCATCCGGGAGGCACAAAGATGTACCGAGATCTAAGGCAACATTTTTGGTGGCCTAATTTGAAACGGGAAGTCGCAGAGTGCGTCAGTAAATGCTTTACTTGCCAACGCGTTAAAGCAGAGCATCAGCGGCCAAGTGGTTTATTACAACCGTTAAAAATACCAGAGTGGAAATGGGAGCATATTACCATGGACTTTGTGGTAGGACTTCCAGTTACACAGAAAGGTTATGATGCTATTTGGGTTATCGTGGATCGACTAACGAAGACCGCACACTTTCTACCAATCAAGATCCGCTACAGTTTGAACCAATTAGCAAGCCTATATGTAAAAGAAATTATTTCACGACATGGAGTGCCGGTGTCAATTGTCTCTGATCGAGATCCGCGCTTCACGTCCAATTTTTGGAAGAGTTTGCAGGAAAGAATGGGAACGCAGTTGAGGTTGAGTACAGCTTATCATCCTCAAACAGACGGACAAAGTGAGCGAACAATACAAACGCTAGAAGACATGCTTAGGACTTGCGTGATGGATTTTAAGGGAAATTGGGACGACCACCTACCCTTAGTAGAATTCGCATATAATAATAGCTACCATGCGAGTATTGGCATGCCACCGTACGAAGCTCTTTACGGGAGAAAGTGCAGAACGCCATTATGTTGGGACGAAGTCGGAGAACGACGAATACTCGGACCAGAGTTAGTTCAACAAACCGCAGACGTGGTGACAGTGATAAGAGCCAGACTTGTAGCAGCTCAAGATCGCCAGAAGAAATACGCAGATTTGCATCGGCAGGACCGAGACTTCAAAGTCGGCAGTTTCGTATTCTTGAAGGTATCTCCATGGAAGGGAAAAATCCGTTTCGGCAAGAAAGGAAAATTGAGTCCAAGATTCATAGGACCGTTCGAGATACTGAAGCGAGTGGGCGAAGTGGCATACAAAGTTGCGTTACCACCCGAGTTGGAGCATATCCACAACGTGTTCCACATTTCCGTGTTGCGACCGTACAAGGCCGACTACAAGCACGTGATTTCTTACGAGCCCATTCAAGTAGAGAAGAACTTGGCGTATGAAGAAATTCCTGTCCAAATATTAGATAGGAAAGAACAAACTTTGAGAAATAAAGTTATTTCATCTGTAAAAGTACTTTGGCGTAACCACGATGTCGAGGAGGCAACGTGGGAGTTAGAAGATAAGATGATGAGAGACTATCCCCATCTATTTGTATAACCTTGTAGCAATTCCGGGACGGAATTTTTATAAGGGGGGGAGGATGTAATACCCGAGAATTTCCATATATTATTAAATAAATATATTAATGAAAATGAGAATTTATTTTGTGTTATGAGATGAATTAATTCAATTATATATAATTGAATAATTATAATAATTGAGAAATTGGTGGAGTTTGTGATAAACTCGTTGATTGCCTTGTGTGGCACAGTGACGTAATATAAGAATGATTATATTAATTTAAGCGAATAATTAATCTATATTAATTGTTAATCGAAGAATATTAATTAACTGTTATGAAATACTAATGAGGATTGATTAATAATATGTGATTATTATTGCAATAAACATAATAATAATGAGCAACGTGTTTATAAATATAATAAGATTTATATCAAAGTGATAGTTAATCATATAAAGGTTAATTAAATTGTTATGGAGGTTAACAATTATATTGATTGATGTAGGATATGTGTATATTATTAATTAATATTCAATTTATAAGATGAGAAATTATATGTGCAAGCATGCGAATTAAATGTATAGTAACTATGGTTGTATAACCATGCTGCGATAATTGACTGTTAGAACAAATGTGTGAACCTTCAGA
This sequence comes from Panax stipuleanatus, assembly GCA_020205555.1. Taxonomy (NCBI): domain Eukaryota; kingdom Viridiplantae; phylum Streptophyta; class Magnoliopsida; order Apiales; family Araliaceae; genus Panax; species Panax stipuleanatus. The sequence goes on from CM035120.1 coordinate 124,062,431, forward strand.
CTCCGAGTAAGTCTAAGGTAGTGTTTTATGGTAGCTCATCGCTTAAGCAATCGTGTTGCGTTACGATGATGCAGGCCAAGAAATTGTTAAGGAAAGGATGTGTAGGATATTTAGCTTACATCGTTGATACTCGAAAAAAGGGAGTAGAAATTAAGGATATATACGTAGTTAATGAATTCCAAGATGTGTTTCCGGACGATCTGCCTGGTCTTCCGCCAGACAGAGAAATCGAATTCGTAATAGACTTAGCACCGGGAATGGCACCGATTTTGAAAGCTCCATATCGTATGGCGCCAGTAGAAATGAAGGAATTGATTATACAATTACAAGAATTGTTGGATAAGGGTTACATTCGACCGAGTGTTTCTCCTTGGGGAGCACCAGTACTATTCGTTAAGAAGAAGGACGGATCGATGAGGCTCTGTATCGATTATCGAGAATTGAACAGAGTAACGATCAAGAACCGGTATCCGCTACCGAGGATAGACGACTTATTTGATCAACTGAAGGGAGCAAAGTGTTTCTCAAAGATCGACCTACGAACAGGATATCATCAACTGAAAGTGAGGGATGAGGACATACCAAAGACTGCGTTTCGAACCCGTTATGGACACTACGAGTTTTTGGTAATGTCATTCGGATTGACTAATGCTCCAGCAGCATTTATGGACTTGATGAACCAAGTTTTCAAGCCATACTTGGATAAATTTGTAGTGGTTTTTATCGACGACATTTTGATCTACTCAAAGACAGAGGAAGAACACGCCGAACATCTGAAGATTGTTTTGGAGGCACTAAGGAAGGAGAAGATGTATGCAAAATTTTCTAAGTACGAATTTTGGATAGAGAAGGTTCAATTCTTAGGCCACGTGGTGGATAAGAATGGAATCTCAGTAGACCCTGCAAAGGTCGAAGCAGTAAGTAATTGGGAACAACCGAGAACACCGACAGAGGTGAGAAGCTTTCTAGGGTTAGCTGGGCACTATCGAAGATTCATCCAAGATTTTTCTAAGATAGCAACCCCGTTGACCAATTTGACTAGAAAGACGGTGAAATTTGTATGGACCGACAAATGCGAAGAAAGTTTTCAAGAACTGAAAAGGAGATTGAGCGAAGCACCTGTGTTATCATTACCAGATGATGCGGGAAATTTTGTGGTGTATAGTGATGCATCGCACAAGGGGCTTGGCTGTGTGCTCATGCAACATGGCAAGGTTATTGCATATGCGTCACGACAATTGAAGGATTACGAAAAACGATACCCCACTCACGACTTAGAGTTAGCGGCAGTAGTTTTTGCGTTAAAGATATGGAGACATTATCTATACGGAGAAAAATGTGAGATATACACGGACCACAAAAGTCTAAAATATATCTTCACACAGAAGGAGTTAAACATGCGATAGAGAAGGTGGTTAGAATTAATCAAAGACTATGACTGCGATATTCTTTATCACCCGGGAAAGGCAAATGTGGTTGCCGACGCTCTGAGCAGGAAAGGAAGGGAGAAGTTGTTTAATTTGATGACTCAGGAAGAGTTGATAAGAGAGATGGAGAAATTGGAGATAGAAGTGAAAGGACCAGAAAAGTCTGGTGAGAAGTTAATTGTAATGGAAGCTTGTCCGACGTTGTTGGATAGAGTAAAAGAAGCTCAGGAAAAGGATGAAGAATGTGAGAAAATCCGAAAGAGGATCACAGAAAATGAGGAAGAAAAATTTTGAATGGATAAAGACGGTATTTTGAGATTTGAAGGGAGAGTGTGGGTACCAGCGGTAACCGAGTTGAGGGAAGAGATTTTGCACGAGGCACACAATACGACATATTCCGTTCATCCGGGAGGCACAAAGATGTACCAAGATCTAAGGCAACATTTTTGGTGGCCCAATTTGAAACGGGAAGTCGCGGAGTGCGTCAGTAGATGCTTGACATGCCAACGCGTTAAAGCAGAGCATCAGCGGCCGAGTGGTTTACTACAACCGTTAGAAATACCAGAGTGGAAATGGGAGCATATTACCATGGACTTCGTGGTAGGACTTCCAGTTACACAGAAAGGTTATGATGCTATTTGGGTTATCGTGGATCGACTAACGAAGACCGCACATTTTCTACCAATCAAGATCCGCTACAGTTTGAACCAATTAGCAAGCCTATATGTAAAAGAAATTGTTTCACGACATGGAGTGCCGGTGTCAATTGTCTCTGATCGAGATCCGCACTTCACGTCCAATTTTTGGAAGAGTTTGCAAAAAAGAATGGGAACGCAGTTGAGGTTGAGTACAGCTTATCATCCTCAAGCAGACGGACAAAGTGAGCGAACAATACAAACGCTAGAAGACATGCTTAGGACTTGCGTGATGGATTTTAAGGGAAATTGGGACGACCACCTACCCTTAGTAGAATTCGCATATAATAACAGCTACCATGCAAGTATCGGCATGCCACCGTACGAAGCTCTTTACGGGAGAAAGTGCAGAACGCCGTTATGTTGGGACGAAGTCGGAGAACAACGAATACTCGGACCAGAGTTAGTTCAACAAACCGCAGACGTGGTGACAGTGATAAGAGCCAGACTTGTAGCAGCTCAAGATCGCCAGAAGAAATACGCAGATTTGCATCGGCAGGACCGAGACTTCAAAGTAGGCAGTTTCGTATTCTTGAAGGTATCTCCATGGAAGGGAAAAATCCGTTTCGGCAAGAAAGGAAAATTGAGTCCAAGATTCATAGGACCGTTCGAGATACTGAAGCGAGTGGGCGAAGTGGCATGCAAAGTTGCATTGCCACCCGAACTTGAGCACATCCACAACGTGTTTCACATTTCCGTATTACGACCGTACAAGGCCGACTACAAGCACGTGATTTCTTACGAGCCCATTCAAGTGGAGAAGAACTTGGCGTATGGAGAAATTCCTGTCCAGATATTAGATAGGAAAGAACAAACTTTGAGAAATAAAGTTATTTCATCTGTAAAAGTACTTTGGCGTAACCACGATGTCGAGGAGGCAACGTGGGAGTTAGAAGATAGGATGATGAGGGACTATCCCCATCTATTTGTGTAACCTTGTAGCAATTCCGGGACGGAATTTTTATAAGGGGGGGAGGATGTAATACCCGAGAATTTTCATATATTATTAAATAAATATATTAATGAAAATGAGAATTTATTTGAATATAAATGATTTTGTGTTATGAGATGAATTAATTCAATTATATATAATTGAATAATTATAATAATTGAGAAATTGGTGGAGTTTGTGATAAACTCGTTGATTGCCTTGTGTGGCACAGTGACGTAATATAATAATGATTATATTAATTTAAGCGAACAATTAATCTATATTAATTGTTAATCGAAGAATATTAATTAACTGTTATAAAATACTAATGAGGATTGATTAATAATATGTGATTATTATTATTGCAAGAAACATAATAATAATGAGCAACGTGTTTATAAATATAATAAGATTTATATCAAAGTGATAATTAATCATATAAGGGTTAATTAAATTGTTATGGAGGTTAACAATTATATTGATTGATGTAGGATATGTGTATATTATTAATTAATATTCAATTTATAAGATGAGAAATTATATGTGCAAGCATGCGAATTAAATGTGTAGCATTTATTAGCTGACTATGTATTATGTGAAGTGTAATATGACACTATTATATGGTAAGGCTTATTAAACCATGTGAGCTACTTGATTAATAACTTGTGTGACAATAAATATGTGGGTATACATTGTATAATGAACATATTGTAAACAATTAGTTTTAATAAAGGAGACAGTGTAATGTGTTAACATCTGATTAGATTATATCCGGTATTAACAAAATGTACATGGATTATACGTGTCAATTTACACTTACTAGAGTATATGAATTATTGTGACATTTCAATTAAAGACCTAAGTGTCTAACTATGTGTGTGTATATAACCTAAGTATTAACACTAGTTTGTTTACAAATTGGAAATGCTGAGATTTTTATGCCTTGTCCCATATTAATAAGACACAAACCTTATACACGTAAAACACTCATGAAGCTAGCCTACTCCTACCTTCTCAAACTCAGCATTCTAGCAAATCATGATACGGGGAGTGGGCACAACAGTGTTCTCCAACCACTCTACCAACTCTTCCTTAGCTGATATACAAAGCTTCAATCTAGTGGTTCAATTTAATGGACAATTGCATTGTCTGTGTAAGGATTCTTCTATAAATAGCAGCCATGTTTCTTCGTTTTCAATTTGCTGAGAGTTTGCATAAGTGGTGAGTGAAAGCAATATACATATATCAGTAGGAGAAGTTGGATTAGCAGCAAACTATATTTGAATCCTAGCAGAGGTATAATCCCTCTTCCTTTGTTCTTCATTTTCGTTTTCTGTTTCCGAAGTTTCCTTCAAATTCTTGATTATGCCAAATTGGTTCATGATTGGTTTGTAGAACCCTTATATTGTTGTTATATGAACATACATACGTGATGGAACCACTATATAGCTTTCTTGACTTTCATTTCCATTGTTGCTCTGTAATTTCTATAAAGCATCGAATTCGTGAAATTAGTTGGAGTTCATCAAATTGGGAATCGATTGGGCGATTGACTGTTATATAAGCATATATATGTGTTAGTAAGTTAAAAAGGTTAGTCTAATAGCATATGGGTATGTCGAGATTGATAAAATGGGAGGTTTTGGGTCGGTTTCGCTGCAGTCTGAACTGCAGGAACTGTCCCCACGCCGCAGCACCGCAGCCAGCGCCGCAGCCCGCGCCGCAGCCCCACCCGCGCCGCAGCCCGCACCGCAGCGCCACCCGCACCGCAGCGCTAGAATATGGCTGCTGTTGCCGCGCCGCAGCGCCGGCCTCTGTGTGCAGTTTTCTGCATTCTGCAACAAAACTGTTATATACCAATTGTTTGATTTTTGTTTAAACAAGTATGGGAGCATGATTAATACATATATATAAACCTAATGAGGCAATGTAAGCATGTTTTAGTATATTAGCATGCATGGTTAACCAAACGACATATAGTTTGAAAACAAACTTAAAGTTTCATAAACGAACGTTAACATATATAAAGCATGTTAATATTCTGATTTTTCAAGGCATGTCGGTATGAGGTAGAGATGCATAAAAGACATATTAACTTATGTATATATGGCTCGTAGTATGACAAGAGCATGTTAGACCTCACTATTGAACATATCTAACAAAAATACAAGTTTTGAAGGTTGATATTGACATGTAAAGACCATGTACACATTCTGACTTTTCGAGCATGTTTATAGGGCCTTGAAATGCATGAAAAGCATGTTAACTTGTGTATATGGGTTTCATAAGGAAGCATGAACATGATAGACCTTATTAATGAACTATACTAACAAAGTATAAGCTTTGAACGTGAACGTTGGTATGTTATGACGAGAATTAGAATCTGACATTTATGGACACATGTGATAGTACTCTTAGACTCATTCATGTGTCATGCATGTATATATACCATGATTAGTTGCCGTGATTAAAGTTTAGCATAAACAAAGCATGTTTTCAAGATAATAACAATGCTAGCTACATATATGCAATACGAGTACTCATGAGCATGACTAATACAAGTTATATGAATATCTTATGTGTTTAAAAGCGACCATGTTAGACCATATGAGTTCGTGTCCTTGAATGGCTTTAAGTATTAACTTAAGAACCTATACCATGTACGATTGGATTTGGAAAAGTTATACAAGCTTGAAAGTATCCTTTAAATATGAATACATGCTACGTGATATTATATGATGTTACTTGAACCCGATTTTGACGGTTAACTTAAGGAGATGCCGTAACTTGCTAAAATGAAATATATTTAGTATTGATTGTGGCCTTATGTGATATTAATAATATGCAAGCATATTTGCTAATTGTTGAGATCTTATATAATATGAGAATGCGTTTAAACTCTAAAGAAGGAACGTTAAGGATAGAAATTATATTCTATATAACTGTGTAGCTAGGTAAAACTTACCTTATGTGATGATCGTATATTCAAAGAGAAAATGTGAAGTTAAATTATATGACTAATGAATATCATATATATACGTAACTGTATTACGATAGGAATTCGAAAGTGTTGATTGCTTTTCATGGATAAACTACGCTAAAGGCAAGTTCTCTTACTTACACTCTTTTAAAGTGCAAGTATCCTAACCGACGCATTTACTTTATGCAAGGAAATCTATGATTGTGAAAGTTTCCTAACTTATACTCTTTTACTATGCAAGTATCCTATCTTGTGTATTGCGAACTAGTTTCCTATTTAATCGGTTGAATTGAATTAGCATACTTGAACTCTTATTTCATTAAAGCTATTATTCATGTTGAACTTAGTATTGTTCTTGAATATTGTGAAAGTGTCTATGCCATTTGATTCGGCGGGACTTATGTTATTGAAAAGCAACCCAAACTAATTGATTGGTGCGGGATCTTGTATTTGACTGAGAAGAACAACCTTCTTTGAAGGGAATATATAATTGTCGGAGAACCGACGTGCACACTTGAGTATGATTGATTGTTATGCATAACAAGGGTACTTTAGGCTGATCACCTGTTGTACCTGTTTTTGTTGGATTTTCAGTTTATTACTGTCAATTCTAGTAGAAGTTCATAGTCCGTAGTGACTACTCAGTATTCAATTATTTGAAATCTTGAATTGACTTATTATTGAATCATATTGATATTATCCTGTCCTTAGCGACTGTTATTGAGAACTGTTGATATTCTTGTTATTCTTGAGCTATCAAATCTTGTTATACCCTTTCGAGAATTGAGAATCTTATTATTCACCCTTATTGTATATTACTTGCTGGGCAATTTGTGCTCATTCTTGCTTTCCCTAAAATATTTCAGTTAAGGCAGAGCATGGCGAACCTTCGGGCATTGATAAGGGCAAGGGCAAGGCTACCAACTAGCTTATGTCTGTTATGTTTCAAATATATTAATATTGTGTGAAGATGATGTAGTAAGACTGGATTTGTTTATGTTTAAGCTTAAGTTAGATTATGTAACAAGTCGTTAATTGATCTTGCTATGTAATCTATTAAGTACTATAGGTTGCGAGACTTGGGGGAATAATTATAATAAATCATTGTAAATTATTCTAGAATAGATTTTTCGCTGTGGTTGTGTGATATTTAGTTATCATTATTGCGATGTATTACCATGAGCACGTGATGAACCGAATTCGAGAGACCAAGTGGCGGTCCTGGAATTTGGGGGTGTCACAAGAGTGTTGAGAACAGTCAGTGATAGAATACTATGGCAGCTAACACCACAAGAGCATATAGCATTCATAACATGGCATATCATGCATCACATTACATTTGCATGTGTCATATTTTCAGTGTCTAGTAGTCTTTATCCTATTCATTCTATGGCATTGCATAAACATGATAAAGAGGGACATCTGTAGACACTCAAAATTTTGCATTTTTGTTACTAACCTTGTAGGAGGGCAAAATTGTCTTTTACTTTCCAGAGACAACCCTATAAGTACAAATCATCAAGTCAAACCCCAGCAATAACACCGGGATATCACAGTCAACCCCGGCGATAACACTGGGATGTCAAGTCAAGCCCCGATAACAACCCCGGGAGGTAAAGTATCCCCGGCGATAACACTGGGAGACCAAAGTCAATCCCGATAACAACACCGAGATATCAAAGTCAACCCCAACAACAACACTGGAATGTCAAGTCAAGCCCCAATAACAACCCCGGGAGGTACAGTAACCCCGACAACAACACCGGGATATCGAAGTCAACCTCGGCAATAACACCGGGATATCAAAGTCAACCCCGACAACAACGCCTGAATGTCAAGTCAAACCCCGATAACAATCCCTGAAGTTACAGTAACCCCGTCAATAACACCGGGAGACCAAAATCAACCCCAGCGATAACACCGGGAGATCAAGTCACACCCCGACGATAACACCAGGATGTCAGTCAAGCCCCGACGATAATCCCGGGAGGTACAGTAACTCGGGAGACAACACCGGGAGACCAAAGTCAACCCCGACAACAACACAGGGAGATTAAGTTAAACCCCAACGACAACACCGGGATGTCAAGTCAAACCCCAGCGACAACCCTGGAAGACCAGATCAACCTTCAGAGATAGCCCTAAAGTATCAAATCATCCCCAGAGACAACCCGGGGACAACCTCAAAGACAACCTTGAGGAAAAACAGAGTCGATTGGGATCAAAACCTCGGAGACAACCCCGAGAAATAGTCGAGAACCATGTCAATCCTGGAGACAACTCCCGAAATAGTCATTTTACTAACTTGACATCAAATCAAGTTGAAATCAAGCGAAATCAATGCAATGAAGGTCAGAAAGAAATATAACATCAATCCCGAGTGAAAACAGCACAAGACAGCTCAACGGACGGACTGTAAATATTCGAAGATCTGGTCATTGACCTATCTTCTAGAGTTTGAAAAAGGTCAAATCCCATGTCATTGTGTAGCTCTCGAAAAGGGATTTCTGGAAAGGTATAGAACGCCTTAAACGGACTTCCGGATTAAAAGTTGTGAAGGTTCAAAGCAGACAGCGTGTTGGTCGAAGTGCACGTACTTCGAGACAACAGAACTCAGAGGAGCGGGGCCCATTCGGGGAGTCACACCTCTACCCGTGGATATCGCGAGTAGACCTGCAGCCATCTAGTCTATAAATAAGACCCCCCCACCTTAGCAAAGAAAAGAAGAAAAAAAGGAAAAAAGTAGAGAAACTCCGCCCATTTCTACTCTTAGCCCTACCTCTAGCACTCCAAACTTCAATTTTATTCTTCCAATACGTTTGCATTCATATATACTACAACATATAAAGTTTTAACTGGTTGAAACGGAGATTTGAAGCCCTTCGAGTGGCATAAAGCCCGTAGAGCTATCCATTGTAAGTTGTTTTATGATCAGAAACTGTTTACTGCTTTATCATATATATATGAGCGTATATATATTTAAAGCTTCTGGTTTCACCTGGATTTCAAATTCGTGGCCTTTCTAGCTTACTTTTATGTGTATATATATATATATATATGTTTTTCATTGCTTACACACCTGGATTGCTAATCCGTGGCCTTTTCAGCTTTATTATATATATAACTGACTATATATATACTAACATTCATTTTCGCCAAGCCTGGATTATATATCCGTGGCATTTACCGCTTTCATATATATATATATATTCTGACTTCGTTAGCCTGGATTGCTAATTCATAGCTTTTTATTGCTTTTATATATAATTATATATATATATATATATACTAACTCGTTTGGCCTGGATTGCTAATCCGTGGCCTTTTCAGCTTTAATATATATATATATATATATATATATATATATATATTTCTCAGTCGAACCTGGATTGCAAATCCGTGGCTCTTTACAGCTTTCATATATATATATATGTTCTTTATTCAATGTGATTAAACATCTATTTTACTTATTAATTTGATACGAATATGTTCTAATGTGAATTTTGTGGATTAGATTCATATAAATCTAGCCATTTCTAACTTTCAATCGGTTCAAAAGCGGTCAAACCGAAACAGTTGAGCTAGAATGGCTAAGATTTATTTAAATCTATCTTCCTTTCTAGTTTTGTAAATATTAAAGCGATTACGCCACTCTAGATCCATATATAGAGGAAACGGGAAGCTTTGGCTACGCGCATGCAAGGATTTGAATGGTGAATCCTTTCAATTGCGACGTCTAGATGTAAAAATTTGCATTTTATGTCAATATCTTTGCTGTGCAGGCTTTTTGATCATATTTTGTGAGCATAGGAATCATGAGATTTAAGATCAACCACACGGATCTAAATTCGATTCCCACAATGGATAAATTTTGCACTGTAAATGCAGCCTGCATGTCCTTTTGTAAATGTAAACCAGAAGGACCTTAAAACGGTTATCCGAATTTAAGGTCTCAGGTTAGTAAATTATGGTTTGTAGTGCTAGGTTCACTTTGATGGCTTTCATGCCCATAAGAAGACCGGCACTTGTATATATATTCCTGTGGTCGAGGATGCTTCGCATTCCGACAATAAAATCAAAATCAGCCGAAGGCAGAATAAAAATGGAAGTATCAAAAAGCTTCAATTCTTATGCAAGCGAAAGGGTTTGAAAACCATCTTTCAAAATATCATTGTCATATCTTGTCTAAAAATGGACTTTTCAAGAAATCAAACCCTTCGTATATAGGTCCAACGAAGCACGACACTACTTCCAATCAAGCACGTAGGCTCAATTACTTCAAGCACACACACACATTGCAAATAAAAAGGGAAAATTGAAAAAATGCGGTAACCGTGTTTCACGAAAGTCGGGGGGTGCCTACCACCTTTTCCCCGCTTAACCAAGCCCCCGAACTTTATGAATCTCGGTTTCCAAGGCCAAGTTTTGACAGCGTCCAGTAATTGGGCCTACTTGCAAAAAACAAACAAAATTCGATTAAGTTGATACAACCATTTCAAATATACCAACTGGCGACTCTGTAAACCTTTCAAAATCGTCGAAATGATACATGTTGGTCTTTTCCTAAAAATTCACCCTTCATAAAACAGATAAGACAAATAAGAGTAGAAAACATCAAATTAGGGAAAGGAATATTTGTCTAAAAGATTTTTTTCCAACGTCGACAATAAGGTGTGACACCCCCGAATCCGGGTTCTCTAACCCCGATTCGGTCGTCACGATACAGTACAAACATTCACCTCAAGATAACATACAATAACTAAATGCGGAATATAATAAACGTATGTTGTTCATTCAAAAGGTGTTACTAGTCCCAAGATTTGATAACCTTAATACAATCATACAAACATACTCTAGAATAATAATTAGGGTTCAAATTACATTAATAATAATTTAACTAAACATAAAGTAAAGCCTGCTCCTTGCAAACTAATCCTACGTCTTTTCTTTGCCCTTGTCCTTCCCTAAAGTCTCGGGCTTAACTGCAATAGAAGTCATAATATAGCAAGAATGAGCAACAAGTTTGCTCAGCAAGTTTAAATACAGCAATAAAGTATATATCATGATGAACGGAATATATCTAACAAGGAATTCAACAATATGAATATCAGAAGCAAGGATAATAATTGCTTTAAGAATAATCGATAGTTGAATAGACTTTGAACTATAAATCTCCAATGGAATCAATAGCTGATTGACCCTTTGGTTACTGGCTACAGAATAAGTACTTGAGGGGATCAGCCTCGCGTACGCCATCTATATGCATAACATTCAACTCTGTTGTTTGTATCTTATATTAGATACCTGGGGTACTCCCCTATAATATAAGGGGTGTTCTCTTCAGTCTAAGAATCCCTACCATCAATTAGTTTGGATAGCTTTTATAAAATTTTATACAATTGTCTGACCGAACAATGGTTCAGACTCTATCTGACGCAGTTCAAGAATTATAGAACTTTAAATAATGTACAAGTCCAAGACTGTACGAACTCAAGTGCACCAAGTGCGAATATCAATAAGATCGATGTGGAATAATTGTAAAGTAATTAAACCACCTAAAGCATGCTTAGAAATAAAGTTCAAGCTTAAATAAATAACTTTCAATACAATAATAACCTGCTCAATACAATATGAGAAGGATAGGAAACTTGCACAATAAAGAGTGAAGTTCAGAAAAACTTGCACAATATACGAGTTTGGGTAAGTTAGAGAACTTGCATTCAAATCAAATGAAGTTAAGAAACTTGTTTACAAGATTCATTGAACAAAGTAGTGCAAGGATTTAGGATTACTTGCCTGTTTGCTCAGCTACAAATAATCTAGCTTTAAATAAATGGCATTGAAACGACCTAACATTAACAAGTCGGTCTCTCAATTAGTATTGTGTAAACTGGTAAGAGTTCACACTAACAAGAATCTAATCATCATGCTACATTGTCATTTTATGTAGTTATGTCAAGTAAGCATATATCAGTAGGGTCAGACCCTGTGTAGTAGTCTAGGCAACCTTACAATTCAATTGGTAAAAACAGAACCCAAATAGACTGCACCAATCCTGAAAACAGGACTGGCGCAGCTGCGCTGGTCTCTGCTTTAGGAGTGGCGCAGCTGCGCCACTCACAAGTCAGACCAAGAATGAAATTTCATCCTGCTGAAACTCCGAGCCTATTCTCTAGCATTCAGACTACTGACATTAAACAAATACACATGCTTATCAGGTCATAAACTCAAGTTCAAAACCTAGCATACTCATTCTATGTCCACTTCAAAGTTATATGGTTTTCATGTCGGTGACCTTAAGCTAATTAATTTCATGATACAAGGGTCAGCTACTAAAGTCATATTACCACATAACGAGACTAAACAATACTAAGTAGTCATGTTTGTGCGTATACTACACATGTATACTTTAACCACATAGTTTACACTAGAAATTTCCTTTTCATGAACATGTGTGCATAGGTGAATTCCACTTTTAATCAAATGATGCTCATGTCAACATGTCTATAGGCATAATGAATTCTAATATTCATACTTGCATGCTCAGAACATAGCTCACAAAACAATTGATGATATTAGTTCTCAAAATCTAAGTTTTCATTACACTAAGTAAACTTAGTACATGCAAGGCATCTTGAAATCATAACTCACATGCATTTGCAACACATATCTAAGCCACATATACATACTTAAAAGTCAAAACTTAAAAGACACAAGTTTGTCAAGTTTGCTTTCAAGGTCCTTAAGTTTTTCTTTTGAAATCGTCTTAACCTTCAATCATGTATGCTAGTGCGTGTTCAACACTTTAGTCTATCCTTTCATATCTATTTCGATTATACGATCACGCTCACAATGTCAGAACATACATATTACGTATATGTCAAAGTTCACTTTAATAATTCTAAGTTCATTTTGTAAACTATAAACCTCTTCATCAATAGTGTGTACTAACATAGTTATACTTGCTCATGTCACGTCAACGTACTCATATATGCATGTTACTCATGTTCTTATGCTTGCCTAATGAGATACCACATGTTAGCACATAACAGCAACTTAACAGAAAACAGGATTCAAAATTCAGGGCCTGGCGCAGCTGAGCTGCGCCCCAGCACAAAGCTGGCGCAGCTGCGCCGGGGCTCGGCCAAGCCAGAAGCAGTTTCTGCTTTGGCAGAACTTAAGGCCAAACTCAAATTTCTTCAACAATTTCCATTCTATACTAGTGCATTGCAGTTCTAAGCTAACATAACAACTTATATAATACTTAACAAGTATTCTCCAATCATGTTATCAATCAATCCATGCTTAATTCAAGAATCAAGGAATTAGCAATTTGCAGAAAATGAACAAGAATAGGAAGTTATACCTCTGCAATTGTTGCTAAACCAAACCTACAATGCTACTATACTAACTCACTCTCAATTCACTTACTTGAATAGAATTCTCAGTAAATCAACCGAAGAAGGAGAAGAGTTCATTATATAGGCAAACCAATACATAGTTTATAGCTTTACTCACCAAATCAAAACAATGAAAATAGGAATTGCATGAAAGGTAATTGAGAGTAGTTGAAGAACATTGTTTTGCCCACTCCCCTTATGATCATTGCTAGCTAAGGTTGTTGATTTTGAGAAGAAATATAGAGTAGTATAGGCTTTGAGTTCACGTGTGGGAGAGAAGGGTCTCTTATTATGGGACAAGCAAATAATCTCAGCAACTTAGGTTATATATATACATATAGTATATACTTAGGTTATACATCTAATTGGTGTCACAATAACATTTTAAATTAGCAATTAATAATACAATGTATCAAATAAGGGTACATATATATTAACATATAATCCATGTATATTTTTCTTAATACCGAATATAATTCAATTGGGTATTATTATCACTTATCATCATAACGGTTATTATTACAATTATAATAACTAATTTGAAATCGGTTATAATTAACAATTGTTTATTGATATTACTATATATTAATAGGGTATACCTTAATGTCTACCCACACACATCTTGTTACATAAGCACTATTATTATGTAACTCACATAATGCAATTAATCTTACTATATAGTCTATATATATATATATAATATATATAGACACATTAATTCGTCACCTTGCACTATATACAATATATAGGTAACTACCTTATACCAAATGTTTAATTATCGCATGTTTGCACAAAACAATTAATCGAGTAAATATAATCTTAATATATTTATTAATCCTTTACTCATTAATATTCTATTTCTCATAATAATAGTTAATCGACATATTATCAATTAATTACTCGTTAATCGTCTATCCTTTGTAATCACAATTAATCCTTTCACTATATTCAAGTAAATTGAATATTTAATTACTAGCCATCCTATCAATTCTTTTGATATAAAAACCTTAGGGTTGGTCCACTAATTTAATAAACCATTAGTGACTCCCTTTAATATATCCTAGCAATATTTGGCATAGGCTCAACTCACAGAACCACACAAGGTTTAAATAAGCATACAAAACTAACTCATTAAAATTAAATCATATATTTAATTAATAATGGAGTTTAAAATTTCACGGTCATTACATCCTCACCCCCCCCCCCCCCCACCTTATAAAAATTCTGTCCTCAGAATTGTAAAAATAAGGTTATTCAAATAAAAACGAATAATTCGCTTTCATCTTCTCTTCAAGTTCCCACGTAGCTTCTTCGACTGCGTGATTCCTCTAGAGAACCTTGACAGAATGGATGACCTTATTCCTCAGCTTTTGTTCCTTCCTATCGAGTATCTGGACAGGAACTTCCTCGTATGATAAGTCCTTCTCGACTTGGATTGATTCATAGGAGATAACGTGCTTGTAGTCCGATTTATACAGCCGCAACACTGACATATGAAACGCGTTGTGAATGTGCAAAAGTTCAGGAGGTAACGCTACCTTGTACGCCACTTCACCGACTCATCTCAAAATCTCGAATGGTCCTATAAACCTAGGTCCCAACTTGCCCTTCTTCCCAAAACAAATCTTCCCTTTTCAGGGAGATACCTTTAGAAATGCATAGCTTTCTAATTCAAAATCTCTCTTCTTGCGATGTACATCCGCATACTTCTTCTGGCGATCTTGAGCTGCTACCAGTCGGACTCGTATCACCTTGATGATCTCTACAGTCTGCTACACCAATTCTGGTCCCAACAGTCGACGTTCACCAACTTTGTCCCAATATAATGGCGTTCGGCACTTTCTCCCATATAGAGCTTCGTACGGTGGCATTCCGATACTAGCGTGATAACTATTGTTGTACGCGAACTCTACTAATGGAAGGTGATCCTCCTAGCTACCCTTGAAGTCCATCACACAAGCTCGGAGCATGTCTTCAAGTGTTTGAATTGTTCTCTCGCTTTGCCCATCGGTCTGCGGATGATACGCAGTACTCATTCGTAGTTATGTCCCCATTCTTTCTTGAAGACTCTTCTAGAAGTTTGACATGAATCGCGGATCTCTATCCGATACAATAGATACCGGCACCCCATGCCTCGAGATAATTTCCTTGACATATAATTTGGCTAGCTGGTCCAAACTATACTTAATCTTAATTGACAAAAAGTGAGCCGACTTGGTAAGACGATCTACAATCACCCATATGGCGTCGTGCCCTTTCTGCGTTGCCGAAAGTCCCACCACAAAGTCCATCGTGATGTGCTCCCACTTCCATTCTGGAATCTCTAACGGTTGTAATAACCCGCTTGGTCGTTGGTGCTCTGCCTTAACTCTCTGACAAGTTAGACATCTGCTTACGCATTCCGCAACCTCTCTCTTCATGTTTGGCCACCAAAAGTGGTGACGCAAATCTTGGTACATCTTCGTGCTTACTGGGTCTATCGAGTATCTCGTACTGTGCACTTCTTGCAAAATCTCCTCCCTTAGTTCTGGTACTAACGGTACCCAGATTCATCCTTCGAATCTCAGCTGTCCAGTGCTATCAATCTTGTATTTCAATTCACCACCTTCAGTCAACCGCTTCTTGATGTTATCGCAATCTTCGTCCTTCTCTTGTGCCTCTTTAACCTTATCTAATAAAGTCGGGCTCGCTGTCACTGTAAATAATTATTCGTTGGTCTCCATCGGATACTTAACCTCCAAGTCTAGTCGTTTAAAATCTTTCACCAATTCTTCTCGAATGGTCAACTTTAATAACTTTTCTCTGCCTTTTCTGCTCAAGGCATCTGCCACTACATTTGCTTTGCCTGGATGGTACAGAATTTCACAGTCATAATCCTTGATCAATTCTAACCATCGGCGCTGCCTCATGTTCAGCTCCTTCTAAGTGAAGATATATTTCAAACTTTTGTGTTCTATATATATCTCGCACCTCTCTCTATATAAATAATGCCTCCAAATCATTAGGGCAAAAACTACCGCTGCTAACTCCAGGTCATGAGTCGGATAGCCCTTCTCATAATCTTTCAGCTAACGTGAAGCGTACGCAATGACCTTGCCGTGCTGCATTAGTACACAGCCAAGACCCTTGTGTGACACATCATTATACACTACAAACCCTCTCGTGTTGTCCGGTAAAGTCAACACAGGTGCTTGACTAAGCCTCTTCTTCAATTCTAGAAAACTCTCCTCACATTTCTCCGTCCAAACAAACTTAACTGCTTTTCTGGTAAGATTGGTCAACGACGATGCTATTTTTGAAAAATCCTGGATGAATCTTCGATAGTATCCCGCTAACCCTAGGAAACTTCTGATCTCCGTCGGCATCTTCGGCTGTTCCCAATTGATAACCGCTTCTACTTTTGCCGGATCCACCGAAACACCATCCTTGTCTATAACGTGTCCCAAAAACTGCACTTTCTGCAACCAAAACTCACACTTGGAGAATTTTGCATACAGCTTCTCCCTCCTTAATGTCTTCAACACTATCCGAAGATGCTCGGCGTGTTCTCCCTCTATCTCTGAATACACCAGAATGTCATCGATGAACACGATAATGAACTTATCCAAATACTTCTTGAACACTCTGTTCATCAAGTCCATAAATGCTGCCGACGCGTTCGTTAATCCGAATGACATTACCAGAAACTCAAAGTGTCCATACCGAGTTCTGAATGCCATCTTTGGAATGTCCTCCGGCCTCACTTTCAGTTGGTGATAACCGGTACTCAAGTCAATCTTTGAAAAGTACTTCACCCCTTCAACTGATCAAACAAATCGTTGATCCTGGGCAACGGGAACTTGTTCTTAATGGTGACCTTGTTCAACTCTCGGTAGTCGATACAAAGTCTTAACGACCCATCTTTCTTATTTACGAATAAGACCGGTGCTCCCTACGGTGATATGCTCGGTCGAATGTATCCCTTATCTAACAACTCTTGTAATTGAGCCATCAGTTCTTTCATTTCTACCGGAGCCATACGATACGGCGCTTTGTATACCAGTGTTGTCCTTAGTGCTAAATCAATAACAAATTCTATCTCTTTATCCGGTGGCAAGCCCAGAATCTCATCTAGGAAGACATCAACGAATTCTTTTACAATAGGTATCTGACCCAGTTCACCCTCGACTCGTTGAATATCAACCACGTGAGCCAAATAACCTATACACTTCCTAAGCAATCTCTGTGCTTGCATCATCGTCAGACAATGAGAATGTCTCGGCGATTTTACTACCATAAAATACCACCTTCGACTTATTCGGCATCTTAAGGTGTACACACTTCTTCTTACAGTTGATGACTGCTCCATGAATCGATAACCAATCTATTCCAAGGATTACATCGAACTCCCCCAAACGAATCGGTATCAAATCTACGTTGAGATTAAATCCTCTCAATTTGGTATAACAGTTCCTATAAATATATTCTACGGGGATAACTTCCTTGTTCGCTTCTTCTACGTTCATAGGATGTTCTAATCTTTCACGGGGTAAGTCTAACTATTTAGCAAACTCTTCGAAAACAAAAAAGCAGGTAGCACCCGAAATAAATAACACATATGCATTTATATTATTAATTGGGATGATACCTGACACCACTTCTTTGGACTCCACCGCATCCTGTACGGTCATGTTGAACGTGGTTGGCCCTCCGATGCTCAGCCCGTTGTTGTTGTTGTTGCGATTGCCGCTAGCTGCATCATCCTTTCTCTTCGGGCAGTCCTTAATTTGGTGGTCTAGGGCTCCACACGAGAAACATCCTCCTTTTTGCTTATTCAGACACTGGGGAGCCATGTGCCCCGGTTGTCCACAACGATAACAAACGCTCTTCCCTTTCATGCACTCCCCCGAATGATTCCTCCAGCAGCTGTTGCACTTTCCACTTTTCTTGGCCCCTGCTCTGGACTTGTTTCCTCCAGAGGATTGGCTCTCCATCCATTTACGCTTGTTGGGGTTGCTGCCTCCACTGCTTCTCCCTTTTTGGCCTTCCTGACCGGTCTTCTTTTCTTGTTTAAATCGTGCTATGGCTTCATTGCCTCCTTCTGCAATGATAGCCCTTTCCAGCAAGTCAGAGAAATTCTTAATCTTCAATACCGCGACTGCTTTTTGCACCCATGGTTTCAATCCTAATTCGAACCTTCTTGCCTTCCTGGCCTCCGTGTCCACCTGATGTGGAGCGAATCGGGCCAACTCGTTAAATTTTGCCGCGTACTCTGCGACTGTCATACTACCTTGTTTCAGTTCCAAAAACTTAACCTCCATATCCTGTTGCGTATTCTCCGAGAAGTAATTCTCGAAGAATAGCTCCTTGAATCTGGCCCATAGAATAACTCCTTTGCTTTCTCGTCCCTTATTGGCTTTCCACCAATAGTTTGCTTTGCCGTTCATTGTGAAAGTGGCAAAACTCGTTTTCTGTGCTTCAGCCACCCGTGTGACCTCAAACACTTTCTCCATCTCTTCTACTCATGTCTGGGCTTCGATTGGGTCTAAGGTTCCTCGAAATTCCGGAGGTCCTACCAATTTAAAATCTTTGAAGCTAGCCAAGTGATGTCCTGGCTGCCCTGCCGCTGGCAGGGGTCTATTTTACATTGCTTCTGTTAATAGGTTAACGAAGTTCTGCATCGGATCTGTATTTCCCCCTCCATTGTTAACGGATCCTTCCCACCTTTGGTTTTGTGGTAGTCTCCTAGGCGACATGATCTGAGAAAATAAAGAAAACTTTAGGCTTTACGTGATATGCTATTCATGTTAGCATTAAGAAGTTAGGACGTCTATCAATCATATTTGATTCAAATAAACAACTTCAGTATCATAATAAATATCGATGGATCTCCTCAACCCATCACCTACATACTCTAATTGAGTTTTTCACTATGGTTATAACCTAGGTTTCGTATTCCTAACGTTTATAACCTACAGCTCAGATACCAACCTGTGACACCCCCGAATCTGGGTTCTCTAACCCCGATTCGATCGTCACGATACAGTACAAACATTCACCTCTAGATAACATACAATAACTAAATGCGGAATATAATAAACGTATGTCGTTCATTCAAAAGGTGTTACTAGTCCCAAGATTCGATAACCTTAATACAATCATACAAACATACCCTAGAATAATAATTAGGGTTCAAATTACATTAACAGTAATTTAACTAAACATAAAGTAAAGTCTGCTCCTTGCAAACTAATCCTACATCTTTCCTTTACCCTTGTCCTTCCCTGAAGTCTCGGGCTTAACTGCAATAGAAGTCATGATATAGCAAGAATTAGCAACAAGTTTGCTCAGTAAGTTTAAATACAGCAATAAAGTATATATCATGATGAACGAAATATATCTGACAAGGAATTCAACAATATGAATATCAGAAACAAGGATAATAATTGCTTTTAGAATAATCGATAGTTGAATAGACTTTGAACTATAACCCTTTGGTTACTGGCTACAGAATAAGTATTTGAGGGGGTCAACCTCGCGTACGCCAGGTATATGCATAACATTCAACTCTGCTGCTTGTATCTTATATTAGATAACTGGAGTACTCCCCTATAATATAAGGGGTGTTCTCTTCAGTCTAAGAATCCCTACCATCAATTGGTTTGGATAGCTTTTATAAAATTTCATACAATTGTCTGACCGAACAAGGGTTCAGACTCTATCTGACGCAGTTCAAGAATTATAGAACTTTAAATAATGTACAAGTCCAAGACTGTATGAACTCAAGTGAACCAAGTGTGAATATCAATAAGATCGATATAGAATAATTGTAAAGTAATTAAACCGCCTAAAGCATGCTTGAAAATAAAGTTCAAGCTTAAATAAATAACTTTCAATACAATAATAACCTACTCAATACAATATGAGAAGGATAGGAAACTTGCACAATAAAGAGTGAAGTTCAGAAAAACTTACACAATATACGAGTTTGGTAAGTTAGAGAACTTGCATTCAAATCAAATGAAGTTAAGAAACTTGCTTACAAGATTCATTAAATAAAGTAATGCAAGGATTTAGGATACTTGCCTATTTGCTCAGCTACAAATAATCTAGCTTTAAATAAATGGCATTGAAATGACCTAACATTAACAAGTCGGTCTCTCAATTAGTATTGTGTAAACTGGTAAGAGTTCACACTAACAAGAATCTAATCATCATGCTACATTGTCATTTTATGTAGTTATGTCAAGTAAGCATATATCAGTAGGGTCAGACCCTATGTAGTAGTCTAGGCAACCTTACAATTCAATTAGTAAAAACAGAACACAAACAGACTGCACCAATCCTGAAAATAGACTGGCGCAGCTGCGCTGGTCGTTGCCTTAGGAGTGGCGCAATTGCGCCACTCACAGGTCAGACCAAGAATGAGATTTCATTCTGCTGAAACTCTGAGCCTATTCTCTAGCATTCAAACTACTGACATTAAACAAATACACATGCTTATCAGGTCATAAACTCAAGTTCAAAACCTAGCATGCTCATTCTATGTCCACTTCAAAGTTATATGATTTTCATGTCGGTGACCTTAAGCTAATCAAGTTCATGATACAAGGGTCAGCTACTAAAGTCATATTATCACATAACGAGACTAAACAATACTAAGTAGTCATGCTTGTGCGTATACTACACATGTATACTTTAACCACATAGTTTACACTTAAAATTTCCTTTTCATGAACATGTGTGCATAGGTGAATTCCATGTTTAATCAAATGATGCTCATGTCAACATGTCTATAGGCATAATGAATTCTAATATTCATGCTTGCATGCTCAGAACGTAGCTCACAAAACAATTGATGATATTAGTTCTCAAAATCTAAGTTTTCATCAAAAATTACACTAAGTCAACTTAGTACATGCAAGGCATCTCGAAATTATAAGTCACATGCATTTGCAAAACATATCTAAGCCGCATATACATACTTAAAAGTTAGAACTTAAAAGACACAAGTTTGTCAAGTTTGCTTTCAATGTTCTTAAGTTTTTCTTTTGAAATCGTCTTAACCTTCAATCATGTATGCTAGTGCGTGTTCAACACTTTAGTCTGACTTTTCATATCTATTTAGGCCATACGATCACGCTCACAAAGTCAGAATATACATATTACGTATGTGTCAAAGTTCACTTTAACAATTCTAAGTTCATTTTGTAAACTATAAACCTCTTCATCAATAGCGTGTACTAACATAGTTATACATGCTCATGTCACGTCAACGTACTCATATATGCATGTTACTCATGTTCTTATGCTTGCCTAATGAGATACCACATGTTAGCACATAACAGCAACTTAACAGAAAACAGGATTCAAACTTGCGCCCCTGCACAAAGCTGGCGCAACTGCGTCGGGGCTCGGCCAGGCCAGAAGCAGTTTCTGCTTCGACAGAACTTAAGGCCAAACTCAAATTTCTTCAACAATTTCCATTCTATACTAGTACATTGCAGTTCTAAGCTAACATAACAACTTATATAATACTTAACAAGTATTCTCCAATCAAGTTATCAACCAATCCATGCTTAATTCAAGAATCAAGGAATTAGCAATTTGTAGAAAATGAACAAGAATAGGAAGTTATACCTCTGCAATTGTTGCTAAACCAAACCTATAATGCTGCTATACTAACTCACTCTCAATTCACTTACTTGAATAGAATTCTCAGCAAATCAAAAGAAGAAGGAGAAGAGTTCATTATATAGGCAAACCAATACACAGTTTATAGCTTTACTCACCAAATCAAAATAATGGAAATAGGAATTGCATGAAAGGTAATTGAGAGTAGTTGAAGAACACTGTTTTGCCCACCCCCTTATAATCATTGCTAGCTAAGGTTGCTGATTTTGAGAAGAAATATAGAGTAGTATAGGCTTTGATGAGTTCACGTGTAGGAGAGAATGGTCTCTTATTATGGGACAAGCAAATAATCTCAGCAACTTACATTCAACTTACTAATGTTATATATATATATACACACACACATATAGTATATACTTAGCTTATACATCTAATTGGTGTCACAATGACATTTCAAATTAGCAATTAATAATACAATGTATCAAATAAGGGTACATATATATTAACATATAATCCATGTATATTTTCTTAATACCGAATATAATTCAATTGGGTATTATTATCACTTATCATCATAACGGTTATTATTACAATTATAATAACTAATTTGAAATCGGTATCAATTAACAATTGTTTATTGATATTACTATATATTAATAGGGTATACCTTAATGTCTACCCACACACATCTTGTTACATAAGCACTATTATTATGTAACTCACATAATGCAATTAATCTTACTATATAGTCTATATATATAATATATAGCCACATTAATTCATCACCTTGCACTATATACAATATATAGGTAACTACCTTATACCAAAGATTTAATTATCGCATGCTTGCACAAAATAATTAATCGAGTAAATATAATCTTAATATATTTATTAATCCTTTACTCATTAATATTCTATTTCTCATAATAATAGTTAATCGATATATTATCAATTAATTACTCGTTAATCGTCTATCCTTTGTAATCACAATTAATCCTTTCACTATATTCAATTAAATTGAATATTTAATTACTAGCCATCCTATTAATTCTTTTGATATAAAAACTTTAGGGTTGGTCCACTATTTTAATAAACCATTAGTGACTCCCTTTAATATATCCTAGCAATATTTGGCATAGGCTCAACTCATATAACCACACAAGGTTTAAATAAGCATACAAAACTAACTCATTAAAATTAAATCATATATTTAATTAATAATGGAGTTTAAATTTTCACGGTCATTAAATAAGGTCCCCTCGAAATCCATCCCTAAGACTCCATATGAGTTATGGACAGGGAGAAAACCTAATCTTAAGCATGTTAAGATTTGGGGATGTCCAGCTTATATGAAAAAGTTTCAGAATGATATGTTGGGACAAGGTCTGATAAGTGTATATTTGTGGGTTATCCTAAAGAAAGTTTAGGATACTATTTTTATAATCCTACTGAGCAAAAGGTGTTTGTTTCCAAATACACTACCTTCTTGGAAAATGAGTTTATCCTCGAAGGTGTTAGTGGGAGGAAAATTGATCTTGAAGAAGTTCAAGGACCAAAAACTACTACAGGTCAATTGGATGAACTTTTCGGCTCATAAATCTAGAAGAGTACCGAAGAAGATACCTGAAAGGCCATATTCATCATAGAAGATGATGGAGAGGTATGAATCATAGAGGATGATGATCCAGTTACAGACAATGAGGAAATGAGTAGTAAATACTCAGAGAAATGGCAAATTATCATGAAATCCAAAATGAACTCCATGTATGAGAACCAAGTGTGAACTTTGGTTGAACTACCAGCAGGCATAGTGCCTATAGGGTGTAAATGGGTCTTCAAAAGAAAGACTGGGGCAGATGGCAAGGTGGAGACCTATAAGGCAAGACTAGTGGAAAAAAGTTTCAAGCAAAGATAAGAAGTTGACTATGACAAAACCTTCTCACTAGTTGCAATGCTCAAGTCCATTCGGACTTTGCTTGCAATTACAGCTATTACTATGACTATGAGATCTGGCAAATGGACGTGAAAATGGACTTCTTCAATGGAAAACTAGATGAGGATGTATATATGATATAGCTAGAGGGTTTTTTTTTAAAAGTTGGAATAAATCAAGTTTGTAAGCTGCAACGATCTATTTATGGATTAAAGTAAGCTTCTCGCAGATGGAACATCCGTTTGGATTAGATAATCAAAGAGTTTGATTTTATCAAAAATAAGGATGAACCTTGTGTGTACAAGAAGGTTAATGGGAGCGCTGTGACATTCCTAGTACTATATGTTGATAATATACTACTTATAAGGAATGACATACATATGCTACAATCGATAAATATATGGTTGTCTAAACACTTCTCCATGAACGACTTATGAGAAGCATCATATGTATTACGGATAAAGATCTGTAGAGATAGATCTAAAAGGATGATGAGCTTGACCCAAGGAACGTACATTGAAACGATGCTAAAGAAGTTTGGTATGTCTGACTCTAAGAGAGGGCTCATACCGATGAGTTTTGGAGTGCACCCCTCCAAGAAAATGTCCCCAAAGACACCTGAGGAGAGAGATCGCATGAGTAAGATACCTTATACTTCGACAATAGGTCGGTCTATCATGTATAGGATGATATGTACAAGACCTGATGTTGCTTATGCACTTGGAGTGAAAACCAGATATCAATCGAATCTTGGAGAAGAGCACTGAAAAGTCGTAAAGAACATTCTAAAGTACTTAAGAAGGATTAACGATGTGTTTCTAGTGTATGGTGGGTCTAATATGAAACTAGAGGGCTATATGGACTCAAGTCTTCGGACTGATCAAGACAACTGCAAATCCACCTCAAGTTATGTATTTATCATAAATGGTGGTTCAGTGAGTTGGAAGAGTTCCAATCAGCAAACGGTTGCTGATTCAGTGACAGAAGCAAAGTACATATCTGCGAGTGAAGCTGCAAAGGAAGCTGTTTGGATGAAGAAGTTCATTATTGAACTTGGAGTGATTCCTAGCATATAAGGACCAGTTCTTTTATATTGTGACAACAACGGGGCTGTTGCACAGGCCAAGGAAACCATGTCTCATCAAAAATAAAAGCATGTATTGCGACGCTTTTATCTTATTAGAGAAATCGTTGAAAGGGGAGATGTCAACCTGGCGAGATTCGAATCTCAGAACAACATTGCAGATCCATATACTAAAGTGTTAACACAGTAACAATTTGATCGTCACTTAGAGAAGATGAGTATTAGATACTAAAGCGATTGACTTTAGTGCAAGTGGGAGATTGAAATTAGTATGCCCTTAAGCCAATTACATTTGATGTAATAAGTATTTACTTTGTAATCTTATTTATTTATTAATAAGAGAATTTATTTTATAAAAGGCATTCTTTATCCATGTTAATTAATTGAATTAATAAATGTGATAAACCCATAGTTATTGAGCAATGTTTTTAGAATCATGATGTTGATCATGCTAATAAGATCTAAATTCCTGATAGCTCAAAACTAAAATATTCCTAATCGTATGGATCACTAATGTGGGATTACTGATACCGGATAGATTCGTACATACTATGATTGCTCTATTAAAGAGGATGATTGATCGCATGATCATTTGTGTGGAGACACTAAAGCAAGTATGTAGGTGCTTATTGTAGAATAAGTTCACTGAACATGACTAATAAAGGAACCCTAATGGAGTTTTACTTGTCTGCCAATAGGAGTTCGTAAAGTGATAGTAGTACAAGTGATCCTAGTGACTATTTGATATTATTATTATTAATATTATTATTTAAAGAAATACAAATATTTATAATTAAGTATTTAGAGAAATATTAGATTATAAATTATTAAGAGGATTATTACTATTATTATTATTATTTTATTTAGTTTCTAATTAGATTGGGAATTAAAATTAAAACCCAAACTTCTAAAAGGTTTAGAATTAGGGTTAGTCTTTAAATAAGAGGAGTCTTATTGTGGGAAATACTAATGTAACTTGCATCTCTCTTACAAGTATTATCAAAACCCTAAGTTGTTATAGGATAATGAGAAAGGAAATATCACATTATCATTCACTAACTGAAACTCAATTACAACTTAGTTTATAAAACTTGCTTAGAATACTACTATTACAATTATGCCCCTACTAATTCTATATTTATTTCTATATCTTGCCTATTCCTTACAGTAATATACAATCCTTTATTAAAAAAAGCTAAGATACAAATATCACAATAAGGTAGAAAGAAAACCTCACACTAAAGAGTTAAAAAAAGTCGTTCACAAAAAAAAGTTATATAAAATAAAATATAAAACTCAATTCAGCCAATATTAAATGAGTCATGCATTTATGTGAGAAAACGTCTTGTAAAAATAAAAACTTATTCTTCTTCTTCTTCTTTTTTCTTCTATTTTCTTTTTTTTAGGAACCGCAAATCCCTATTTTGAATTTAACACTTACATAACTACTTATATATATACATATATATGGGGACTAATCTATAGTTAACATTATAATAATAAGGTTATCCTTAAAATAAATCTCAGTCATTTATCCGCGAATCGAACAGTTAAGAGGATCTCCAAGCTTCAGATTAATATGTAGGTGTCGATGATGCCCAAAATACCCATCGTCAATCTGCAGTTTAATACTGCAGACGCTAGGTATGACTACATTTGAAAATAACATCGTTTTTGGTCTAGAACTTTTAAAACAAATTGTCATCAACAATTTAATATTATAGAACTAGGTCACTCCTACAGTGGACTTTAAAAAAGATTTATCCTCGATTTAATACTGTAGAGCCTGTTGAATTTATATAGGGGATTTTAAAAAAATAATTCCATCAGCAGTTTAATATTGCGGAGCCTGCTAACTTTAAAAAAATAATTTCATCTGCAATCTAATATTGCATAGCCTATTGAATCGATACAGATGACTCTAAAAAAAATCATCCACATTTTCATATTGCAAAGCCTGATGGGACTTCAAAAAAAAATTCATACGATTTTGCTTTACGGTTTTGCTCATACTCTACGAATTTGAATATTTTGTTCTACGATTTTGTTCATACGATTTTGAATCTTTTGTTCCTATTCTACAATTTGGCTCATACTCTACGATTTTGGGAATAACATATTATAATTACATTAATACAGTCACAATATGAATTTATTAAAATGATGTTAAATACTCAAAGTACTTGACCATTTTATATAACACTCGGAGTTCGTAGTTTAGTTTTGCGGACTGATGGTTAGCCGTAAAATGGCGTTGTTTAGATTATATCATTAATAGATTCATCGTCCATAGTTTTGTTCTGCGGGCGAGCCAAACAAAACAACATCGTCTTCAAGGGGAGTCATATCTAACATCCACAGTATTAAATTGCGGATTGACGAGGGGTATTTTGGATATCATCCAATTCGCAGTATTAAACTGCGGGCACCTACATATTAAACTGAGGGTTTGAGATCCTCCTAATCGTTCGATCCGCGGATAGACAACTAAGATTTGTTGTAAAGATAATCGTATCCTTACAACGTTGACTATATATCAATCTCATATATATATATTATTGGCATAACTATTATGCGAATTGTGGACCCTATACGCATAATAGTTGTGCGGATGAGATATAACATACGTACAACTATTGTGCGGACGACCTAAATCTTAGGTCATTCGATTTTTTTAAACGGTTAAAGATAAATTAAATAATAGAAATTCCTATCAATTTTGATATGAATTATATATATATATATATATATATATATATGAATATTGGGGGTTACATTAAAGGATAATGTTGAGTGTTCAAATAAATATTGATGAAAGGAAAATAACTGTTGGAGAAGAAAAGATGGATGGTGACAAATCAACCTTATCGGTTTTCATCATCTTTCTTATTGCTAGTACTACTACTACTACTCTATTGTCATGCAACTGTTCAAACTTATTCAAAATTTGGACAAGTAAACTGCTAGCACCCTTACTAGTTTATTCCACCTCAAACTTTAAAAAGAAAATTAAGCATTAATTAAGACAATGAATGAGCTCAATAATAATTATAGTTTAATCCCCACACGTTGAAAAAGTTGTTTCTACTTGTTGGGATTGACTCATACTTCTTCGGGTTCGACGAATGGCCACTACGACTACCCAGTCGGGGGTTTCGCTAGGCAATTGGGCTTGGAGATTTCTTAGTAGCCCGGTCTTGAGTTTTACTAATGTATTGGGCTTCATGTGTTTGGGCTCATGTTATAGCTGCTAGGGTTTTTCTAGTTACTATAAAAATATTGTTTGGTGTGTGAATCATTGTAGAGTGTGTGAGGCATCTAATGAATACATCAGACAAACAGGACTAGCCAAATTGGTGAACCTGGGTATATCGTGTTTCCTTATTTTTCCATCTTTCGTGTAATATCTGTGTGATTGCAATATTATTCGATCTTAAATTCTAACATTTGGTATTAGAGCTGCGTTTGAGGGTTCTGGGATTGTTAAATTTAAGATGTTGAATATAGGGTCTTCACGGATTGAAATTGATAAATTCAACATAAAGATTTTTAAACTCGGGAAACTGAAGATGGAGGATCTGCTCGTGGATAGGGATTTCTGGACAGTAATTGAAGATCCAAAGTCGATTGTTACTCAGAAGGAGGGGACGTCTTCGACTGAAACAGAGTTGAATGAGAAACTTGCTGAATAGGAGAAGTTGGATCGGAAGGCTCGTGGACTGATTCGACTATGCCTTGCTGATAACGTCCTGGTTAATGTTTCTGGGGAGAAGACTACGAAGGATCTCTGGACTGAAATTGGAAACCCTATATCAAAGTAAATCCTTAGTTAATAAACTGTTTCTTAGGAAAAAATTGTATAAACTTCGGATGGATGATGGAAGTTCATTTTCTGCACACCTACATGAATTTAATACCCTGATTAGTCAGTTATCATCAATAAGTTGTGATATCAATGATGATGATAAAGCTATTACCCTGCTCTATTTACTGCCTGATTCGTGGGATAATATGATTATTGCGATTGGTAGTGGTACTACAGAATTATCGTTTGAGGGGGTTGCTTCAGCTTTATTGTTAGAAGATATGTGACGACAGAGTATGGAGAGTTCAACCAAGGAGGCTTTGTTAGTTTGAGGGCGAAATCAGGATAGAAATTCAAAGAGGTTTGGACACAAGTCACAATCACGAGGAAGATCTAAGAGTACTAATAGGTCAAAAATTAAATGCTGGAAGTGTAATGAATTTGGGCATATGAAAAAGGACTGCAAGAGCAAGGGTGGTAAATCTGCGAATGAGAAGAATAATTAGGGGAATAAAGATGAAGCCACTGGAGACTTGTACATAGTAGCTGCTTGTGTAGCCCAGACAGATGATGATGTCTGATTCATTGATACAGGAGCTTCGTATCATATGACACCTCACAAGGATTGGTTCTGTCAGTATAAAGCATTCAACGGAGGTAATGTTATGATGGGTAACAACGCATCCGTGAAAATTGTTGGTCGTGGAAAGGTGAAGCTCAGGATGAATGATGGTACTGTTAAAACACTTCCGGGAGTTATACATATTCCTGACCTTAGCAGGAACTTGATATCGGTTAGCACGATGACAAATGGAGGTGTCAATTTCAGTTGTGACAAAGACTCATATAAAATGACTCGTGGGTCAATTGTAATAGCGCGTGGTAGAAGACATGGTACCTTATACAAGTTGCTGGGAAGTACCATAAAGGGGCAGTTTGGTGGCTTTTTTATTTCTAAGAAAGAAGACAATGCGGAGAATAATTCGTCTATGTTGTGGCATTAACGGTTGGGGCATATCAGTGAGAAGGGGATGTCCACTATAGCATCAAAGAAACTGGTGGAAAGGGTTCCAGATTGCTCCATGAGATTCGGATTCTGTGAGCATTGTTTGTACGAAAAACAGAATAGAGTCAAGTTTAAGTCTACTGCCACTAGAGCGACTGGAGTATTGGATTTGATACACAGTGATTTATTTGGGGAAACTCCAGAAGCATCTCTTGGAAAATTAAGGTACTATGTGTCTTTTGTAGATGATTTTTCAAGATATGCTTGGGTTTATTTTATTAGAAGAAAGTCTGAAGCACTTGACAAATTCCGAGAGTTTAAGGCACTAGTTGAAAATCAATTCAACAGGAAGATAAAGGTTCTTCGAACTGATAACGGTAGAGAGTATTTTCCAGTTGATCAGGTTTGTGCTGAGCAGGGCATTGCATGACAGAATACAATTCGGATGACACCTCAACAGAATGGTGTGGCTGAGAGATTAAATCGGACACTCATGGAGAAGGCGAGGTGTATGCGGAGTTGGGCAGGCTTGGAGCCTGAATTCTGGGCAGAGGCAGTTGATACCGCATGTTACTTGAAGAACCGGACACCTACATCTGCATTGAAGGATCAAACTCCTTTTAAAGCACTTTTCGGGAGGAAGCCTAGTATGTCTCATGTTTGAGTGTTTGGTTGTGATGCGTATATGCATGTGCCGAAGGAAAAAAGGAACAAACTTGACTTCAAGTCTGGGAACTGCAAGTTTATTGGCTATCAGGAAGGTGTCAAGGGATACAAGTTGTGGAATCCAGAGACTAGAACTATTTTGTACAGTAGGGATGTTGTGTTTAGAGAAACATCAAATGAGCCAGTTGTGGATGAGTCTTCCGAAGAACTTGATAGTGTGCAGATTGATGTGAGTATGGGAAAGCAGGTGGAGACTACAAATTCACAGTTGGCTACAGATTTTACAAATGATGAACTAGTTGAGTCTGAAAATGTTATTTTGCATAATGAGGAAGATGGGGATGATTCAGATATTGAGGAAGATGTTGAGGTAAAGGCTAATGAAGAAGTCAAGCCTACATTGAGGGGGTCCACACGGGTTCGAAGGTGACCAAGAAGGTATTCACTTAGTGCGCATCGTGCCTTACATGTCACTAATGATGAACCGTGCACAGTTAAAGAGGCGAGGGCCTCGGGGGAGTCGAATCAGTGGGAGCTTGCTATGAATGAGGAGATGCAATCACTTGATAAGAATCAGACCTGGAGTCTTGTTAAATTGCCTAAGGATCGGAAGGCAATTGGATGCAAATGGGTGTTTAAGAAGAAAACAAATGCGGATGGAAGTGTAGAGAAGTATAAAGCGCGACTGGTGGCAAAAGGGTATTCTCAAATAGAATGAATTGACTATGATGAGATATTTTCTCCAGTAGCAAAGTTGACATCCATCCGGACAGTTCTATCTGCAGCAGCTGTTTATGATCTAGAGATTGAGCAACTAGATGTCAAAACAGCGTTCCTTCATGGTGACTTGGAGGAGGAGATTTACATGACTCAACCAGATGGTTTTGAAATCAAAGGCAAGGAGAATCTGGTATGTAAATTGAAGAAGTCCTTGTATGGGCTTAAGCAATCTCCAAGAATGTGGTATCAAAAGTTTGATTCTTACGTTTTACAACTTGGATTCATGCGATGTCAGGTTGATCATTGTGTTTATGTGAAAAGGTTGGGTGACAATTTTGTTACTCTAACCTTGTATGTTGATGATATGTTATTGATTGAAAATAACAGGAAAATGATCAAGTCTGTGAAAGGTTTGTTGGCACAACAATTTGATATGAAGGATCTTGGGCCAGCAAATTTCATCTTGGGTATGCATATACACAGGGATCGTAAGAATCAGAAATTGGTGTTAGGGCAGAAGAAGTATATTGAAGGGGTGTTGAAGAAATTCAACATGATTGATTGCAAACCGGTTGGAACCCTTATGCCTACAGGAACTAAATTATCTGCAGATCGGTGTCCTAAAACCAAAGAAGAAGAAGAAGAAGAAGAAGAAGAAGAAGAAGAAGAAGAGATGGCTTTCATTCCATATGCAAGCGCTGTTGGAAGCTTAATGTATGCAATGGTATGTACGAGACCAGATATTGCCCAAGCAGCGGGAGTATTAAGCAGATATATGTCAAACCCCGGGAAGGAGCATTGGACAGCCATCAAAAGAGTTTTTAGGTATATTTGTGGTACTTCTGATTTTGCATTGCATTGTGGAGGTAAAGAAGATGGGAAGAACTTTGAGGTGGTAGGATCTGTGGATGCTGATTGGGGTGGAGATGTTAATAGCAGGAAATCAACAAGTGGTTATGTATTCAAATTATTTGATGGTCCTGTGAGTTGGATGAGCAAGAAGCAAAGTGTTGTTGCTTTATCATCTACGGAGGCAGAATACATGTCGCTTACTCATGCAAGTAAGGAAGCAATATAGATTCGCAGGTTGTGTGCTGAGCTTGGTTTTAAACAGAAGACATTGAAGTTGAAGTGTGACAGTCAAAGTGCTATTCACTTAGCAAAGAATTCCTGCATTTCACTCACGGTCGAAGCATATTGATATCCAATATCACTTCATTAGAGAGAAGGTTGAAATGAAACTGATTCTCTTGGAGAAGGTTGACATAGTAGTGAACGACGCAGACTTTTTAACTAAAGTAGTTAGTTTAGTGAAGTTTGAGTAGTGTACATCTGAGGTGGGTATCAAGAAGTATTCATCAAGTTGGAGAATATTGGGATTGACTCATACTTCTGCGGGTTCGACGAATGGCCACTACGACTACTAGGATTTTTTTAGTTACTATAAAAATATTATTTGGTGTGTGAATCATTGTAGAGTGTGTAAGGCATCTAATGAATACATCAGACAAGCAGGACTAGCTAAATTGATGAACTTGGGTATATCGTGTGTCCTTATTTTTTCATCTTTCATATAATATCTGTGTGATTGCAATATTATTCGATCTTAAATTCTTACACTACTCAAATAAAAAAAAAGTTAATTTTTTTGTTGGTAGCAAAATATATATATAGGGTCCGTCTCTCCAGCGAACCATAGGGAACGAACTAAAAACGAACCGGCTATAAAGACGATTTTTTCCGTCGCTATAGCATAGAAAGTCGATTTTTTATGCTATAGCGACAGAAAAAACCGTCCTTACAGCCGATTCATTTTTAGTTCGCTTCCTATAATTTGCTAGAGAGCCTTACCGTATATATATATATACAGCTGTGTAGCTACACAGTAGGCTTTAGCGATGATTTTGTAGGGCTATAGCGACGATTTGTCTGTCGCCATAGATATTCTGTCTATAGCGACAGACAAACCATCGCTATAGTCCTGAAAAACCGTCGCTATAGCCTACTGTGCACTACACAGCTGTGTACTTACATTTTTCCAATATATATATATATATATATATATATATATATTAGCATTAGATCTCATCTGAAGCACAACCTTTTTTTCTTA
This sequence comes from Panax stipuleanatus, assembly GCA_020205555.1. Taxonomy (NCBI): domain Eukaryota; kingdom Viridiplantae; phylum Streptophyta; class Magnoliopsida; order Apiales; family Araliaceae; genus Panax; species Panax stipuleanatus. Next base: position 124,095,804 of record CM035120.1, read on the forward strand.
AAGAAGTTAAATTACAGTATACTTAATAATTGTTAGAAATTAATATCTTATTAATTAACAAAAAAAAAAATCATCCTGCGAAAGTTCATAAAATAAAAGAATCTATACAAGTGCTATGTGTCCAATGTAGTCATTACACTCCATACATTAAGTTATTCACAAAAGAAAGTTTTGATATCTTCACACTGTCTTATATACTCACATAAACGCAAGTTTAATTTATTATTCATGTGCAAAAAGCCATGAATGAAAATATCAGTTTTCTAGATTAATATAGGTCACTTCTAATCGACTAAAGGTCCTTTTATAAAATTATAAAAATTATAGACACATATACCAATAATCTTATAATTTTTTTAGTAAGTTATTCGAATTTGAATTTATATGTAGTAAAAATTCAAGAAGGATGAGCAAGGATAACTAACATATACATATTAATCAACTATTATTATTAAATTTTATTAATTTTTTGAAGTCAATTTGAGATTTTTGAATTTTAAAATTGATATGAATCAATTTAATTTTATACAGGATTTATTGTTTTTAAAATTTAAATGAATCACATTAATTTTAAATTAAAAAATATTTTAAATTGACTTTAAAATATCAAATTTTAATTGACTTTAAAATATCAAATTTGATCATGTATTTTGAAACAAAGAGATTATTACCTAAACCATAGTTTTTGAAAAGAATTATTCGAGTAGAAGATTTTGTCTTTGAATTTTTCAAGTGAAAATAATATATATATTTTTATGTATGTGTGTTGGGAGGGGGCAGGTAGGAATGTCAATTTAAACCGAAACCGGTCGAACTGCATCGAATCGGTTGATTTTTATATGAATCGTTGACCTTGTCGATACGATTTTGGTGCAAAATTTTTAAACCAAGACCGTTGTTGTTTTGGTATTTAATTTCCTCTGGACTGTCGGTGCACCGCATCAGTTCTTGAACTGCTCTATATATATTTACTTATTTTAATTATATCTCTATATTTCATAGTATTATTATTGTTATATATTATTACATATAATTGTTATATATTATTACATATAATCATACAGTCACTCAAACATATTTTTATTATTTTTATTTTTGCATATCAAAAGTTAATTTATGAACATTTTTATATATAGTTGACATATATTAAAACTATAATAATGTTAAAATTATAGTATCATTAAACTATAATAATGTTAACGTGTTTGAACTTTATTTGTGGTGAGTTATTAAAATCTTTTTAATTAATGTAATTAAGTCAATGACTTTATTTTTTTTTAGTTTAACATATGTAATAGTAGTTCCTTACATATTTTTCATGTATAGTTGCACTTTGTAAATTGAACTTTTTATTATTTATGTTATACATAACATTTTTAAATAGGTTAGTATTGAAAGTAAAAATAATTTTCATAATGTGAATTAGTAGTATAAAAATTATATATTATAATTTTTTAAATATATATAAAAGTGGTTATGCAACCGAGACCGCACCACCACCACACCGCAACCACACCGCAACCGGCCAATCACATGTGTTGCGTTTAGTGCTTGTAACCGCATTACACCGCACCGTGCTATTAATACATGACGTTTAAGACATAATCACAAATATTAAGAAGTCTCATTAATACTAATGTTAGGTAATTAATGTTCATTTGAAATTCTATTACTACCTATATACTAATTAATTATTCATTCTCTCTTACTCGATAACTGCATCTTGATAAGAATTTTTAGGGGTAAAATAAAAAAAGATTAGATTTTTTCTCATAAACATATATAAAAAGTCTTATATTATGAATTTTTTTCCCTAAAACATCATATATAATAAAAAGAGGAAGTATTTCTTAATTCACAGTTCATGAAGTATTTCTTAATTCTTAGGTAGATTTTTTCTCATAAACATATATAAAAAGTCTTATTTCATGATTTTTTTTTCCCTAAAACATCATATATAATGAAAAAGAGGAAGTATTTCTTCAACATCTAATATTTAGTTGATACTACTATTGATTAGTTCAGATAAATATTTTCTGACTTCTAATTAAAAAACTTATCGGGTGGATAGGTCACTGGTTCAACCAATGATTAAACAGTTATTGAACCGGTAACATCATAAATATATAAAAATATATATTATTAGTAATTAATAAAATTATAAAAAATCTCATTATTTATGAAGTAAAACATAATAAAGTTGAGTTACACTATTAATAAAAGTGGTTAATTTTAATATTAAAAATAGTACAAAAAAATATTTTAAAAAAAAATTGGTTCGCCTGATCAACTTAGCCGATTTTACTGGTTGAACCACCCGTCCGATCAATAGTCAACCGATTCAATCCGAATTTTGACCAAACTATTTCAATCAGGCTAAACTAGACCGAACATAGAATCAATTCCAGATTCAACAGGTTGAACCGACTGAGTTCCAAAAGAGTGGTTCAGATTTTGGAAATACTTTTCCTCGTAAGTTGTTCAAATTTTATTTATCTATATATGATCATTTTAGTGCTTAATATTCTTAGAAATTACAAAAGAGTAAATGATTATAATAATTAATCAGTCTATGTTGCGGACTTGACACCTTAAGATAAAGAAGAAGTAAACAATATAAAATTTAAATATTATTAAGTCTATTAAGTCTATATGCATCATGTATCCATATCTATTAGTGTCTAATATCTTTAGAAATATTTGATTATATATAACAATACTCTTTTATTTAATTTCGTTAGCTAGTTATAATCTTTGAATGAATACAATATTAACAAATCACAATCAAAGAGCAATTATAACCATTATTCATCAATATGTATATATATATTGTTGAGATATTTTACATGAATCTCACATCAAATAAATTTAAGAGTATAGATAAGTTAATAACTATGATGGAGTCTCAACGTAATAGGTTAACCTTTAAGGTAAGGAGGTGGTCCAACATGCATATTGAGGCTAATCTACACAGGTGTGCGATTAATTGATTTGGGATGGATCGTACAATTCCGCTACAAGTGGTATCAAAGCTCATGGTTCGATGGGCCCAAGTATCACGTTGAAACTAGAGTGGAGCATTCGCAGGCCACGTGTTACTCAATCTGCGCAGTGAAGCAAATAGAGTTTGAGTCAGGTGGAGCACAAGATGATCACTCATGCGTTTGGCACCACGCAGTAAAGTATGATTTGAATCGGGTGGAGCGGGCTCAGGATAGCTCTGAAAAAGTTGCTCAAGGTGAAAGGTTCACAAGGGGCAAAGTTGTACTCCCACGTTTGCCTTGGGTGTGGTGGAGTAGTATTAAAGTCGAGCAGAGCTCTTGAATAACTCAGATAAATTCAAGAGTATAGATGAGTAAATAAGTATGGTGGAACCTCAACATAATAGGTTAACCTTTTAGGTAAGGAGATAGTCCAACATGCTTATTGGGCTAGTCTATACATGTGTGTGATGAATTGATGTGAGATCCGCTATATCCAGCGAACTATAAGGAATGAACTAAAAATGAATCGGCTATAGCGTCGCTGGAGAGTCGGACCCTATATATATATATATATATATATATATATATATATATATATATATATATATATATATATTCCCATATGAGTCTCTCCCATATGTTAAAATAATATTCCCATATGAGTCTCTCCCACATGGAGGTGAGACTCACTTAGCATTCTTGTGAGAGAGATCATGTGCAACTATCAATTTTTTATGTGAAAATATCATTTCCTATTCAATATCAATACACTACAGCGTTGACACCGACTTAATTTTTTCTCGCTAAAATTATATATACCATCCAAAATTTTCAATTAGAAAAAATAATCAACCAAAACAGTTTAGTTGAACTAGTTTCAAATCAACTAGTTTTCAGTCGGGTCAACTTGTCATCCTAACCGATATAATTTTTATTGTAGTATTTCTTGTTGAGTAATGTTAGGAATTTGAAATTTGAAATTTCAAATGGGACATGTTTTTGAATATTTTAATAAAAATTATAACATAATCGATCAAATGAGATTTAATAAACCAATATTATGAAGAAAAATTATTTGAGACATTTTTTTACCAAAAATTTAAAATTCCAGACATTAGTCTTTATCGTTTGAATGGCAATACGCCTATTTTTGAGGATTATATATCATAGTTTGTAGCCGTCATGTTTCACGTAGGAAACACGGATCATAAATGGGCTAGGCCCGCTTGGCAATAATGGAGTTAGGTGCGTAAGACTGATCTGTCCAAATCACATGACTTGGATCCACATCAACTTTCTTTTTTCTTCCTCTAAATAACATGTATTCATTCAGTTCTGTAGAAAACACACACTGACACACACATATATTCTTACTATTTTTAATCTTTATAATAGAAAATTGATATACTGAACTTATGATTATATCGTAAACATTATGGACGTGTGAAACATAGTTTGGTCAATCACGTGCCCTAATTTCGAAGGTGATCAATGAAAATCATTATTTTTTGTACTTGACCATTGAAAATCATTAAATCTAGAAAATAACTACCGACCACTAAATTAGTTAATTGATTTCTGTTTATTTTCTTGGTATGTATGATATACTTTTTTTCGTTTTGAATTATAAGATCACTATTAAATTTATAAAAATTAATTTAAAATATTTTTAAATTTAAAATTAACTTGTTTCATTTAAATATTCAAAACAATAAATTAGTTATTAGTACTTTTTAGACATTTTATAATATTCATAAATGTATTAATATAAACTAGTTGAACTAAAATTAATATTGAGTTTGAAAATGTTTGAAATTTTCTCAATTCACTAAATACTATTTCTAGTTGATACGGTCCATCAAATGCAAAGTAGGAAGTACAATATCAACATGGATCAATTGAGCAATATAAAAAGAAAAACTTATATAAATTAATTAAAGGGTCCTTTACAGTACTATACAATAATTAGAAAGTAATTACAACATCAGTTCATTCACAAAATAATTACAAAAATAACGCAATAAATTTAAACCATTCAATTTCACATTAATAAGGAAACCTAAAATCAAAGTTGCCATAATTAATAATTCAAATTCAAATATTTGGGATCTAACAACAAAAATAAATTCATAATTCAAAATTCAAATCAAAAGGATCAAAAACAAAAAATTATTTTCTCGTCATCTTCCTCCTTCGTCATCTTTCTCCTCCGCCGCAGCGAATTTTCGTCGCGAATCTTAAACTTGCTACAAACAGAATAGAATAGAGCATAACAGTACCTTGGGTGAAATCGTCCAAGGAATTAGCAGGAATGGAGAGAGAGCGACGATTGATGGGATGGAGAAAGAAGGTGGATATTTGATTTTTCATAATTTCTTCATATCCGAAAATTCTAAGTCCAATTTCATGTCAAAAGGAAAATAAGAACACTGCATAGAAAAGAAAGAGATAAGAGAGTGATGTGTAATGTAATGTTGATAACCAAACCTTCATACCAAGGTAACCAAACTTGTATACCAAGGTAACCAAACCTTTATACAGTATGAATTGGTTATCTTGTTCTGAAAGTTTGGCAACCAACTGCATGAAGGTTTGGCTACCAACTGTATCACATTCAAAATAAATTGGTAACCTAATAAAATTGAATTGGTTACCTTGGTATGAAGGTTTGGCTACCAACTGCATGAAGGTTTGACTACCAACTGCATCAGATTCAAAATAAATTGGTAACATAATAAAATTGAATTGATTACCTTTATATGAAGGTTTTGGTTACCTTGGTATGAAGGTTTGGTTATATTGGTATGAAGGTTTGGTTACCAACTGCACTATGAAGGTAACTTAATATATAAAATTAAATTGATAACCTAATAAAACTGAATTGGTTACCTTGGTATGAAGGTTTGGTTACCTTGATATGAAGGTTTGGTTACCTTGGTATGAATGTTTGGTTACCAACTGTACTATGAAAGTGACCTAATAAAACTGAATTGGTTACCTTGGTATGAAGGTTTGACTACCAACTACATGAAGGTTTGGCTACCAACTGCATCACATTCAAAATAAATTGGTAACCTAATAAAACTGAATTGCTACCTTTGTACGAAGGTTTGGTTACCAACTGCATTATGAAAAAACTGCAGGTGTGAAGGTGGATTGGTTACCTTGGTATGAAGGTTTGGTTACCTTGGTATGAAAGTTTGGTTACCTTAGTATGAATGTTTTATTACCTTGATATGAATGTTTGGTTACCTTGATATGAAAGTTTGGTTACTAACTGAACTTGATATTTCAACCGGTACAAAGTGAAAGCCCAATACATACTTTGAATGTAGCCAAAAACTTTATAAACTATTTATAGCTGGGTGCCTTTAGATTCACGTGTAGCTAGGTGACTTTATAAACCATTTATACTTTGAATGTAGATTCACGTGTAGGACTTGCATGTAGCCAAAGACTTTATAAACTACTTATAGCTGGGTGCATTTAGTGCCTGCAACCTCGGCTAGCAACCCGATGTTCTTTTACTAGATGGTGTCCTCCTTTGGATTGGGGATTTGGTTGCGATGAACTGGACTTCACAAGGAAGGTCATTTCCAAGGCCAAGATCAAGAAGGATTTCATACCTGATTACAGTGCATTTCATGTGGAGTTGATGTAAAGGGAAATTTAGCACAAAGATGTCGTGGGTGGGGATGGTCTCTACATGCAACCTGTAATGACGAAGAAGAAGAAGAAGAAGAATATGAAGAACTTGTCCCTAAGGAAAATATCACGTGTTGTTGGGTGCCTTTAGATTCACGTGTTATTGGTCGGTCAGCCGGTGGGAGCTTTGCGAGAGAGAGAGAGAAATAGAAAATGGCGAGAGAGAAATAAAAAATGGCCAGAGAGATATATTAGCGAGAGAGATTAAGGATAAGGCAGTTGAGAGATAATATAACGTTTGACCCACTTAAATTAAAGGAATCTTAATTGCATTAATTTTATAAATAAATATGTAAAAATGTGTTATTTTTATAATTATTTTATTTATGTATTGTTTTTGTAATTATTTTTAAAAATGTACTAAAATATGTAATTGATCCTTAATTAAATGGTAAATTGTCCCTTTGAGGGACAAGCCTGGGTCTCAGCTTTTCCAAACCCAATGCCAAAGGACTGATAGTTAAATTTGGGCCAATTGTGGAGGTTGGATGATTTGGGCTATTCTTAGTTGTCCTTTCGGTTACTTATGGGTTCCAAAATATAATAAGACAAGTATTGAGTTAGTTTTGTTAATCTCGAGTTGACTCAGTAATCTAAGAAAATATATTTTTTTGCGACTCTACTCAGTGTTCCGATTTTTTATTTATTTATTTTTTGCTATTTTGCGTGTCATAGATTCATTTACAACAAAATTCATATACTTATAATGACTTTTCAAGTTCATAAACCAAATGCATTATATCCCTTTTTTTTTCTTATTCTTATTCTAATTAAAAATGATACATTGTAATGAGATAATTTGAAACTAAAAAAATTATTATTATTACAAATATTTTCGCTCAAATATGTGTAATTTAAAACTTATTCAGTAAGTCTTCTAAGTTCCCTCTTGCTTTGCATGAACTCATTAAGCTTGTATGAATGAAAAGGAAAAAGAGAGCATGGCTCCTACGTAGTCTTGCAGCTTTAACCACAGCTGCATTGAGAGACAATTGGGATACTTTGAAAATAAAAGGGAATGAAAATTTAATTTTCAGCAACAAAATTCTCATTCCAACGTAAATGTACAATATTTAATAGATTATGAAATACTCCAATCCAAATTATTTATCCCCTTAACATTTACATACTTCAAAAAATATTTGAAAGAAAAAGTATAGTTAAAGTTTCAAATATAACCCTAGTGCTGTAAACGAATATATTCAAATCAAAATACAGATATTCGTATTTTTTCTGTATATATTTATATCTAATATTCGACGGATTTCTAAAGGTGTCATTCGAATTTGATATTCATAAAACTATTCGAAGATGAATATGTTGGTCTATATTTTAATGAAGACAAATTATTTTGTAGTGTTATTATATTTTTACAGGTTTGGACTTTGATTGCTTAGAATTTTACAAGTTGAATTATTTATTGAAGCTTCAAGAGTTCAAGATATAGCTCAAGTACACTGGATTGTGAAGATCAAAGAGTGATTGGGTATAGAAAATAAATGTAAGGTTTTTAACATTTTTTCTAGAATCAAGGCATAAGATTTGGTTTAAATTAAAAATTAAATTTCTTCTAAAAATATATTTTCTGGTGAAAAGATTTTACATAATAAAATATTTTCTTTTACCAAGTTTTTTTCGGTTGGGATTGGTAAAACAAAGAGATTTACTTTTTAATCAAGAAAATAGTTTACAAACTTATTCCAATTAGAGTTCTAATTTATAAGTGTTGGGCTGTGGAGATTTGGACCGGTCTAATCTTATTTATTTTGGGCTTTCTGGGTCAAACCCATTTTTACCCTTGGAGCATTGGGCTATTGTCTAAATGATTATTTGGCCTGGGCCGGAGCTGGTAGTGGGTGATAGGTGGCAGCTTATAGACTAAAGATTATCCCTAATCTGTGGGATTAGCAGGCGGATGATTGAGGTGATGGGCCCAGCCGCCTTAAGCCACCTTCATTAATGTGGAGTTGACATAATATTGACTTAGTGGAGAGCAGGGTATGAAAAAGCCTGCATGCAGCCAACTGACGTAAGCATCGGGGAAAAACATGCAAGTTGGTGAGATGATATATGGGCACAGGGCACTACACAAATGAGGTAACAAATATTTTTCTTTCCAGACACTAGAGCACACCACATTCATTGTTAATCTTTTTTTCGGCCTGTACTTACTCCCACACCGGAGCGATCCCCGACGGCCCAAAACCGTCGAGATCCGGTGCTAACGTGTGCATTGTGCAGGATTAGGCGTGCTTTTCGTGATTGAGGCGCGTGGCGAGATCTTGGCGTTAACATTGGCGCTAGAAGGAGGGCATCTAGTGTTTCTGGTTTTCAATCACAAACATTAAGTATCTTATATCGGAAGCTATGGTGAACACTAAGACGGTTACAGCCGAAGGACAGCCGACGACTGCTAGTTCTTCTTTGCAAAGAATCTCGGTGAAAGATAGGTTGGGCCCTTCGAAAAGTGTCCATGATAGACTTGGGTCACAAGAAGTTCTGGGAGGGCCTCATGCTAGAGGTCATGGTGATACCAAGAGGAAGTTATTTCCTACTGCCAGCAAAAGTCCTGACAAGGGTCAGAAAAAGGTGTTAGGTACACCGCCTAGGACCCAACACCTTTGAAAGCGCTTCTACAGAAGAGGGAAGAGATTTCTAAACAGATGGTTCTTGTGGCTGAGAGAGAAGATGAAGCGTCCAGTTACACTCGACCGGAAAGGCGGGGTAGATCACCGGGACGAAGAGCAAGGGGGGATGAATATTCTAGGCAGTCGAAAAGTGAGTTTTGTAGTCATTACCCCGACAGAAGACGATAGCAACAAGCTCTGCTACCCGAAATTCTCCTTAGATTGTCACTTAATGAAACAAGCTCTTCACAAGATTCTAACTGCAATATAACCTAGAACAAGCTCTCTAGATTTAATATAACAGAAGCATTAAGAAATAGAGAATTAGACTAATCCAAGTAACAAATACATAAGCTCGATTTGTTTAACTTGTCTTCTGATAATCATAGCAATACTCAAAAGCTTGTCCACAATCAGGTATTACTAATTGCTACTTGTGATGAAGACAGATATCAATTACACGTAATACCAATCTTAATCTAGCAGATGATATCAATTTACTAATTCAATCCTGTAGAATCACGTTAGTAAATTGAATAGCATACAAGAAATTAAAGTAGAATATCAGAATAAATCTCATGTAAGAAGGAATAAATAAAATAAACTTGATCAAACCGTTAATTATGAATAAGGTTCAACATCCCTTCAGAACTGAATTAAAAGAATTAGTTTATGTCTCCAAATAATCCTAGATCTAATATGAAAGAAAAATAAGAATATGAAAATACAAGAGAGAATGGATCCTTTTTTAATGTTCCTCTAACTCCCTTTTATAACTTTTAGAGTCCAGCCCTAATATTTGCCTTAGCCTCCATCCAATTCCTTTTCGCGAAAGGCAAAGGCTGCTTAAATTCTTTGCTTGCTGCTTTAATTTTGTGAATTACTGGGACTTCTTAAGGTGCTACAATCTCTCTTTAGTCAAGCACGTGGCCCACTTTAATTCTCCTTTTCCAATTCGTGAGCTGCTAGTTGGACACGTGATGATGCTTGGCCCACTTACAAGTTAGCTTCCTTTATTTGCTTGTCCAAGCTCCAATTGGAAAGGCAGCTAGCATGTAATTTCCCACTTGGGTTAAGAAGCCCAAGTCCGTGAGGTGCTTGCTGACCGTGGCCCACTTTCTTGCTGATTTAAATTATGACGTGCTAGGAGAAGAAGTGGGCTGCTTCGTGAGTGGCTGCTCCTCTTTTGCAAGCTGGTCAAAATCGAGACCTGGTAGGACTCTCCTTCCAATTTCTAATTGCAACTGATGCTTCTTAATTGCTAATTTTCTTGTGCAGCTACTCCAATTGGCATCTAATTTCGTGAGCTTCTCTTCCATCATGACCCACTTTGATTACTTATTTGCCAGCTGCTTAATTCGTGTGGGCTGAACCTTGGAATTCATTTGCTTAAGTTATCATCTCACTTATCCTTGTAAGCTACTTGCTAGCATGGCCCACATCATATTTGTAATATATTACTTGATTGCTATCCTATAAATCGTACCCACATATTGGACATGTAATTTTTGAATTGGGTTAGCCCAATTGGACATGCCGGCTTCTCTTTGTTGATCTCTCCTTTGCAAGCTACTAGATGAATTAAATCCCATTTGCATGTAATTTAAAAACCCACAAACTTATCCCTTTCTCATCATTTTAGCCCTCTTAGCTCTAATTCCTCCTGAAATCAATAAACACCTTAATAAGTCCATATACACTATAAAACATGTAATAAACTAAATATAAAGGAATAAAATAAATGAATAATATGCACTTATCAAATTCTCCCACACTTAGCCTTTACACGTCCTCGTGTAAACCAAAAGTTTAATTTCGAAAAACAATTCTATTCAACCATTATGTCAAAAGATTTCAAGATCAAATCATAATTATCAACACTAACCCACAAAAACATAATCAATGTTTCATCAATCAACTCAAGATAACCACCTTGTCACTTCATCAATGAATTTCATTAAGTTAAATTGTAACCACATAAGCCCTCGTCTATGATCCGCACACTTACTCAACTTAGCTACCATGAAGCAAAAACCGTGCACACCACTCAAGACTCAAAATATATTTCCATGCTTTAATTTTTTTTTCAGGACCCTTTTATTTTTTCCTCTTTGTGTCCGGTGAATGCATTTTATACTCCGTTTCACCTTCCTCAATCATTCTTTTGTAAGTGAGTGCAATTTATGCTCCATCTCACTTATTCACACGTGTTTATGGGAGAGTGCGTTTTACGCTCCATCTCATCCCACCACATGACTTCTCTTGTGCGTCTTTTTCAATAATTTCATTGATTTTCAACTTTTTTGATTTTTTTTTTCACATGGTCCTGTAAAAAGCATAAGCAGTTCAATAGTTCTAAAGTATGAGATTAGTGCACATAGACAACTCCACAGACAACTTAGCCAACAAAGCATATATCACATGTTCAAGTACTCATGAGACACAAATTCAATTCAAATCAATACTATGGATCATGACTTAGTTTTTCTCCGTCATTAACCAATGAAGCATCAAATAGATTTTGAATTTTTAGCATTAATTTCCAATTGTTGACTTTAACCTTCGAACACATAGGCAAATAGAATTATGGAAGTCAAATTTTTTAAAAATTTTCAAAGGCATCAAGATGGTCCTATTTCCTATCAAAATCGACAGATCAAATATTACACTAAAAATAAAAAATAAAAAACATAAATCTCTCCCCCCCCCACACTCTAACCTTACATTGTCCCCAACGTAAGAAAATCATGCAAAGAAGAAAGAACTACAACTAACAAATTAAAAAGAAAAGAGATAGAAAGATCTAATCTGAATTCTTGGGTTGCCTCCCAAGCAGCTGCTCTTGTTTATTGTCATTGGCTTGACATCATCCTTCTCGTTCTATGTAATTGGACTTGTGAACTTTAAGTGGACTGGTAACAGTTTCATCCTTAAATGAGGAACATTGTATACTTCATGATCCTGCTCCTTTCTAGCCACTAAATCCTCCTTGTATAATTGTATTCGATCAAAAGATTCCTGCACTGAATAATCCACAACATCAATAGCAAAAATAGCTCTAACATTACCAAGATACCTTTTAGACTCATCGACGTCGAACTGGAACTTTGCATCGTCTAATTAAATGGTAAAGGTTTGATGGTGTGTATCATTCCTTGTTCCTGTTGATTTTATTGATGGAGTTGAACCCACGTCTTTCTTGTCGAGATGTACAGAATTTATCAAATTATTCTCTTCTTCCTCTTGTTCCTTCTCTTGATCAAATTCCATATTACAGTTCATTCCTGGAGTAAGCCCTGAATCCTCCTGCTCCTCTTCGTCAAATCCCATTGTACTGAAGTTCTCAACAAACGGAGGAGGTAACTCCTCGAAGCCTTGAGATTCCAACCTCCCTACTGTGGTTGCAAGCTGACCAACTTGATCCCTCAGATCTTGAACAAAAGTTCTTGTCTCCTGCTGGAACTGCTGTGTCTGACTCGTGAACTGTAGTGTTTGGCTCATGAATGCCTTGAACATATCCTCCATAGATGTCCCAGAATTGACAGGTACTTCGTAGCTCAAGTCGTGATGATCTCTCCATTCGAAATTGTGAGTGTCTGCCCAAGGATCACATTGATGTGGATTTTATCCGGAGAATGTCCCCACCGCATTAACTTGATGAACAATTACATCCTCTTGCACTATGGGACAATCATTTGTTGCATGCCCTGATTTTGAGCAAATTCCACATACTTTTACAACTTGCATATTACCTGTTGTTAGTTGTTGCACCACAACAGTTAAGTTAGAAACCTGTTGTACCAATTCACTCGTGCTTACCTCACTTACCCTTTGTGGGGCATGATCATTCCTTGTTCCGTATTGTTGTGAGTTAGCAGCCATGTTTGCAATCAGATTTCTTGCTGCCTCCGGTGTCTTGTCTATTAATTCTCCTCCACTAGCCGCATCGATTATACTTCTTTCCATTGGTATCAGTCCATCGTAGAAGTACTGAATCAAGTAATGATCATCAATTTCGTGAGGTGGACAGCTGGAACACAACTTCTTGAACCTTTCCCAATACTCGTAAAGAGTTTCTCCATTGAACTGCCTGATTCCACATATCTCCTTCCTTGTATCAGCAACTCTTGATGCAGGAAAATACCTCTCCAAGAATAGCCTTTGCATATCAGTCCATGATCGTATCGATCCTGAAGGAAGATAGTATAACCAGTCTTTCGCCAAATCTGCTAAGGAGAATGGAAAAAGCCTAAGCTTGATTTCCTCATCTGTCACTCCTTGTGATTCCATCGTGGAACACACCACATGGAACTCCTTTAGATGCGTATATGGATTTTCACCTGAAGGCCACGAAAAATAGGCAAAAAATGAATTAGTCCGTAGTTAAGTTCAAAAGCAACATCTAAAGTAGGATATTCGATACACAAGGATGGTTGATCAAGGTCTAGAGTAGCCAGTTGTTCCAAAGTCCGGTTGTTGTTCGGCACCACCATCTTTTCCTTTTTAAGTGTTGGAACAAGAGCTTCTTTTGTATCTGGAGTTTTCTCTATCTCTTGATCAAAATTTAAGTTAATAGAGTGAGAGGATTGAGTCATAAAACAAAAATAAAAAGAAAATAAAAATAAATAAAAACAAAGAATAAACAAAAACAAATAACACTCCCCGGCAACGGCGCCAAAATTTGGGAGCTGTCGTTTACACTCCTAAATTAACCTCACTTTCACTTCACGAATTTAAATAATTAGCACAATAGCAAGCAAGGATCGATCCCACAGAGAGTGATTTATTTTATATTTATCCTATGATTTTTAATAAAAAGGGGGTTTTGAATTGATTAAACTAAATTATCAAGAATAAAGTAATAAGAATTAACAATGAATAAAAAGCTTTAGTTCTTCAGTTCTGTATCACCTTTTCACAATTATAGAGTAATCAAGTTTTACATTATTTACCCTTCAATGAAACTATTAGCCCTAGATAGCAACAAGCTCTGCTACCCGAAATTCTCCTTAGATTGTCACTTAATGAAACAAGCTCTTCACAAGATTCTAACTGCAATATAACCTAGAACAAGCTCTCTAGATTTAATATAACAGCAGCATTAAGAAATAGAGAATTAGACTAATCCAAGTAACAAATACATAAGCTCGATTTGTTTAACTTGTCTTCTGATAATCATAGCAATACTCAAAAGCTTGTCCACAATCAGGTATTACTAATTGCTACTTGTGATGAAGACAGATATTAATTACACGTAATACCAATCTTAATCTAGCAGATGATATCAATTCACTAATTCAATCCTGCAGAATCACGTTAGTAAATTGAATAGCATACAAGAAATTAAAGTAGAATATCAGAATAAATCTCATGTAAGAAGAAATAAATAAAATAAACTTGATCAAACCGTTAATTATGAATAAGGTTCAACATCCCTTCAGAACTGAATTAAAAGAATTAGTTCATGTCTCCAAATAATCCTAGATCTAATATGAAAGAAAAATAAGAATATGAAAATACAAGAGAGAATGGATCCCTTTTTAATGTTCCTCTAACTCCCTTTTATAACTTTTAGAGTCCAGCCCTAATATTTGCCTTAGCCTCCATCCAATTCCTTTTCGCGAAAGGCAAAGGCTGCTTAAATTCTTTGCTTGCTGCTTTAATTTTGTGAATTACTGGGACTTCTTAAGGTGCTACAATCTCTCTTTAGTCAAGCACGTGGCCCACTTTAATTCTCCTTTTCCAATTCGTGAGTTGCTAGTTGGACACGTGATGATGCTTGGCCCACTTACAAGTTAGCTTCCTTTATTTGCTTGTCCAAGCTCCAATTGGAAAGGCAGCTAGCATGTAATTTCCCACTTGGGTTAAAAAGCCCAAGTCCGTGAGGTGCTTGCTGACCGTGGCCCACTTTCCTGCTGATTTAAATTATGACGTGCTAGGAGAAGAAGTGGGCTGCTTCGTGAGTGGCTGCTCCTCTTTTGCAAGCTGGTCAAAACCGAGACCTGGTAGGATTCTCCTTCCAATTTCTAATTACAAGTGATGCTGCTTAATTGCTAATTTTCTTGTGCAGCTACTCCAATTGGCATCTAATTTCGTGAGCTTCTCTTCCATCATGACCCACTTTGATTGCTTATTTGCCAGCTGCTTAATTCGTGTGGGCTGAACCTTGGAATTCATTTGCTTAAGTTATCATCTCACTTATCCTTGTAAGCTACTTGCTAGCATGGCCCACATCATATTTGTAATATATTACGTGATTGCTATCCTATAAATCGTACCCACATATTGGACATGTAATTTTTGAATTGGGTTAGCCCAATTGGACATGCCGGCTTCTCTTTGTTGATCTCTCCTTTGCAAGCTACTAGATGAATTAAATCCCATTTGCATGTAATTTAAAAACTCACAAACTTATCCCTTTCTCATCATTTCAGCCCTCTTAGCTCTAATTCCTCCTGAAATCAATAAACACCTTAATAAGTCCATATACACTATAAAACATGTAATAAACTAAACATAAAGGAATAAAAATAAATGAATAATATGCACTTATCAAATTCCCCCACACTTAGCCTTTACACGTCCTCGTGTAAACCAAAAGTTTGATTTCTAAAAACAATTCTATTCAACCATTATGTTAAAAGATTTCAAGATCAAATCATAATTATCAACACTAACCCACAAAAATATAATCAATGTTTCATCAATCAACTCAAGATAACCACCTTGTCACTTCATCAATGAATTTCATTAAGTTAAATTGTAACCACATAAGCCCTCGTCTATGTTCTGCACACTTACTCAACTTAGCTACCATGAAGCAAAAACCGTGCACACCACTCAAGACTCAAAATATATTTCCATGCTTTAATTTTTTTTTTCAGGACCCTTTTATTTTTTCCTCTTTGTGTCCGGTGAATGCATTTTATGCTCCGTTTCACATTCCTCAATCATTCATTTGTAAGTGAGTGCATTTTATGCTCCATCTCACTTATTCACACGTGTTTATGGGAGAGTGCATTTTACGCTCCATCTCATCCCACCACATGACTTCTCTTGTGCGTCTTTTTCAATAATTTCATTGATTTTCAACTTTTCTGATTTTTTTTCACATGGTCCTGTAAAAAGCATAAGCAGTTCAATAGTTCTAAAGTATGAGATTAGTGCACATAGACAACTCCACAGACAACTTAGCCAACTAAGCATATATCACATGTTCAAGTACTCATGAGACACAAATTCAATTCAAATCAATACTATGGATCATGACTTAGTTTTTCTCCATCATTAACCAATGAAGCATCAAATAGATTTTGAATTTTTAGCATTCATTTCCAATTGTTGACTTTAACCTTCGAACACATAGGCAAATAGAATTATGGAAGTCAAATTTTTTAAAAATTTTCAAAGGCATCAAGATGGTCCTATTTCCTATTAAAATCGACAGATCAAATATATCACTAAAAATAAAAAATAAAAAACCTAAATCTCTCCCCCCCCCACACTCAAACCTTACATTGTCCCCAATGTAAGAAAATCATGCAAAGAAGAAAGAACTACAACTAACAAATTAAAAAGAAAAGAGATAGGAAGATCTAATCTGAATTCTTGGGTTGCCTCCCAAGCAGCTGCCCTTGTTTATTGTCATTGGCTTGACATCATCCTTCTCGTTCTATGTAATTGGACTTGTGAACTTTAAGTGGACTGGTAACAGTTTCATCCTTAAATAAGGAACATTGTATACTTCATGATCCTGCTCCTTTCCAGCCACTAAATCCTCCTTGTATAATTGTATTCGATCAAAAGATTCCTGCACTGAATAATCCACAACATCAATAGCAAAAATAGCTCTAACATTACCAAGATACCTTTTAGACTCATCGACGTCGAACTGGAACTTTGCATCGTCTAATTTAATGGTAAAGGTTTGATGGTGTGTATCATTCCTTGTTCCTGTTGATTTTATTGATGGAGTTGAACCCACGTCTTTCTTGTCGAGATGTACAGAATTTATCAAATTATTCTCTTCTTCCTCTTGTTCCTTCTCTTGATCAAATTCCATATTACAGTTCATTCCTGGAGTAAGCCCTGAATCCTCCTGCTCCTCTTCGTCAAATCCCATTGTACTGAAGTTCTCAACAAACGGAGGAGGTAACTCCTCGAAGCCTTGAGATTCCAACCTCCCTACTGTGGTTGCAAGCTGACCAACTTGATCCCTCAGATCTTGAACAAAAGTTCTTGTCTCCTGCTGGAACTGCTGTGTCTGACTCATGAACTGTAGTGTTTGGCTCATGAATGCCTTGAACATATCCTCCATAGATGTCCCAGAATTGACAGGTACTTCGTAGCTCAAGTCATGATGATCTCTCCATTCAAAATTGTGAGTGTCTGCCCAAGGATCACATTGATGTGGATTTTGTCCGGAGAATGTCCCCACCGCATTAACTTGATGAACAATTACATCCTCTTGCACTATGGGACAATCATTTGTTGCATGCCCTGATTTTGAGCAAATTCCACATACTTTTACAACTTGCATATTCCCTGTTGTTAGTTGTTGCACCACGACAGTTAAGTTAGAAACCTGTTGTACCAATTCACTCGTGCTTACCTCACTTACCCTTTGTGGGGCATGATCATTCCTTGTTCCGTATTGTTGTGAGTTAGCAGCCATGTTTGCAATCAGATTTCTTGCTGCCTCCGGTGTCTTGTCTATTAATTCACCTCCAGTAGCCGCATCGATTATACTTCTTTCCATTGGTATCAGTCCATCGTAGAAGTACTGAATCAAGTAATGATCATCAATTTCGTGAGGTGGACAGCTGGAACACAACTTCTTGAACCTTTCCCAATACTCGTAAAGAGTTTCTCCATTGAACTGCCTGATTCCACATATCTCTTTCCTTGTATCAGCAACTCTTGATGCAGGAAAATACCTCTCCAAGAATAGCCTTTGCATATCAGTCCATGATCATATCGATCCTGAAGGAAGATAGTATAACCAGTCTTTCGCCAAATCTGCTAAGGAGAATGGAAAAAGCCTAAGCTTGATCTGCTCATCTGTCACTCCTTGTGATTCCATCGTGGAACACACCACATGGAACTCCTTTAGATGCGTATATGGATTTTCACCTGAAGGCCACGAAAAATAGGCAAAAAATGAATTAGTCCATAGTTAAGTTCAAAAGCAACATCTAAAGTAGGATATTCGATACACAAGGATGGTTGATCAAGGTCTAGAGTAGCCAGTTGTTCCAAAGTCCGGTTGTTGTTCGGCACCACCATATTTTCCTTTTTAAGTGTTGGAACAAGAGCTTCTTTTGTATCTGGAGTTTTCTCTATCTCTTGATCAAAATTTAAGTTAATAGAGTGAGAGGATTGAGTCATAAAACAAAAATAAAAATAAAATAAAAATAAATAAAAACAAAGAATAAACAAAAACAAATAACACTCCCCGGCAACGGCGCCAAAATTTGGGAGCTGTCGTTTACACTCATAAATTAACCTCACTTTCACTTCACGAATTTAAATAATTAGCACAATAGCAAGCAAGGATCGATCCCACAGAGAGTGATTTATTTTATATTTATCCTATGATTTCTAATAAAAAGGGGGTTTTGAATTGATTAAACTAAATTATCAAGAATAAAGTAATAAGAATTAACAATGAATAAAAAGCTTCAGTTCTTCAGTTCAGTATCACCTTTTCACAATTATAGAGTAATCAAGTTTTACATTATTTACCCTTCAATGAAACTATTAGCCCTAGATAGCAACAAGCTCTGCTACCCGAAATTCTCCTTAGATTGTCACTTAATGAAACAAGCTCTTCACAAGATTCTAACTGCAATATAACCTAGAACAAGCTCTCTAGATTTAATATAACAGCAGCATTAAGAAATAGAGAATTAGACTAATCCAAGTAACAAATACATAAGCTCGATTTGTTTAACTTGTCTTCTGATAATCATAGCAATACTCAAAAGCTTGTCCACAATCAGGTATTACTAATTGCTACTTGTGATGAAGACAGATATCAATTACACGTAATACCAATCTTAATCTAGCAGATGATATCAATTCACTAATTCAATCCTGCAGAATCACGTTAGTAAATTGAATAGCATACAAGAAATTAAAGTAGAATATCAGAATAAATCTCATGTAAGAAGAAATAAATAAAATAAACTTGATCAAACCGTTAATTATGAATAAGGTTCAACATCCTTTCAGAACTGAATTAAAAGAATTAGTTCATGTCTCCAAATAATCCTAGATCTAATATGAAAGAAAAATAAGAATATGAAAATACAAGAGAGAATGGATCCCTTTTTAATGTTCCTCTAACTCCCTTTTATAACTTTTAGAGTCCAGCCCTAATATTTGCCTTAGCCTCCATCCAATTCCTTTTCGCGAAAGGCAAAGGCTGCTTAAATTCTTTGCTTGCTGCTTTAATTTTGTGAATTGCTGGGACTTCTTAAGGTGCTACAATCTCTCTTTAGTCAAGCACGTGGCCCACTTTAATTCTCCTTTTCCAATTCGTGAGCTGCTAGTTGGACACGTGATGATGCTTGGCCCACTTACAAGTTAGCTTCCTTTATTTATTTGTCCAAGCTCCAATTGGAAAGGCAGCTAGCATGTAATTTCCCACTTGGGTTAAAAAGCCCAAGTCCGTGAGGTGCTTGCTGACCGTGGCCCACTTTCCTGCTGATTTAAATTATGACGTGCTAGGAGAAGAAGTGGGCTGCTTCGTGAGTGGCTGCTCCTCTTTTGCAAGCTGGTCAAAACCGAGACCTGGTAGGATTCTCCTTCCAATTTCTAATTGCAAGTGATGCTGCTTAATTGCTAATTTTCTTGTGCAGCTACTCCAATTGGCATCTAATTTCGTGAGCTTCTCTTCCATCATGACCCACTTTGATTGCTTATTTGCCAGCTGCTTAATTCGTGTGGGCTGAACCTTGGAATTCATTTGCTTAAGTTATCATCTCACTTATCCTTGTAAGCTACTTGCTAGCATGGCCCACATCATATTTGTAATATATTATTTGATTGCTATCCTATAAACCGTACCCACTTATTGGACATGTAATTTTTGAATTGGGTTAGCCCAATTGGACATGCCAGCTCCTCTTTGTTGATCTCTCATTTGCAAGCTACTAGATGAATTAAATCCCATTTGCATGTAATTTAAAAACCCACAAACTTATCCCTTTCTCATCATTTCAGCCCTCTTAGCTCTAATTCCTCCTGAAATCAATAAACACCTTAATAAGTCCATATACACTATAAAACATGTAATAAACTAAATATAAAGGAATAAAAATAAATGAATAATATGCACTTATCAAATGGGTCACGGGAATATTCTACCGAGACTTTGAAAAGGGTGCCCCGTCTTGAATATTACAAGAACAGTAGAAGGGATGGGAGACAAAGCCGTTCAAGAGTCATTTTCTAGAGAGTCCGAAGAGGGTACACCACACAGGGAGCTCTCGCTCCGGCCGAAGTAACAGACGAAGTCCTTCAAGATCGTATAGTCTGGCTGGAAGAGATCGGATTGAACACGAGAATACGAATTCTCCAATGAAAGAAGTTGCTTCGCCACCCGGAGTGGTAGAGGACCTGGCGAAAGAGATAAAAGAGCTTCGGCAGCACCTAGCAGAGGTTCAGCAAGGGAAGAAGACTTCGGACAAAAAGGCGTCTCCCTTCTCATCGAAAATTCTTAAGGAGAAAGCAGATCCCAGCAAAAAGCTACCTCATATGGAAAGTTATGAGGGTTCTGGGGATCCATACGACCACAGCCAAGCCTTTGACAGACTGATGGATTATTACGACTATTCGGATGTGGCTAAATGTCAGACATTTGGATTGACATTGAGAAAAGATGCGAGGCAGTGGATGGGGACTCTGGCTTCGGATTCAATTGCGTCATGGGCAGATCTATGTGGCAAGTTCCATGCTCGCTTCGGGAGTAATAAGAGAAAGGAAAAGCCCACGGGATCGTTGGCTCAAGTAAGGCAGTATTTGAGCGAGACTCTGGGGCAATACGTGAAGAGGTTCAGAGAAGCTGTAGCGCATGTTTTAGATATTAACTATCTTCAGGCAGTAGGGTTATTTTAGAATGGTTTAGATCTGGTGAAATCAGAGAAACTGGTAAAGAAGCTGATGTTCAAACATCCAAAGAGCCTGGCCGAAGTGTTTGAGAAGGCTAAAGGCTTTATCGTGGTGGAAGAGGCGATGGCTAGCTTGAAGCAGAGCTCTTCGGAAAAGATAAAAGAAAAAGACAAGGAGAAGGAGAAGTCAGACGGTAATCAGAGAAAGAGTAGTGGTGGTAATGACCGGTTTGAAGGGAATCAAAAAAGATATAACAATAACTGGACACCCAGGGGAGATCGCCCGCCCGTTCCAACTCAGAAGGTGAATAAGGTGTATACGCAGCTCAACACAGATTGGGCTACTATTTTGGAACAGATAAAGAACCAACCATATTTTGAACTACCTAAAAATAATCCCCGACTAGGGTCTGGGGATCCTACTTTATATTATAATTACCACCGGGCGGTTAGGCATGATACGAATTTCTGCTGGAGTTTGAAGGAGTTCATTGAGAGAAAAGTTCAAAGTGGTACCCTGATACAGTATGTAGCAGGGCGAGAACAACAAAGGGACCAGCCGAAGAACAGAGAGTTAGTACAAGTCGCCTAGCTGGTTCAACCGATGCCAAACCAGGCGGTACGGCATGTTGTAGATATGATCTCTGGGGGAAACATGGGTAAGGTTGCAGGGAAGAAAAGATGAGGATATCTGGACTAGGTGATGACTCTGACAGATAAGCCTCTGAAGGCAAAAAGGGCATACCCGGGCTCCATAATCTCTTTCACAGATGAAGATTTCCCTTCGGAACCTATCGAACCACACGAAGGAGCCTTGGTGATCACTGCACAGGTCGGTTCGGTGGATATGAAGAGGATGATGATCGACAATGGCTCTTCGGTGGATATATTATATGCTCATGCTTATCACCGAATGTCTCTAGATGGTCAGAAGATGGAGATCGGGTAGGAAGGCCCCTTTATATGGTTTCAGTAACGATCCAGTCAAAGTGGCAGGTACCATTAAGCTGCCGGTTGTCTTCGGGAAAGATCCCCAATAGGTTCAAATTATCTGTAAATTTTACGTTGTACAATGTTGATTCGGCTTACAATGCCATTTTGGGGAGACCTACTTTGACAGCTCTACAGGCAGTTACTTCAATTCCCCACTTCAAAATTAAGTTTCCTACGCCCCATGGAGTTGGCGAAGTCGCAGGAGATCTGGACTTGGCGAGGAGGTGTTATCGGAATGCTCTGATCACTTCGGGAGTAGGAGTCAGCAAGCAGAAACATACCATGGCCATTGAAATTGAACCATTTATAGAAAGTGGAACGAAACCCTTAGTCATGCCTGTGGAGGAGACCGAAGAGATCGAATTGATTCCTG
Source organism: Panax stipuleanatus (assembly GCA_020205555.1). Taxonomy (NCBI): domain Eukaryota; kingdom Viridiplantae; phylum Streptophyta; class Magnoliopsida; order Apiales; family Araliaceae; genus Panax; species Panax stipuleanatus. The sequence goes on from CM035120.1 coordinate 124,118,599, forward strand.
GAAAGAAAGAAAAAATGATGAAAATCGATTTTGGGGCTGCCGGAGCCTTTCTGGACAAATCTGATGGAGTTACTTCGGTGTTATGCAGATGTCTTTGCTTGGGTTCCTGGTGACATGCCGTGGGTGAGTCGAAAAGTGGCTGAGCACAGATTGCAAGTGGATCCAGCTAAGAAGCCCATTTCGACAGAAGAGAAGGATCTTCGCACCAGAAAGACAGAAAATAATTGATGAGGAGATCACCAAGTTACTGGATGCAGACTTTATCTTCGAGATTGATTATCCCGAGTGGATGGCAAATGTGGTTCTGGTACAGAAGCATAATGGCAAGTGGCGAGTTTGTATAGACTATACCGATCTAAATAAGGCATGTTCGAAGGACTTCTATCCTCTGCCTCATATAGACCAACTTATTGATGCAACTTCGGGGTACACTTTGCTTAGCTTCATGGATGCATTTTTGGGATATCATCAAATTTCTATGTGTAAGGAGGATATACCGAAGAAAGCTTTCATTACTCATCGGTCAGTGTATGCCTACAAGAAAATGACATTCGGTTTGATTAATGCGGGAGCTACTTATCAGAGGATGATGAACCACGTCTTCACAAAGCAGCTGGGAAAGAATATGGAAGTTTATGTTGATGACATGATTGTGAAAAGTATGTTTGTTCGGGTCATCTGGACGATCTGGAGGAGTGCTTCCAGACGGTTCGACATTATGATTTGAAGATGAATCCGACTAAATGCACTTTCGGGCTGGGAGCAGGCAAGTTTTTGGGATATTTGGTCAGCAAGAAGGGTATCGAAGCCAATCCAGAGAAGATCCAGGCTATCTTAGATATGAAATCACCACAGTCGTACAAGGATGTCTAGCGTTTAATTGGTAGAATAGCATCGTTGCGGAGGTTCATGTCTAAATCAGCGGAAAGATGCTTGCCGTTCTTTAATACATTGAAAGGGCCGAAGAATACGAAAACGTTGCAATGGACTTTGGAGTGCGAGGAAGCTTTCCAAGGAATCAAGAGGTACTTATCTTCGACACCTCTATTGGTAAAGCCAGTTCCTACTGAACCTTTGTATTTGTATCTAGCTACAAGTTCATTGGTCGTAGGAGCAGTTTTGGTGCGTGAGGTTGGGGGTAAGCAGCACCCAGTTTACTATGTGAACCATGCCCTCAGGGACACAGAAACAAGGTATCCAAACCTTGAGAAGTTTGCCTTTGCTTTGATCATTGCTAGTAGAAAGCTTCGGCAGTATTTCCAAGGACGGGTAATAGTGGTATATACAGATCAGCCACTAAAGAAGTTGCTGGGGAAGCCAGATATTTCGGGGAGACTTGCTGCGTGGACGATGGAACTATCTCAGTTCTTCATAGAATACTATCCACGGACAGCTATTAAAGGCCAAGCCTTGGCCGATTTTGTGGTAGAATGCTCATTTTTTGAAGCTGATGGGGGCCTAAATGAAGTGGAGGGATCTACGAAAACGGTGGCTACACTTCAACAGGCTCACGATTCTTGGACCTTATATGTCGATGGATCTTCTACTTCGGACCTTAGTGGTGCTGGGGTCATTTTGACGAGTCCGGAAGGATTCAAAGTGCAGCAGGCTATCAGATTCTAATTCAGGGCAATGAATAACGAAGCTGAATACGAGGCGGTGCTAGCAGGGTTGCGTCTAGCCAAGAGTTTGGAAGTTCAGAAGTTGATTATTCACAGTGATTCTCAGCTGAACATCAAACAAGTTTCGAGGGAATACGAAGCTTGAGGCTCTAAAATGGTGAAGTATCTTGCAGAATTGAAAGATCAACTTCAATACTTTGCCTCTTGTGAATTTCAAGGTGTTGGTCGAACTGATAATTCGAACGCTGATGCATTATCGAAGTTGGCTACTACTGAATCAAGCACTTATGACGGGACAATTTACTTGGAAATCCTGAAACAAGCTAGCATCCAGCATGGCGAAGTAATGTGCGTGGAAAGGTCTAACTGTTGGATGACCCCATACGTAAACTACCTAACAGATGGCGTACTACCTTCAGATCAGATGTTAGCCAAGAGGGTAAAATACAAAAGTGCAAACTTCGTGCTTATCGATGGAGATCTGTATCGAAGAGCTTACTCTTCTCCATTGTTGAAATGTTTGATTCCATCTGAAGCTGAATATGCCCTTCGAGAAGTTCATGAAGGTATTTGCGGTGATCACATGGCTGCAAAGTCATTAGCGTATAAAGTACTTCGTCAGGGTTTTTATTGGCTAACAATTTTCAAAGAGGCTACCGATTATGTGAAGAAATGCCCAAAATGCCAGTTAAATAGTTCAATACCATATCAGCCACCAGAAGAGCTATACTCTGTTTTATCTCCTATACCCTTCGCTGTTTGGGGGGTAGATATACTGGGTCCACTCCCAAAAGCGAAAGGTCAAGTCAGTTTTGTTATAGTGGCAATCGATTATATGACTAAGTGGGTAGAGGCGAAGCCGCTTCTGCTGATAACAGAGCAAGAATGCTTGAAGTTTCTGAAGGAGTCAGTAGTGTTCCGATTTGGTATTCCTATGGTGGTAATTTCAGATAATGGACGCCAATTCGTGGGATCAAAATTTGAGTCATTCTTGAAGGAGTTAGGGATTCAGCATCGGAAGACTTCGGTTTCTCATCCACAATCTAATGGGAAAGTTGAGGTGACTAACAGAATACTCCTAAATGGGATCAAGAGAAGGCTGGATGACGCCAAAGGAAAATGGCCTGAAGAATTACTTAGCGTACTATGGGCTTACCGAACTACGCCAAGGACTACAATGGGAGATTCCCCATTCAGACTGATATACGGTTCTTATGCTCTAGTTTCGGTGGAAATTGGATCTACAAGTCTTCGGGTCAGTCAGTTTAAAGAATTGTATAATGATGAGGGACTCAAGGCCAACTTAGATCTGCTCGAAGAAGTCCGAGAGGCAGCCTTGATAAAATTGGCTACATATCAACGCCGTGTGGCTAAATACTACAACAAAGGTGTAAAGCTTCGAAGATTCGAGGTTGGGGATTTTGTTCTTCGGGAGGTAGAGGCTTCTATATCTCAGAATATGGGTAAACTCATGCCAAATTGGGAGGGCCCTTATGAAGTCATTAGCGTACCGAAACCCAGAACTTATCAGGTTGCGAGCCTTAGATGGGTCTGAGATTAAGAATACTTTGCATGCTGGAAGGCTCCGCAAATATTTTCAGTAGAACCAATGTCAAAGTCCGGAAGTCCGTAATTACTTTGACAATTATCAATAAAAGTGGCTTTTTTCTCCAATGATGGCTTTTTCTTCTTGATAGTTATAAGATTGGATCCCTTCGACTCCTCGTAGCGAAGCGGAATGTTCGGCACTCGGAGAGAACGAGGTTGCCAGCTTGGTATAAGGATGGATTCCTTCGTCTCCTCGTAGCGAAGTGATCTATTGACAGTCCAACCCGTTCGGCTCTCGGAGAGAACGTGGTCTCTAGTTATAAGGTTGGATCCCTTCGACTCCTCGTAGCAAAGCGGAATATTTTATTTGGGTTGAACCTGTTCGGCTCTCGGAGAGAACGAGGTTGCCAGCTTGGTATAAGGATGGATTCCTTCGTCTCCTCGTAGCGAAGTGAACTATTGGTAGTCCAACCCGTTCGACTCTCGGAGAGAACGTGGTCACTAGGTATAAGGTTGGATCCCTTCGACTCCTCATAGCAAAGCGGAATATTTTTATTTGGGTTGAACCTGTTCGGCTCTCGGAGAGAACGAGGTTGCCAGCTTGGTATAAGGTTGGATTCCTTGGTCTCCTCGTAGCGAAGTGAACTATTGATAGTCCAACCCGTTCGACTCTCGGAGAGAACGTGGTCATTAGTTATAAGGTTGGATCCCTTCGACTCCTCGTAGCGAAGCGGAATATTTTATTTGGGTTGAACTTGTTCGACTCTCGGAGAGAACGAGGTTGCCAGCTTGGTATAAGGATGGATTCCTTCGTCTCCTCGCAGCGAAGTGAACTATTGGTAGTCCAGCTCTCGGAGAGAACGTGGTCACTAGTTATAAGGTTGGATCCCTTCGACTTCTCGTAGCGAAGATGAATATTTTTATTTGGGTTGAACCTGTTCGGCTCTCGGAGAGAACGAGGTTGCCAGCTTGGTATAAGGTTGGATTCCTTCATCTCCTCGTAGCGAAGTAAAATATATATTCTTGGCTGAACAAGGTTGGATTCCTTCGGCCTTAGGACTGTGAAGCGAATATTTCTGGTCTAACCCCTTCGGCTCCCGGAGAGAACGAGATTACCAAATTATCATATGGCTGGATGACATTACAAGTTCTTCGGAACTAATATTCTTATTAAAGGATTGGTGAATTATTCATTCTAACAATGGTGTATAGTACTCTTCGGTAATGAGTAAGTCTCATCTTACATTGTTACTTGATTTTATTTGAAATATTGAGTTTAAATTATATATCAGTCAAATAACAATACAATTCAACTTGAAAAGGAGTAATAAGGGATAAAATATATATTATTGAACGGAGAAACTAATATTACAATATCAAATTGAAAATTTTTCACAAAGTTTATAAAAATATAAACATGAAGATAAAAAGATAGGCGGTCTTCAGCACTACTCTTCATCTTTATTTTTGGAAGAATCGAGGAGAGTTGGGTCGAGTGAAGCGGCGGCCAACTTAGCCCAGTCTTTGCCTCGAGCCACCTCATAGCCTTCAATATACATTTTTAATATTTCTTTGGTCAACACCAGAGACTTGCGATATTCATTTTGAATTTTTTGGCGAAGCTCATCAGTAAGGGGAGGGCCAGCCAATTTGAGGTTGCGAAGTTCTGCTTCGACCTTACATCGAAGATGAAGATGTCGTTCTTCCGAAGCCTTGGCTTCGGCAACTACTTTGGTCAGGCTTCGATTATTTTGAATTAGTTGCTCGTTGGACCGTTGCAATCCTTCATTCTATTCAGTAGTCCTTTGTTGAAGAACTTCGGCTGCCGACAGATGTTCTTTCATCTTGGCAAGATCTTTTTGGAGACCATTACAGTTGAAGCGAAGGTTCTCGTGTTCGCTTCTCTCCTTCGCCAAGGCAGACTTTAAGATGGCATTTTCTCTTCGGGCCGCCTTCTCATCGACCTCAACTTCTTTGTATTTCTGGAAAAGATGCCCGAAGATTCTGTTTGCCTATAATAACTACGAGTTAAGAACAAAATTCAAGAAAATATTCGTGAATAGAAATGATCGATTAAAGATTTGCTCACCCTAGCTTGGTTGATCATGCCTTCCTCAACCAAGTTAGAAATTGAACTGTTGCAAAAACGGTGATTATCTGTATCCAAAACAAAGGAGTCGTAAAGGTGTAAAGGAAAATCTTCCCTTTGATCTGGCCATAAACTGGGTGAACGTGGAGCCCCCTCTTTCGGGCCATTGAAGGATGATAACGGAGGCAAAGGGGGTGCTTCTTGTTCTAATAAAGGTGTCGGTTGTCTAATGGGAGGTGAAGGTGGTTGATCATCTGGGATGACTCTTCTTTTTTGGATGAGAGGGGAACTTTGTTCAACCTCAAATTCATCCGTATCGGCTGATTTAGGAAGAGGATGACTGGAGGAAGAAATGGGAATTCTCAACTCTTCGGTGGTAAGGGGGATAATATTGACCTCGGCCTTTCATTTTTTGGTATGGAGGATTTTGGTGCGTTGTTCAACAGGCATGTCCAGAAGACTTTCGGTGAAAATGGGAGTGGGAGTGGATTTTGGTTTCTTGGCGGCATGCTTCTTTCGTCAAGGTTTTCTTGGCCCTTCATCAGGGTTCGAAACGGTGGTTGTGGGATTGGTCTGACAGGCTTCGACATCTCACCCTTCAGCATTTGGAGAATCATTATACTGAGCCCCAAAGACTTGTGCTTCGGCATCCCGATCCTCTGGATCTTGAGCTTCGATAGAAGCTGGAGCCAATTTGACAGCAGGAAACTTCTCTAAATCCATCTGATCGATGGAAGTAGGCTTAATCAAAGACACTGCAGAAGACAGAAAATAATACTTTAGAACAGTTATCGAAAAAGGGTGGAAAAACTTTCACAAAAGCTAAGTTCGGAACTTACGTTTGTGGTCGTACAACCAGGCCTGTTTGCTAAGGAGTCCGAAGCTCCATTCCTTCTGAGGGAGTTTGTTCAGCAACTTCACCATTTTGGTTCCCCTCTCTTGTGTGACATCGCCAAAGTCTGGAGTGAGGATGGGAGTAGTGGTCCAGTCTGGGATGGAGGAAACATCGGGTCCATTAATGAAGATCTAGTCCTTGTGCCATCCTCGATTGCTCGAAGGAGTGTCAATCAAAGATCGCCTCTCGATCTTGACACTAGACAGTTTAGCCAATCCCTTGAAGCCTTTCTCCCTGGACTGGCCCACCATGAAGAGGGAAAAGAAGAAATCAATTGATGGAGGGATACTTTGTTCAAAGCACCAGGCTACGAACGCAAGAATGTAAATGTATGAATTGGGGACCAATTGGGCCAACCCAACCCCCAAAAATCCTAGCATGTTCAAAACGAAAGCATGAAGAGGGAAACGGAGTACCTTCTCCAAGAGAGTGAGGGGCATAGCAACGTAACCATCCGGACGTTGGTACATGCGTTCAGTTGGCAAAGGGGCTCGTAGCTGATAATTGGGGGGGATCTGGTACCGGTCTCAGATGGCTAAGATATCCGAGTCGACAACCGAGGAAGGGGTGTTGGCATGGGTGAATTTCTTAGAGTCGGTGAAGTCAAAAGGGGTTTCTGAAGGAGCATCTTTAGATGAATCGGCGGGAAGGTTCTTACTGGAGGAGGATTTTGATTTGAGTCTTGTAGCCAGGATAGTTTGGGTGGGATTTTGAGCGGTTGGAACAGAGGTCTCAGAAGGTGGGAGGATGTTACTTTGATCCTGGGAAGCCATTGATAGCAGATCGATTGAGGAAGAGAACTAAAGAAAGAAGGAAGCTAGAGTACTTCGAATTTCAAATAAGCAAGTAAAACTGTCCAAATCAAGGGTTTCAAATATTTATAAAGTTATCTTTTTGGAGGTACACGGAGCCCAAAGGCTGTGCATTCAATGAAGATAATGATGGAGGTGCAGGGTTGGTATCCGGACTTGAAATTGAATGGTTAATAGTTGGCGTCTGTTCCTGGAATTGAGAGGGCTATCATTTGTTTTTGAATTTGAAGAGTTGGTATCTGATTTTGAGTTTGAGGGGTTTGCATTTGGACATGGGCCTTTTATTAATTGGGCTTTGCCGAATCTGTTTGGATTCTTCTTGATGGTTGGACTGAACTCTTATACTCTTTCATCAAACACTCTGTTTAATAAAAGACTAGGGGCAATGTTGGGCTGTGGAGATTTGGGCTAGTCTAATCTTATTTATTTTGGGCTTTTCGGGTCAAACCCATTTTTACCCTTGGAGCATTAGGCTATTGTCTAAATGATTATTTGGCCTTGGCCGGAGCTGGTGATAGGTGGCAGCTTATAGACTAAAGATTATCCCTAATCTGTGGGATTAGTAGGCGGATGATTGAGGTGATGGGCCCAGCCGCCTTAAGCCACCTTCATTAATGTGGAGTTGACATAATATTGACTTAGTGGAGAGGAGGGTATGAAAAAGCCTGCATGCAGCCAACTGACGTAAGCATCGGGGGAAAACATGCAAGGTGGTGAGATGATATATGGGCACAGGGCACTACACAAAGGAGGTAACAAATATTTTTCTTTCCAGACACTAGAGCACACCACCTCCATTGTTAATCCTTTTTCCGGCCTGTACTTACTCCCACACCGGAGCGATCCCCGGTGGCCCAAAATCGTCGAGATCCGGTGCTAACGTGTTCATTGTGCAGGATTAGGCGTGCTTTTCGTGATTGAGGCGCGTGGCGAGATCTTGGCGTTAACAATAAGGTTTTTATTTTAAAACTGATCTATTGGGATACATATTCAAAGTTGGTATATATGCTGATCCGTTGGATTATATATTCCAAATTGGTATGCTTTTTGAAAACTTGTTAAAGTATTTGACTTAGTAAAAGGAGAAAATATGGGCAATTGGTTGGCTGAACCCATTGATCGTAGTGTCATTTATGACAAAAAAATTATATTTCGGATAATGTGTGGAACGAGTTTGATAGGTGAGAGTAGAACTGAGCAAAAAATGAATAAAATCGAATAACGGAACATAATCAAATTTTTTTAACCGAATTATTTCGGTTATTCGGTTATTTTCTGCAATTCGGTTATTACCGTTTTATTATTCGGTTTTCGGGTTTTAATACGGATACTAAAATTGTGATAATCGGTGGCATTTTAATTTTAAAAAAAATTAAAGACTTGTCTTTAAGAGACTCTTAAGACTAAAGACTCTGCTTTCGCCTCTCTCTCTAGCCTCTGTCGTTTGCCGCCCTAGCCCTAACCCAAATCCCAAATTCCGCCTCTCCCCCACTCTGGCCTCACTACGAACGTCAGAATTCATCGCCTCACTCCGATCTGCAAAAATTTCACGTTCCATTACCTCAGACGGCAAACGCAACTACGACGCCTCACGACTATCTTTTTACATCTCTATATATTGGATAGTTCTCACTCCTCTGTATCAAGTTTCTCAGTTGCTTATGGCCAGGACCTTCATTCTGTAATGTTATATGCATTTGTGGTAGAGTAGTATGGAATTATAAATAACACCTTCTTTCTCCTTCACTTCAAATTTAATCACAACGCCATCACAACAAAGGGGCTAACTCATTTAGTCATTTTGTGTATTACTACTGCATATTGGTGTTGACTGTTGAGTGGCGAGTGCTGTTGCATGTTGCTGTCTTTTGTTTGATAAAATGGATATTAATTTCGGTTATTAACCGAAATAACCGAACGGTTAATTCGGTTTTTGATTTTAGGTTATTTCTAAATTCGGTTAGTTGCTCGGATAGTGAAATTAAGAAGATTTCAATTTTCGGTTATAACTGAATAAGTTATTCGGTTCGGTTATAACCGAATTGCTCACCCATAGGTGGGAGCTGTCGTTAACACTCTTAAATTAATACCTTACTTATACTCTACTATTACAAGAATGAGTATAGCAATAAGCAAATATTGATCCCACAGAGAATGTATTGTTTTACCTTTATCAATTATTTTCAATGAAATGTGGGTTTTGATGTAAATCACTAAATTAACCAAAAGTAATTTTAAATGAAGTATCAACGAGTAAAAAGTTTCAAAATTATGGAATAACCAAGTTATACAATATAAACCCTTCAACGAGATTAACAACCCTAGATAGCCGCGATCGCTAATTATCTAAAATTCTCCTTATGTGTAAATCTAATGCGACGATCGCTAACAATAGATCATAACTATCATGCAACCTAGAACTATCAGTCTAGATTTAATATAATAGAAGCATGAAGAATGAGAATTAGATTGTTCCAAGCAACAATTGCACAATCAGGAATTATTTAACTTGTCTTCTGAAAACCTTAATAATATCCGAAAGTTAGTCCAGAATCAAATATTATTAATTACTACTTATGATCAGATATACATCGTTTGCTTAATATATATCTTAATCTAGCAGATGATATCAATTCACTAATTTAATCATGCAGAAACCAAATCAGTAAATTGAATAGCATACAAGATGCTTATGTAGATAATCAGAATAAATATCACATACAAAGAAATAAATAAAGTAAACTTGATCAAACCGTTAATTTTGAATAAGGTTCAACATCCCTTCAGAATTAAGTTGAGTAGTTTAGCTCGACATGCCTTGATTCTCCAAAACTAGGGTGTAGATGTTATGTAGAAAAGTATGATATATCCCTCTAATACTGAGTCTTACATGTATATATAATACCTAAACATGATCCCACGTTCCTAAGAAATCAAAATCCTAATTACAATAGAAGTCTGCCAAATAACTGCCATAAAAAGGAAAACTGTCGAATATGCCTGTCATACACGCCGAGGCGGGCATTTTTGTGCTTGCCAAACCCGCCGAGCCGGGTGGCCTTCTTTTCTTGGGCTCTAGAGTACAATCCGTCGGGGCAGAGATTTCCCTCATAAAAAGAGAAGAACTTGCTGGGGCGGCTTGAATACGCACTGGGGCGGCATTTTCCAGAGAGGTGCCCGCCAGGGCGGGCTTTTCCAGGCCAAAAACCCCGTCGGGGCTGGCCTTGCTGTTTCTTGATTCTTCTTCCTTTTTCATGCAATCAGCTCCAATACATCCCGGTTTAGTACTTAAGCTCTATTTTGACCTGAAATCCATAAACAACCACATTAAGCCTGTGTTAACCACAAAACATTCAATGAACTACGCATAAAGGAATCTTAATAGATGAATATTATATACTCGTCAAATTCCACCACACTTAGCTTTTACACGTCATCGTGTAAACTGATGAGAATGAAATATGTTATATTTTATTCCCTTAATACTTAATCTTTTATATCTCTTTTGTACCTAAGTACATTCATTTATCTTATATTTATATTTTAGGTACAATTGAGCCGAGGAAGCGAAATGGGCTCAAAAAGAACAAATAAGGCCACGAAATCAACTTGCAAATGGGCCAAGCAGCTTATGTCCAATTTAAATAAGCAGCTCTCGGTTTCATAAGCAGCTCTTGGCCCATTTGCTTGTGAATGGGAGAAAGGAGAATCAAGTGGGCTACGGATTCAGCAGCTTAAGGATTGATCCAGCAGCTTGCATTCCATGTGGGCCCACGTTGGTTGAAGCAGCTAGAAAAGGAGAAAAAGAGCATCACGTGCTTGACCAAAAGGAAATCAGCATATGAATAAGCAATACATGTGGGCCACGTTACTCCAAAGCATGCAAAAGAAGAAGCCAGCATGGTTGGACAGTGGTAAATACCGCCTCAGCAGGGAATTAAACAAGGAGACTCCCGCCCCAGCGGGGAGGCGAAAATCAGTTGCACATCTCCTTTCGCGAAGTGGATTGGAAACAAGCTAGGGCATAATTAGGGTTGTTATTTGACAATATAAATAGGGACTTAAGCAAACATAGAGGGACATCTCATATCTAATATATTGTATTCATTCAATAGAATACTTTTCTCTATAATTCTTTGGTGTTTTCTATGGCTATGGATAGCTAAACTTTTGTTCTTGGATTAAGGAGACGGAAGCCTTGGATTAATACACTGTGAGATCTAATCTATTATAATTGTTCAATTATTATTTTGAGTATTATTTATTCTTCTGTGCTTGAATTACATGATTGATTTGTTTAATTACTAGGATGCATACTAGTTTATTATTCATTAAAATCTACTGCTAAATTAGATCTCGAATCTGTAATTGTTTGGTCACTCTAATTTGCGAAGCAACTAAGATTAATAATTGACTGCAGATAACGAGATTATTATATCTTAGGAAGAATATTCAACTAAATTAAATGCAACCGCTTGTGCTTGTGTTGTTCAGCTTTATCGATTTTTCTAATTCTTAAAGCTTCTACTAGATTAAATTTTTAGCGCTTGTTTGAAGTTGTTTAGTAGTTAGGGTTTTTTAGAACGCTTGTTTCTATCTAACTAAAAATAAGGAAAGACACGAAATGATTATGATTGGTGAATTAATTCTAACGATGAATATTCAAGATATTAATTGTGTATGCTTGAGTCAATGATCAGTGTATATTTCTAAGGTGGAAGTTGACTTAACCCAAGGTTTGTTCTCTTTATTTAATTCGTTACAATATTTTACGCATTAGTTTATTTTAATTAATAACAATTAAAAAACCCCCTCTTTTGGAATATAAAGTAGAAAAATAGATTAATCAGTCGCTGTGGGATCGACTCTTACTTGCACTACTACATAATTATCGTTCGTAGTAATATTTTATTTTTGGTTGTCTGCGACAGCACACCAAATTTTGGTGACGTTGCCAGGGACTGATTTTAGTTTATTTTTATATTTTTGTAATCCTTATTTTATTTTTGTTTTTATTTTTTTTTAGTAATTTGAATTCCCTTGGTTGTTTATGCCCGAAACTCGATCTACTAATCAAGGTGATTTAAAGTGTGATCCAGAGATAGAAAGAAATAGTCATAGATTAAGGAAAGAAGTTCGGGAAATTCGTGAAGAAAAGGTAGTCATGGCAGCAAATCGAACCCTAAAAGAGCTTTCGGCTCCTGATTTGAACCAACAACCCTTATGCATAACTTTCCCTAATCTTGATATTAATACTCATTTTGAATTAAAATCTGGACTGATACATCTTCTACCTTCTTTTTATGGTTTAGCAGGTGAAGATCCCCACAAACATTTGAAGGAATTCCATGTGGTATGCACCAGTATGAAACCTACCGGAGTAACCGAAGAACAGATCAAGTTAAGAGCTTTCCCATTTTCTCTGAAAGATTCAGCTAAGGATTGGCTTTACTACCTACCCTCCAGAAGCATCACCACATGGGAAGAGATTAAAAGACTATTCTTAGAGAAATATTTTCCAGTTTCAAGGGCGGCCAACATTAGGAAGTCAATTTGTGGTGTGAGACAGAACAACGGAGAATCCCTACATGAGTATTGGGAACGTTTCATGAGATTATGTGCCAGTTGCCCTCATCATCAAATCAGTGATCAGCTTCTCATCCAATATTTATATCAAGGTCTTAGTTGTACCGATAGAAGCATGATTAACGCTGCTAGTGGCAGAGTTTTGGTGGATAAGACGCCCGAGGCTGCAAGAAATCTAATTCCAAATATGGCAGCCAATTCTCAATAATTTGGCACTAGACATGATTATGCACCAAGAAATACTAGTGAGGTACAAATTTTTTCTATTGAACAACAACTTGCGAGTTTGACTTCTCTTGTTCGTCAAATGGGTGCAGGTAACATACTGCAGGTGAAAGCTTGCGGAATTTGCACGGTAGTAGGGCATCCGACATATATGTGCCCAACTCTTCAAGAGGAATCCGTTGAACATGCAAATTCAGCAGGAGGAATTTTCGGGCAACCACAAAGGAAATATGATCCCTATTCGAATACATATAATCCTGGATGGAGGGATCATCCCAACTTTAGCTACGGGAATCCACAAGAAAGTCAACCTGCAACTCAAACTTTTCCAAATTAGTTGCAGTACAAACTATCGTATCCAAATCGACAACAACAGGGCCAATCTTCTCACCCTAGTATATCTTTAGAAGATATTGTTAAAACACTTGCCACTAACACTTTAAATTTTTAACAGGAAACAAGGGCAAGTATTCAGAATTTGGGTACGCAAGTGGGATAAATGGCAACTGCAATCAGTCAATTAGAAGCGCAAAACTCTGGAAAATTACCCTCTCAAACAGTGGTGAATCCAAAAGAAAATGTAAGTGCAATTACTTTGAGGAATGGTAAAGAGATAGCAATACCAAAAAAGACAGTGCCTACACCACAAGATCAAAATAATACGACTAAGGAAAAAGAAGAAGTAGACAGTAGTGTTCTGAATGACAAGGATGAACCAAAGCATAAATTTCCTCCTCTCTCTGAATATAAACCGATACCTCCTTTCCCTCTTGCTTTAACAGAAAACAAAAAATACGAGAAAAATTCAGATTTGTATGAAACTTTTCGTAAATGCGAGGTAAATATTCCATTGTTAGATGCTATTAAACAAGTACCTCGTTATGCTAAATTTTTGAAAGAACTGTGTGCACACAAGAGAAAACAGGAATTAAAAAAATATTAAAAGGTAAGGGTAGGGGAAAATATTTCAGTAGTCATTCAAAGAAAGCTACCTACTAAGTGCCAAGATCCGGATATGTTCACTATTCTATGCACAATAGGTAGCACGAGAATTGAAAAAGCCATGTTAGACCTAGGAGCCTCGATAAATGTCATGCCATATTCTATATATGCTAATCTACCACTTGAACCTTTGAATAAAACTGGCATTGTAATACAATTGGCTGACAGATCTAATGTTTATCCCAGAGGTGTAGTTGAGGATGTCCTTGTGCAATTCAATAGTTTGATCTTTTCTACTGATTTTTATGTGCTTGATATGGAAAACGGTGACCAAAATGCTCCTATTTTGTTAGGGAGACCATTTTTAAAGACATCAAAGACTAAAATAGATGTTCATAGTGGTACACTTTCAATGGAATTTGATGGTGAAATTATTAAATTTAATATTTATGATGCCATACAATACCCCACTGATGATAAATCTGTTTATTCAATTGATTTGATTGACTCTTTAGCACAAAAAATCGGTGAACTTGATGGTAAGGATAAATTGGAAGGTGCACTTAGTGAGAACATTGATGAAGCAAGTGCGCATTTGACCATGAGCAACGAGTTGCAAGCAACTGTCACAGCTCTGAATGACACTCTGAAAACAGGTAACATATTTTATGCTAAAGTGCCGATTTCTAACGAGAAGTCTTTACCCTATGTTTTGCAGGCACCAATTCTGATTTGAAGCCTCTTCCTAGTCTACTGCATATTTCTATAAAGGTTTTCACGAGAAAAAAATGGAGAATATGGACCTTGAAGGATCCGATCTACAATAATTTACTCAAAGGAAATGTTGGGTCGAGCCAACGACCATAAACAAAGGCGCTGCATGGGAGGCAACCCATAGGAGAGTATCTCTCTATTTTTCTTTGCATTTTAGTTTACATTGGGGACAATGTAAGATTTAAGTGTGGGGGGAAGCATTTAGATATTTTTTAAATTTTTTATTTTTTGTTTATTTTGAATTTTGTGGGTATATTCACTGCAAACCCTCACTAAGACAAAACTCGTCTACTTGGGGTGACCTTGGGGTTTAAAGGCTTGTTGCAAAAGCTAAGTGCAATCGTGTTTCCTACGAAAATGGGATAGATTTAGGATGTATCACTTGAGCAATAAGTTAATTTGTATTTTAATTCTTGACCAATGAAAAAATTTTAGGTTCTTTTTGATAACTTCTTGGAAGACTGATAGACAGTGGGTAATCTAAATTCAGGTTTTCTTTGTTGATAATTACTTTATTTGAGACCCTTCACTGTTGAGCACATATCCATTCGAACCAGTTTTGACTTGGAATAAATTTATCTGATTAAATGTCTAGAGAAGAAATTTTGAACTCTATCATTTGTTTGATCACTACTTGAAGTTGATATGAGGTATTAATTAAGAAAAGGGAAATGATTTAGGCAAAGTTTGCAAGATTGAAAGAAAAAAAATTAAAAGAGAAAATAAAGGATTCATGTGGTGGGATGAGATGGAGCGTAAAACGCACTCACTCATAAACACGTGGCATGCAAGATGGAGCGTCAAACGTACTCGCTGGTAAGATGGAGCATAAAATGCACTTACCAATGAAAAAAAGAAAGGAAAAAAATAAGACAGAAAGAAAAGCCTTTTGATCCTTTGATGTTATCTGTTGGTTTAACTGAGATTTATGAGAAAATAAATGGTTGAGTTTTTCTTTCTCCTTAAAGGTTTCGATTTCATAAATTTTTCTATGGTCTGATTGGTTTGATACAGGTGGATTTACACACGCACAAAGGGTTGAGAATAAAGTAAGATTGATAAGTAAAGTTGGGTTTTAGATGATACATTGTTTTGAAGTTTCCCAAAAGTTATTGTTTTGAATCTTTGAGGTCAAGGTTGAAGTTCGTATTGACTCGTGGCTCGAGTTGGTAAAAATTTGTTTAGTTGAATTTTTGTGTTATAGTTTATTTTATTTTTCCCGAGGACGAGCAAAAGATAAGTGTGGGAGAATTTGATGAGAATGAAATATGTTATATTTTATTCCCTTAATACTTAATCTTTTATATCTCTTTTGTACCTAAGTACATTCATTTATCTTATATTTATATTTTAGGTGCAATTGAGTCGAGGAATCGAAATGGGCTCAAAAGGAACAAACAAGGCCACGAAATCAACTTGCAAATGGGCCAAGCAGCTTATGTCCAATTTAAATAAGCATCTCTCGGTTTCATAAACATGATGGCAATTAAATCATACTCATCTTACCAAATCATGTGGGCCACGGTTTGCTTGTGAATGGGAGAAAAGAGAATTAAGTGGGCTACGGATTCAGCAGCTTAAGGATTGATCCAGCAGCTTGCATTCCATGTGGGCCCACATTGGTTGATGCAGCTAGAAAAGGAGAAAAGGAGCATCACGTGCTTGACCAAAAGGAAATTAGCATATGAATAAGCAATACATGTGGGCCACATTACTCCAAAGCATGCAAAAGAAGAAGCCAGCATAGTTGGACAGTGGCAAATACCGCCCCAGCGGGGAGGCGAAAATCAGTTGCACATCTCCTTTTGCGAAGTGGAATTGGAAGCAAGCTAGGGCATAATTAGGGTTGTTACTTGACAATATAAATAGGGACTTAAGCAAACATAGAGGGACATCTCATATCTAATATCTTGTATTCATTCAATAGAATACTTTTCTCCATAATTCTTTGGTGTTTTCTATGGCTATGCATAGCTAAACTTTTGTTCTTGGATTGAGGAGACGGAAGCCTTGGATTAATACACTGTGAGATCTAATCTATTATAATTGTTCAATTATTATTTTGAGTATTGTTTATTCTTCTATGCTTGAATTACATGATTGATTTGTTTAATTACTAGGATGCATACTAGCTTATTATTCATTGAAATCTACTGCTAAATTAGATATCGAATCCGTAATTGTTTGTTCACTCTAATTTGCAAAGAAACTAAGATTAATAATTGACTGCAGATCAAGAGATTATTATATCTTAGGAAGAATATTCAACTAAATTAAATGCAACCGCTTGTGCTTGTGTTGTTCAGCTTCATTGGTTTTTCTAATTCTTAAAACTTCTACTAGAATAAACTTTTACCGCTTGTTTGAAGTTGTTTAGTAGTTAGGGTTATTTAGATCGTTTGTTTCTATCTAACTAAAAATAAGGAAAGACACGGAATAATTCTAATTGGTGAATTAATTCTAACGATGAATATTCAAGATATTAATTGTGTATGCTTGAGTCAATGATCAGTGTATGTTTCTAAGGTGGAAGTTGACTTAACCCAAGGTATGTTCTCTTGATTTAATTCGTTACAATATTTTACACATTAGTTTATTTTAATTAATAACAATAAAAAAAACCCCTCTTTTGGAATATAATGTAGAAAAATAGATTAATCAGTCTCTGTGGGATCGACTCTTACTTGCACTACTACATAATTATCATTCGCAGTAAGGTTTTATTTTTGGTTGTCTGCGACAGCACACCATAAACCAAACCCAATGTCATGCTATCATTCACAGATTCTATCCAACTAGAGTATCAAAAAGTTCAAGTTACTAATCATGAATATCAATGCTTATTTACAGAAACCTTATTAGTACCTCATCAATTAATTCATAACTAATAACCTCACCATCTTACCAATGAATTTCATCAAATCGGGTCGCATCCACATAAGTAGCCATCTCATAATCCACACACTCACGTAAATCAGTTATAATGAAGCAAAAATCACGCACACCAACTCATAACTCAAGACAAATTTTCTCTCACTTTTATTTTCTTTTCATAGAACCTTCTTCTTAGCACAGATGATTATATTTTGATGTTTTTCTCATATTTTTCCTTTTCTTGACATGTGCAATGTCTCATTTCCTTAGGCTTTTCAATGTTACCCATGTAACGAACTTTCTACCAACGACTCCCAAACATGATGGTCATAGGGCGCTGTGTGTAGAGACACCCCTAAGGCTTACTTATTCGAGCAACAAAGGCCACAAAATTGATTAGTCAAGATGCTTTTATCCATCACACTTTTCAGCGTGAACCGATGCTTCCCGAGGCTTGGATACCCAGTTAATTCGTATAATGGACATTGAAGTAGAGATTTTTTCTTCTTTTACATCAATTTCATCATCTTTTTTTCTCACTTTTCAACCAAAAATTTTCTTTTCACAAGGTTCTCTCATTGACATAAGTAGTGAAATTAGTTCTAAAGTATGAAATTAGTGTACATGGATAACTCCACATATAACTTAGCCAACTAAGCATGCTTCTTATATTCAAGTACTCATGTATCAACAAATCCAATTCGAATAAAGTACAATAGCTAATGACTTATTTTTCATCATTCATTGATTAATTAAGCACAAACAGATTTTGAAATTAAGCATCAATTTTCAAATTTATAACTTTACCCTTTTTCAACACTATGTCAGACAAAATTATGGAAACAAAGCAAAAATATCAGTAAGTTTTCAAATTTCAGCAGATTTGGACTACTATTCCTAAATCTAAATCTAAATCTCCTCCCCCACACTCAAACCTTACATTATCCCCAATGTAAGAAAATCATGCAAAACAGAAAATGACTACAACTAACAAATTAAAAAGAAGAGGGATAGAAAGATCAAATATGAATTCTTGGGTTGCCTCCCAAGCAGCTGCTCTTGTTTAACGTCGTTAGCTCGACTGCAATCCTCTCAATTATCTGTAAGCCAGATCCACCAATGTCAACATCTCAACCTCCTCAACCTGACTGCTATCGAAGATTGGCTTCAACCTGTGTCCGTTTACTTTGAATGTATTTCCTATTTTTAGATTTTGTATATCTATAGCACCACGAGGAAACACATTAGTAATAATAAATGGGCCCTCCCACCGAGAATGTAGCTTACCTGGAAACAATTTCAACTAGGAATTATAAAGGAGAACTCTTTGGCCCACAGTGAAAGTCTTCCTCAAAATCTGATTATCATGTAAAGCTTTTGTCTTAGCCTTTTACAGTTTAGAACTCTCGTATGACTCATTCTGTAACTCCTCAAGTTCCTGTAACTATAACTTCCTATGGACTCCAGCTTGACCCAAGTTCATGTTGCACTGCTTGATTACCCAGAAAGCTTTATGTTCCAGCTCCACAAGTAAATGACATGGTTTCCCAAACACTAGCCTATACGATAACATACCAATAGGCGTTTTGTATGTTGTCCTATACACCCAACGTGCATCCTCTAAGCGTAGACTCCAATCTTTTCTGTTCGTCTTGACGACTTTCTCTAGAATGGACTTCACCTCGCAGTTGGATACATTAGCCTACCCATTACTTTGTGGATGATAAGATGTAGAAACCCTATGCATCACATTGTATTTCTTGAAAAGTGCGGCTAGTATCCAGTTGCAAAAGTGATTTCCTCTATCGTTAATAATTGCTCTAAGAGTTCTAAACCAGGGGGACATATTGTTAATGGAAAGTAGATGTTCATCTGGAAACATATCCTAGAGTGGTAGTGTTTCTTCCTCTTTGAGAATCCTGCTCAAATGATCTTCTACCAAGTTATCCGCTCCCTTTTTATCTTTGATTTCCAAGTCGAATTCTTGCAACAGTAAGATCCATCTAATGATTTGAGGTTTGGATTCCTTCTTGGTAAGCAAGTACCTGAGAGCAGCATGGTCATAATAAACTATTACTTTAGTGCCAAGCAAATATGATCTAAACTTATCTAAAGCAAACACAACAGATAAAAGTTCTTTTTTAGTTGTGGAAAAGTTTATCTGGGCCACATTTAATGTTCTAGAAGCATAGTAAATGGCATGAACATCTTTGTCAATCTTTTGGCCCAAAACAGCTCCTACGGCATAGTTGCTTGCATCACACATTATCTCAAATGGAAACTTCCAATTTGGAGGTTGAATCACAGGGGCTGATGTTAACAATTTCTTTAAGTTATCAAAAGCCACATTGCATTCATCATCAAACTAAAATTCCACATCCTTTTGTAGCAACTTACATAGGGGCAATGCTAGCTTTGAGAAATCCTTGATAAATCTTCGATAAAATCCTGCATGTCCAAGAAAAGAGCGTATCTCCTGCACACTAACGGGGTAAGGCAATGCAGATATAATATTAATTTTAGCTTTATCGACTTCTAAACCATTAGCTGACACAACATGACCAAGTACTATCCCTTGTTCTACAATAAAATAACATTTTTCCCAATTCAGAACAAGATTAGTTTCTAAACATCTATCTAAAACACGAGTCAAATTGTCTAGGCATGCATCCAAAGAATTACCATTTACTGTGAAATCATCCATAAAGACCTCAATGCATTCTTCTAAAAGATCTGAAAAAATGCTTACCATGTATATTTGAAAAGTACCTGGGGCATTGCATAGACCAAAGGACATTCGCCGATAGGCAAAGGTACCAAAAGGACAAGTGAATGTGCTCTTTTCTTGGTCCTCAGGTGCAATCACAATCTAGTTATAACCTGAAAAACCATCTAAAAACCAATAATAAGTATGCCCCGTTAATCATTCTAACATTTGATCAATAAAAGGAAATGGAAAGTGATCTTTTCTAGTTACAAAATTTAACTTCCTGTAGTCAATACACAGTCTCCATCTTGTTTGCATTCATGTGGGCACCAACTTATTATTATCATTCTTGACGACTGTAATTCTGAATTTCTTTGGAAATACCTATACTGGACTCACCCATTGACTGTCGGAGATGGGGTAGATTATTCTTGCATCAAGTAATTTTATGACTTTTTTCTTCACTACCTTCATCATTGGTGGGTTCAATCTTCTTTGTGCATCCCTTGTGGGCTTAGCTCCAACATCCAATAAAATCCGATGCATGAACATTGCGGGGCTAATACCCTTTATGTCTGCTATGGCCTAACCAAAAACTGTGATATGGTCCCTTAGGACTCTCAACAACTTTTTTTCATGCACTTGGTTAGATTACTAGCAATAATCACAGGTAATGTATCATTAGTCCCCAAATATGCATATTTCAAGTTTGCAGGTAATTGTTTCAATTCTAAAGTTGGAGCTTGCACGACAGATGGTAATAACTTTTGATGAGAAACAGGTAATTGAATTAAATTAACTACATACTTATCTAAGAATTTAGGCAATGAGTGTAGTGCAACCACGGTTGCTTTCAATTCTGATTCTGCTCTATCTCCTGTTCCGTATCCATGTCCAAACTGCTGGAGATAGCGACCTCCAAGATATCCTTATGGAGTTATGCAAAAGCTTTCTGCACTAATGAGTCACACACATCAATAACAAAAACCTGGCTAATATCACTAGGGTACCTCATAGCATCATAAATGTTGAATTGAATCTTTTCTCCATCAAATTCTATTGTTAAGGTCCCATTATAC
This sequence comes from Panax stipuleanatus, assembly GCA_020205555.1. Lineage (NCBI taxonomy): Eukaryota > Viridiplantae > Streptophyta > Magnoliopsida > Apiales > Araliaceae > Panax > Panax stipuleanatus. The sequence continues at coordinate 124,139,752 of CM035120.1, forward strand.
ACATCAATCATGGTTCGTGCTGTCTTCAGGAATGGTCTCCCTAACAAGATGTGATAGGGGTTTGGTGATTTATCATCCTCCATATTCACAATGTAAAAATCTGCAGAAAAAATTAGTTCAGTTCACCTGCACTAAGACATCTTCAACTACCCCTCGAGGATAAGTGTTAGTACGATCTGCTAATTGAATAATCACACCCGTATTCTTCAAAGGACCTAGATTTAAAGACTTATAAACAGATAATGGCATCACATTAATTGAATCACCTAAATCTAGAATGTCCTTTTTCAAATCTAGTATTTCCTATCTTGTATAGAATAGTGAACATGCCTGGGTCTTTATATTTGGGAGGCATTTTTCTTTGAAGAACAGTTGATACATTCTGCCCAACTATGACTTTTTCATCATTTTTTAATTTTCTTATATTAGTACACAATTCTTTTAAAAATTTCGCATACCGTGGCACTTGTTTAATTGCATCGAGTAATAGAATATTCACTTTTACTTTCCTAAAAGTTTCCAGAATTTCTTTTTCTTGTTCATCTTTCTTTGAAGTTTTAGAATTTCTGGAGGCAAAAGGGTAGAGGAACATTTTTAAGCGGACAAGGAGGGTTAGGTTGTACCTTTGATTTTTCAGTTTCCCCTTGGCTTTCTCTTACTCAAACTCAACCGTAGCTATAGGTGTATCTATCTATTTTCCACTCTGCAAAGTTATGGCACTGGCGTTTTCCTTAGGGTTAACAAAAGTCTGTAGCAGCTAATTGGCTCATTTCATTTTCCAAACTATGGATGGAAAATCTTGTCTCTTGTTGGAACTGTTGTGTTTGTATCATGAATGCTTTAAACATATCCTCCAAGGATGTTCCAGAATTTATCGGTGCTGCTAGTTTGGGTTGGTACTGTGGCTGAGTTGGCTGAAATTGTTGTTTGCATGGGTAGAACCCTTGCGCTTGTGGCCTAGAACCCCCCATAACTCAGGTTGGGATGATCCCTCCATCCTGGATTGTACGTATTAGAATAAGGGTCATAATTTTTCTACGGCTTTGCTTGGTAATTTCCCACTGCATTGGCTTGCTGTGCATTCTCTTCTTCTTATAATGTTGGGCATGAATCCGTAGTGTGCCCTGCCATAAGACATATTCTGCAAGCCTTTACTACCAAAAAAGTTTTTGTTACTAATTGTTTCACCACAGCAGTTAAGTCAGAAATCTGTTGCTCTTAATCACTCGTGCTTACCTCACTTACCCTTTGTGTTGGATGATCATTTCGTGTTCCATATTGTTGTGCATTGGCAGTTATGTTTGCAATTAGATTCCTTGCAGCCTCTACTGTCTTATCTACCAATGTTCCTCCACTAGCAGCATCGATCATACTCTTATCCATCGGTACATGTCCCTCATAAAAGTAATGGATAAGGTGTTGATCATCAATCTATTGGGGGTGGACAGCTGGAGCAAAACTTTTTGAATCTCTCCCAATATTCATACAATGTTTCACCGCTGAATTATTGGATTTCGCAAATTTTTTAATTATATTGGCTACCCTTGAAGCAGGAAAATACTTCTCCAAAAATAGCCTTTTCATGTCATTCCAAGATTGTATCGATCCCGAGGGGAGATAATACAACCAATCTTTTGCTAAATCCGCCAATGAAAAGGGAAAAAGTCTAAGCTTTATCTGCTCCTCCGTAATTCCATGTGGCTTCATGGTTGAGCACACAACATGAAACTCCTTTAGTGCTTGTAAGGATCCTCACCTGTATGACCACGAAATGTAGGCAAAAGGTGAATTAGTCCAGATTTTAGTTCAAAAATAGCATTTAAAACAGGATATTCAATGCATAGAGGTTGTTAAGTGTGATTAGGAGTAGACAACTCCTTTAAAGTCCTGTTATTAGTTGGCACCGCCATTTCCTCTTCGTCTGATTCACTAGAGGAATGGTCTGAAAGTAGTGTGAGTGCGATGTTGAGGCCTGAGGATGGAGCTTCGTCGGAATATGCAAGTGTACTTTGAGATTTTTGAGCTTCTTTCCTAAGTATGCGTGCAGTTATCTCTATTTCTGGATCAAATTTCAAATCAAGAGAGTGAAAGGATTGAGGCATAAACAAAAAAAAAACAATGACTAAATAAAACAAATAACACTCTCGGCAACGGCACCAAAATTTGGGAGCTGTCGTTAACACTCCTAAATTAATACCTTACTTCTACTCTACTATCACAAGAATGCATATAACAATAAGCAAGGATCGATCCCACAGAGAATGTATTATTTTATCTTTGTCAATTATTTTCCAATGAAATGGGGGTTTTGATGTAAATCACTAAATTAACCAAAAGTAATTTTAAATGAAGTATCAATGAGTAAAAACGTTCAATTCTTCAATTCAGTATCGTCTTTTCAACATTATGGAACAACCAAGTTATACAGTATTCACCCTTCAACGAGATTAACAACCCTAGATAACCGCGATCGCTAATTATCCAAAATTCTCCTTATGTGTAAATCTAATGCGACGATCGCCAACAATAGATCATAACTATTATACAACCTAGAACTATCAGTCTAGATTTAATATAATAAAAGCATGAAGAATGAGAATTAGATTATTCCAAGCAACAATTGCACAATCAGGAATTATTTAACTTGTCTTCTGAAAACCTTAATAATATTCGAAAGCTTGTCCACAATCAAATATCATTAATTGCTACTTATAATCAGATATACATTGTTTGCTTAATATATATCTTAATCTAGAAGATTATATCAATTCACTAATTTAATCCTTTAGAAACCAAATCAGAAGATTGAATAGCATACAAGATGTTTATGTATAATCATAATAAATCTCACATACGAAGGAATAAATAAATTAAATTTGATCAAAACGTTAATTATGAATAAGTTTCAACACACCTTGTTGAGTAGTTTAGCTCGACATGCCCTGATTCTCCAAAACTAAGGTGTAGATGTTATATAGAAGAGTATGATATATCCCTCTAATACTGAGTCTTACATGTATATATAATACCTAAACATGATCCCACGTTCCTAAGAAATCAAAATCCTAATTACAATAGAAGTCTGCCAAATAACTACCATAAAAAGAAAAACTGTCGGATATGCCCGTCATACCCGCCGGGGCGGGCATTTTGTGCTTGCCAAACCCACTATGGCGGGTGGCCTTCTTTTCCTAGGCTCCAGAGCACACTCCGCCAGGGCGGAGATTTCCCTCATTAAAACCTGTCGGGGCGGGCAATGACAGAGAAGAACTAGCTAGGGCGGCTTTAATACGCACTGGGGCGTCATTTTCCAGAGATGTACCAGCCGGGGCAGGTTTTTCCAGGCCAAAACTCCCCCACCGGGGTGGGCCTTGCTGTTTCTTGATTCTTCTTCTTTTTTCATGCAAACAGCTCCAATAAGTCCCAGTTTAGTACTTAAGCTCCATTTTGACTTAAAATCCATAAACAACCGCATTAAGCATGTGTTAACCACAAAACATGCAATGAACTACGCATAAAGGAATCAAAATAGATGAATATTATACACTCGTCAATAGGGGTACAATTATGTTGACCCAAACTACTATAATAACATATAACAAATGAGAACTGACCAAGTCCAAAAAAAACTATTAATAGGGTGGGGGATTGGGATGTTTAGTCATCTGGCAATAGTCACTAAAACGGATGCACTCTCGTGTTCACTGTAATTGAGAGTTGGCGGCCGGAGACAAATGCATTTCATATGAAGTGTGGAGAAATAACAATAACATTGGAGGATGTCCATTTTATTTTTGGCTTGTCGGTGTTGAGAAATCCCTTAACTTGTCCGTCATTTGATGCTCCATTGAGATATTTTAGGGAAATTTTTGGCGATAACATGGCTGGAGAATGGAATAATGTATAAAAAAAGTAATATTTCACTAGTTTGGTTGAGCAAAATTTTTCCCAAAAAAAATCAAGTAGGGATGTGGTTGGGCGTACACAAAGGCATACCTTATTTGGTTATACGGGGCAATTTTATTTCCAACTAGGTCAAGAAATAATGTACACCCTAGGTATATGTATTTTATATATGATTCAAATAAGATTGTCACGTATGCATAGGGTACCATATGTTTAGCCTATATATACTGGGGTTTATACACAACTATAAGGAGAGAGACCAAATATGTCAATGGTTGTGTGACCTTGTTACAAATTTGGTTATATGAGCATTTTTTAATTGAAAGCCCTAAATGTAGGCCAAATTCTTTATTTTGGCTCCCTAGGGAAACGATCTGGGCATACTCAACCAAACATCAATATCCTGATAGGCGGCAGAATCCCCATCAGCATCTATCTTTTTATCAGGGCGAATTTCGTAGGCAACCTAAGTGGGAGGTAATATGGCGACTTTACCAGCGATGGGATGATGATTCGACTAGGCCTGGCCCTATTGATTCATTTTGATATTTTAGAATATCAAATACTGAACATGTCATTAGGCAATACGGGCATATACAAGGTATTCTGTCCCCGGGCGAAAGACATAATTTTCTTAGAACACGCACGGAACAGAAATTTAAGCCAGAGGATTACATGGAATTGAGAATATAATTGTGACACCCCCAAATCCGAATACTTCATTCCCATAGAATTTGGTGTTCACTGTCCAATTAAATCACAACTAACTACCCATACATAAAGGATATAAATGAAACTCACAACTTAAATAGAAATCCTCCCATTAAAGGGTTACAACATCTTAAATAAATCTCAGGTTGTCTAACCTTAAATACATCAATTGCAGAAACATAACATATTTAAATAAGTCTTATACATAAAAATTCGCAAATAACATTTAACAAGTCTTCATCACTTGTTCATCTTGCCTTTGCCCTTAGTAGTGGACGGCTCGTCGGGTCTTTCAACCTTAGCTGCAATGTTATTATGCAAGAGTGAGCAAACAATTGCCCACAAGTATACTAATAGCAATAGTAATCATATGAGAGTAATCAATGAATACTGGATAATAGAAAGCTCGGCTTTTGCATCAAGATTAGAAAACAAGATCAAAAGTACATCTGAGGGTCGCAAGACCATGAACTATATTCTAGTTTAATAAGTATTTCTACTTAAACCTTTAACAGTCGTTAGACTATATGAACCTTCCTTCTCGTACTAAGAGGGATCAACCCTTCGTACCATGTATTGTGCACAAACATCTTAACGTTATCGCGTAATATAATCCCCTATATTAGGGTTGTACATCTCAGTTTTGACATAAGAGTCCGCACCAATGGAAGTTTGGTTTGGATTAACTTCAATAACAGTTCTAGAATTTAGAACGCTCATTAACTATGGACTAGTCAAATTAATAAGGGTTCACTAGCCATATAAGAGTTTTATATAATAATATGATTGAACAACAATATTTAAACCAAAGTTTGAATCTCAAAAATAAACAATTGAATAGACATTGTATAGCCAAAGTATTACTTCAAAAGGGTTAGACCATCTCATTTGGAATCATGAACTTAAAAAATTTAGGCTTTGAATAATTAGAAACAAGAGTTAGGAACTCGTTCAATAAAAGAGTAGAGATAAGCACTTGCGTAATCGTAATCAAGATAGGGTAAGGAACTTGCTCAATATAAGAATAGGGTTTAAGAACTTACCTCGTGTGTAGGTTAAACAGATATAACTCACGTACTTCAATATCATATACATATACCATTTAGATTCACAACTCTAGTTAGACAAATCAAAGTTAACCTTATTGCTTTCATTTAATCATCTTGGTTAAATTATAACCTTTAGCCTAAGGTTTAACCATATCAAACAACTACACAACATGAATCTGAAAACCCACTAACATATAACATAAGCTTTAATGTAAGACCCCGGATTTTATGAAATAGAAGTATTCAATTTTTCTTATAATTATTATTCAGTAAATGGTTAAATTGATAAAAGGGTTAAAGTTAAGGGTGATATATGTAAATTTTATAAAGTAAGCAAGTAGTCATAAAATATTCATTTTGTGTCGGATAATATTCGCTTGGTCGTGGAATATTCTTGTTGTCGGAGAATATTCGTACGACAGCGCAGCCATTTGTGGGCCCCATAACGGAAAACCGTCGAATGAAGAAAACGACAAGAATGAGTTTTTTAATAATAACGGCATAACGGTTATCGTTAAACTGTTGAAATACCCGGTGGTTAAAATGAAGTAATACGCGTTATTGCACAGTAGCACACGGTATTGCACAGTATTTTATATTATTATTGATTCAATAATTGTCACTGCACAGTATTTTACATTATCAAATCAATAATTCATATTATTTGAATAATATTGTTTGACAGCATTATTGGCAATGTCTAAGAAAGTTTTGTCTAGGAAAGGGGTTTGGTCACCTAATTGCGCGCCAGTAAGGAGAAATCCTTATCGAAAAGCCCCCTCTTTCCTGGGAATGACCTGGTTGTCAATATTGTGGTTCTGTAATATTATTTATGAATAATTAATTATTGATAAAAATGATAAGACAATATTTATTTAATGGAGGAATTTTTAAAGAGACAATTATTGAGAGTTGATATTTTATCTTCTTCGATAAAATAATTCATTCAAATTTATTATTATAATATTACATTATAAGTGTATGATGTACTAATATAATAATGGTGATATTTTTATAATAAATTCACGATATATGAATAAAATGAGGTGGAAGAGAGCAAATTGGGATCAGAATTGTTTTTGTAACAAAAAACGTGTTTTTAATTTATTTTGAAATTTTTGTCTAAATGGTGGGCCCTACTCTTGTCCTTTTGTGTGTGAGGAATGCTGAAGTTGGCTTTTCAAATTGATGCGGAAGAAAATTTTTATCAGAAAAAGAATTGTCAGAATGAAGGTGTGGAAAAATCATCCGTATGTATAGTTGGGTCATTTTTCGTTCTGAATTTGGAAAAACTTTCTTCTACAAAGTTGTAGAGAATTAAATTTCATATTGAATGAACATAAAATTCGTATTTATCTGATAAAAGGGCTATTTATTATGAATTATTGAAGTTTTTGAATATTGGGTCTGAATTATTTTGTTACAAAAATATTTAAAACATGTTTTGTGGGCCCCACTTGTTGTAAAATGCTGAAAAATGAGAAAGTCGAAGAGTTGGTGCGGAGGGAAAAAATAATATCTTATTAAATTTTCTACTTTGGTGTTCTAAGAATTTTTCTATAAATAGGGTGCTTAGTTAGAATTGAAAATCACACCAGAATCAGAAGTTTCTCTCTCTATAATATTGAGCGTATTTTTGTCAATATTTAGATACTTTGAGTGTTGTTAAACAGTGCAAGTTTTCTTCAGTAAAATATTCGATATTCCAATCAGAAGTACCTTGCTGTTGAGGTAAGGGATGTTATTTTTTAAAAAATGATGTTATTTTTTTCAATATCATGACACCGAAATATTGGTATGAATTTTATTATAAAATTTTATCTTTTCATATTGGGCTTACTATTCACGTATACGGTACTATTCACGAATACGGTACTATTCACGATTACTATTCACGAAGTATGATTTTTCCTTTGAAATCTTTACCTTTTCATATCGGGATTACTATTCATGTATACGACACTATTCACGAATACTGTACTATTCACAGAAAAATTAAATTTTTTTTTTGTCCAAGTTGTCTGTTATGGTTCCTATCTTTAATTGGATCCATGTTTTGAACTTCATTCTTGAATTTTGCTCCACAATTGATTATTATGGAGTATTCTTGAACTTAGATAAACTAATTTATGAATTCCTAATCTTTGTCCTTTATCTCACTGGATTCGTTATTAATATTGCTTTTCATCATCTTCAGTCTTAAATGGTGATATAAACGAATATCTTTGGCCTGTAGTGCGAAGATGAATGGTTACTTGATGAATATCTTTGGCCTGTAGTGCAAAGATGAATGATTATTTGATAAATATCGTTGGCCTGTAGTGCAAAGATGAATGTTTATCTGATGAATATCTTTGGCCCGTAGTGCAAAGATGGACAGGTGTTGAGATGAACATGACCACTGGTGATACAAATGAATATATTTGGCCTGTAGTGCAAAGATGAATATTTGATTTGAGATATATAATGATTGACAGGGATAAAATATTGATGATGGACTTTTAAATCATAGAAGATGGTAGACATCATGTTCTACTTAACTCTTCTGATGAATTGTTATTTCCACTACAGTTGTTGATCTAAAACTTGTTCTCCATAATATTTTATTTGATTTTTTGAAGACTAACGATAATTTATTTTTCATTATCTTAGTCATAATATTCTTTACTGGGCTATTTGAGCTCACCCTTTTCTTCTACTGTCCTCTTGAGGAAATGAGAATGTTGCGGGGACTAGTCGGGGAACAATGTGATGGTCAGAGTTGAGCAGTAGTAGTCCTCACTATTTTTGTATAATAGTGTGATAATAATTGTAACTGATGAGGACTGAATTTGAGCGTTTTTCGTATTATATACGATATGTATTGAAGCTCACAGCTTGTGTGGTCGTATTTCTCACCACCGTTTGATATAAAAGTTTGTATTTGAATTCTATACCATGTATTTGGCGACTCAGAATGGGTTGGGTTGATTGGACCTATTCTGGGGGCGTCTCAGTTGGAATCAGAGCTTAGGAATATGATTTCTGGCGGAGATTTGGGAATAGAACTAGGAGGGGAGAGACGAGTAAATTCTTCGCTAGTGTGTCTTACCTAAGCTTATTTGGTATTTAATTGGTCGGTCGGAGCATAAGGTTAATATGTGATATGTTAATTTGTTTAATTAACCCTTGTTTTATGGCAGTATTTGAGAATGACATCTGAAAATTTAAGCAATGGAGCATTTGAGACCATTGAGACACCGCTACTCATAGTCTTACTTTTAGAGATAGTTATCTATGTAGTGATTGAAGAATTAATAGTTACACCCGAGCTAGTCTCAGAAGTAGCAGCTGAGAGTGAGGAAGAAGAGGAACCTAAGGAAGATTTATTATGAGAATTTTATGATCGAAATGTAGAACTTCAAAATCGTATTCATGAGTTAGAAGAGCAAGGTGAATAACGGTAGGCGGCCGTGGAACAAAGGGATACAGCAATTCAAGATTTTGCTACTCTATATGCGAGGCTTGAACAGAAGCTCTCTCTGGCAGAGCATATGATATTAGAGCTGGAAGCTGAGAATGCAATTGTCGAAATTTTGATGAAAGAAGACATAACTGAACGAATGAGAATGGAGGATGCATGGGTAAAAGTCGCACGACGCGTTGATATTTTAGAAAGAGACGTCCGATCCAAGAAGGCCAAAATAGACGATATGGATTTCACTTTTTGGATAGCAATTGGGCGAATCCAACATCGAGTTTGGAATTACCCTGTGCAGAGTGGCCAACCCCAATTCGATATGGATCGAAGAGTAATGATTCAAATTATGGATCAGGAGTGCGACGAAGCAGTTGAGGGTGGAATGAGCTTTATATCAAAGTCAAGACCTGCTGGGATAGTGACACCAAAGGCTGTCTCGGACAAGTCAAAGTCAGTGGTTCTTGGAAGAGCGTTTGTCGTGACTGCCCAAAACGCGAGGAACCTGAATGAGGTGATTACGGGTAAGCTAATCGTAAACTCTTGCGAAGTCTATACCTTATTAGATACCGGTGCTACCCATTCTTTTATTTCACCTACTTGTGCTCAACGTTTGAACTTGACTCCTGAGAAATTAAACTTTGACTTATCTGTTGAAACTCCGTTGGGTGAAACTTTCGTTACATCTACAGTTTACAAATCTTGTTTGATTCAAATTGGCACCCTCACCCTACCTGTTGATCTTATATCTTTGAAAATACTTGCATTTGATGTGATTTTAGGAATTAATTGGTTAACCACTTATCATGCCAAAATTGATTATATTCGTAAGGTTGTTAGTTTTCATATTCCTAACCAACCTGTTGTGCGAATCCAGACAACCAAACCACTAAAATCAATCAATATCATTTCAAGTCATAAAGCTATTCATTTATTGAAAAACGGATGTCAAGATTTCTTAGCCCGTGTCACTGATTTAAACTAGAATTTGTTAAATTTGAATGATATTTCTATTGTTAATGAGTTTCCTGATGTATTTCCCAAAGAACTTCCCGGTCTACCCCCAGAATGTGGAGTTGAATTCTTTATTGACCTTGAACCCGGTACAAAGCCCATTTTTAAAGCCCCATATCGAATGACTCCTATTGAACTTCAGGAGTTAAAGGTCCAACTACAATAGTTGTTAGACATCAATTTTATTCATTCTAGTACGTCTCCTTGGGGTGCTCCTGTTTTATCCATAAAGAAGAAAGACGGGAGTATGCGACTTGTATTGACTACCGGGAGTTGAACCATGTCACCATCAAGAATAGGTATCCGTTACCTCGCATTGATGAACTGTTCAACCAGATGCAAGGTGCACAATTCTTTTCAAAGATCGATCTTTGTTTTGGATATCATCAGTTAGATATTAGAACTGATGACATTCCAAATACTGCCTTTAGAAATTGATACGCGCATTACGAATTTCTAATTATATCTTTTGGATTGACCAATGTCCATGCTGTGTTCATGGACATGATGAACCGAATATTTAAGAAATATTTGGATCATTTCGTGGTGGTCATTATTGATGACATCCTATTATACTCCAAAAGCCACAAATATTTTTTTACATAGAACGAACTCATTATGCGACAACGACGTTAGGTTGGTGTTGTTTAAAGATTACGACTATATCATTCAATACCATCTTAGAAAAGCAAACGTGGTAGCTGACGCGTTGAGTAGAAGATCGTTTGAAGGTACAAGTGTGATATTGTCAACACGAAGCCCATTTTGTATAACGTACAAAAGATGGAGATAGAGTTCAAGACTCCGGGGACCCACGTGATGATGTCAAATATACGCGTAGATCCAGTTTTAATGGATAGAGTTAAAGCTGCTCAATCTACAAACCCAAAGCTGATGAAGATGAAGAAGAAAGTGCAAGAAGGTGCTATTCCAGAAGCAAGAATCGATGAAAAAGGAATACTTCGAGTCAAATCCAGACTTTGTGTTCCTAACGACTCTGATTTGAAGTATAGAATCATGATGGAGGCACACAACACATCGTTTGCAATCCATCCTGGAAGTATCAAAATATATCGTGATCTTCGACATACATTTTGGTGGAGCAATATGAAAAGAGAAATCGCGAAGTTTTGCTAGAGGTGTTTAACGTGTCAAGGCAAAGCATCAAGAGCCATAAGGTGTGAAGAGCCCCGACCCTCTGGCTGGTGACTTCTTGTGTGGGATGCACCAAAGCCAGACTCTCTGTAGGGGACACCATATTTGTGCGGTGGCAAACTAATAGGTACCATTGTGAGGTGCTATGGTTGAGTCACCATAAGAGTCACAGTTGGAATCGAAGAACTGACCTGGGAGTTAGAATCAGAAATGAAAGCGAGATATCCTCACCTTTTCGAAATACCGGGTACGTACGTAAAATTCGGGGATGAAATTTCATAAGGAGGGGAGATTGTAAGACCCCGGATTTAATGAAATAGAAGTATTCAATTTTTCTTATAATTATTATTCAGTAAATGATTAAATTGATAAAAGGGTTAAAGTTAAGGGTGATATATGTAAATTTATAAAGTAAGCAAGTGGTCATAAAATATTCATTTTGCGTCGGGGAATATTCGCTTAGTCGTGGAATATTCTTGTTGTCGGAGAATATTCGTACGACAGCGCAGCCATTTGTGGGCCCTATAATGGAAAACTGTCGAATGAAGAAAACGACAAGAATGAGTTTTTTTAAAATAACGGCATAACGGTTACCGTTAAACTGTTGAAATACCCGGTGGTTAAAATAAGTAATACGCGTTGTTGCACAGTAGCACACAGTATTGCACAGTATTTTATATTATTGTTGATTCAATAATTGTCACTGCACAGTATTTTACTTTATTAAATTAATAATTCATATTATTTGAATAATATTGTTAGACAGCATTATTGGCAATGTCTAAGAAAGTTCTGTCTAAGAAAGGAGTTTAGTCACCTAATTGCGCGCCAGTAAGGAGAAATCCTTATTGGAAAGCCCCCTCTTTCCTGGGAACGATCTGGTTGTCAATATTGTGGTTCTATAATATTATTTGTGAATAATTAATTATTGATAAAAATGATAAGGAAATATTTATTTAATGGAGGAATTTTTAAAGAGACAATTATTAAGAGTTGATATTTTATCTTCTTTGATAAAATAATTCATTCAAATTTATTATTATAATATTATATTATAAGTGTATGATGTAATAATATAATAATATAATAATGGTGATATTTTTACAATAAATTCACGATATATGAATAAAATGAGGTGGAAGAGGGCAAATTGGGATCAGAATTGTTTTTGTTACAAAAAACGTGTTTTGAATTTATTTTGAAATTTTTGTCTAAATGGTGGGCCCCACTCTTGTCCTTTTGTGTGTGATGAATGCTAAAGTTGGCTTTTCAAATTGATGCGGAAGAAAATTTTTATCAGAAAAAGAATTGTCAAAATGAAGGTGTGGAAAAATCATCCGTATATAAAGTTGGGTCATTTTTCGTTCGGAATTTGGAAAAACTTTCTTTTACAAAGTTGCAGAGAATTAAATTTCATATGGAATGGACATAAAATTCGTATTTTTCTAATAAAAGGGCTATTTATTATGAATTATTGAAGTTTTTGAATAGTGGGTCTGAATTATTTTGTTACAAAAATATTTAAAACATGTTTTATGGGCCCCACTTGTTGTAAAATGCTAAAAAATGAGAAAGTCAAAGAGTTGGTGCGGAGGGAAAAAATAATATCTTATTAAATTTTCTGCTTTGGTGTTCTAAGTATTTTTCTATAAATAGGGTGCTTAGTTAGAATTGAAAATCACACCAGAATCAGAAGTTTCTCTCTCTATAATATTGAGCGTATTTTTGTCAGTATTTAGATACTTTGAGTGTTGTTAAACAGTGCAAGTTTTCTTCAGTAAAATATTCGATATTCCAATCAGAAGTACCTTGCTGTTGAGGTAAGGGATGTTATTTTTTTAAAAATGATGTTATTTCTTTCAATATCATGACACCGAAATATTGGTATGAATTTTATTATAAAATTTTTATCTTTTCATATTGGGTTACTATTCACGTATACGGCACTATTCACGAATACGGTACTATTCACGAGTACTATTCACGAAGTATGATTTTTCCTTTGAAATATTTACCTTTTCATATCGGGATTACTATTCACGTATACGACACTATTCACGTATACGACACTATTCACGAATACGGTACTATTCACAGAAAAATTAATTTTTTTTCCTTTGTCCAAATTGTCTGTTATGGTTCCTATCTTTGATTGGGTCCATGTTTTGAACTTCATTCTTGAATTTTGCTCCACAATTGATTATTATGGAGTATTCTTGAACTTGGATAAACTAATTTACGAATCCCTAATCTTTGTCCTTTATCTCACTGGATTCGTTATTAATATTGCTTTTCATCATCTTCAGTCTTAAATGGTGATATAAACGAATATCATTGGCCTGTAGTGCAAAGATGAATGGTTACTTGATGAATATCTTTGGCCTGTAGTGCAAAAATGAATGATTATTTGATGAATATCTTTGGCCTGTAGTGCAAAGATGAATGTTTACCTGATGAATATCTTTGGCCCGTAGTGCAAAGATGGACAGGTGTTGAGATGAACATGACCATTGGTGATACAAATGAATATATTTGGCCCCTAGTGCAAAGATGAATATTTGATTTGAGATATATATTGATTGACAGGGATAAAATATTGATAATGGACTTTTAAATCATAGAAGATGGTAGACATCATTTTCTACTTAACTCTTCTGATGAATTGTTGTTTCTGCTGCAGTTGTTGATCTAAAATTTGTTGTCCATAATATTTCATCTGATTTTTTGAAGACTAACGATAATTTATTTTTCATTATCTTAGTCATAATATTCTTTACTGGGCTAGTTGAGCTCACCCTTTTCTTCTACTGTCCTCTTCAGGAAATGAGAATGTTGTGGGGACTAGTCGGGGAACAGTGTGATGGTCAGAGTAGAGCAGTAGTAGTCCTCACTATTTTTGTATAATAGTGTGATAATAATTGTAACTAATGAGAACTGAATTTGAGAGTTTATATTTCGTATTATATACGATATGTATTAAAGCTCACAGCTTGTGTGGTCGTATTTGTCACGACCGTTTGATATAAAAGTTTATATTTAGATTTTGTACCATGTATTTGGCGACTCAGAATGGGTTGGGTTGATTGGACCTATTCTGGGGGCGTCACTTTTAACATTCAAAAACACATTCTCAACTCTTACCACGTCAAGTTTCAATCTTATATAACTGTTAATCAATAACTTTCAATTTTCACATTTAGTATTATAACATCACTACAATCTGTTATAACATCTTACTATAAGCCTAACACATTTTCATGCTCATTAGACTAGATTACATTAACATGTTATGGAGCGCAGCTGCGCTGTTCCTGCCCTTGGCACCGGCGTAGCTGCACTGGTGCGCAAACAGGAACTTTGCAGACTGCTTTCCTGCATAGTTCTTCTCCCAAAACCCGTGAATTTTACATTCAAACAACAATTTTAACATACCCAGATTATATAGCATTTACAAAAACAACACCAAGCATGCATATACTGATTATAACAACAAAACAACAACAACAACCAAATTGGAAGGATTAAAATCATGTTTTTGCTAGTTTTTCCAAAATTTGACATTATTAGCGAAAACAATCACCATAGCTTCATTTCTCAACCAAATCAGTTCATATAACTTGCATTCTTTTCGTTTCTTAATGTATTAACAATATCCACTTTCAATTTGCAGATTTTAGCATGATCAAATCACCAATTTTAACTCTAAAATCATACATACCATATATATATCACCGAAACCCAAGTTCTTCATATAAAACATGTTTTCATGGATTTTGATTCTCCAAAATAATTTATAAAAGACAACTAACAGATTATAAACAATCTACTAACATATACTAACTACATCTCATTAATTTAAACAACAAATTCAAGTTTTCTATGAAAACTCAAGAGCACAAACTAAAGCTTGAATTTAAGAGTTTACTCTTGAGTTCTTGTTTAGATTAAGCAAAGATGATGTAAAATTGCTTGTTTAAACTCCTTCTTACTTCTTGATTCTTCAATTCCAAACTCATAGAAAATTTCTTCTCTTCCTCTCTCACTCTCTTCTCTGTTCTTTGTTTTCTCAGACGTAGGCTTAGGGAATAAACTGAAGTAAAACACAAAACTAATATACGTATAATATAACTGATATAAACGTGGGTATCAGTTAAGTGCATCATGGCTTCAACAATTACCATGTTCCAAAGGCCTTGTCTGGCTAGCTCTTAAAGACTCCTTTTAATTTATTTTAATAACTTACTTATTATATGGTACAAAATATCACACTTTAATTAATCAAATTCTAATATTTAAATTCAATTAAACTAAAGTCAATATAAACTCATTAAATCAAATTATCACATAATTATAATTCTTATTTATTAATTATAATTTTATTTAATAAATTATTAAATCTCTAATTAATTATTAAATTTAATTAGAACAACATTATAATTATTTAACAACTCATTTAATTTAATTATCCCAATTAAATTAAAACTTCAAACTATAGAATTATCCAACATTAATTTAATTAATATATTACACTTAATTAAATTAATCTACAACAATTTCATCAAATATTTATTTAACACAATAAATAAATCAACTAAAATATTTATTTAATTCAATAAATATTTTTAACAATTAACAAAAATCACATTCGTTACAATAAAACATTGGGCAGTGAGAGATGTATATGGACCATCTCGAGGGACAAATAATGGAGGTTACAGAAACTATCCCCATGGATACGTACTTTGTGATAACCCAAATACTTACAAGATAGTGAATTATGAAGTATATGAATTCGACGAGTAGAGTATATGGTAATGATCCTTAGAAAAGGTAATGAACGGGTTAAAGAATATATAATATTTCAAACATAATTGAGTTTAATTGAAGGTTATGAAATAAAACTTAAAATTTGTTGAAAAAATAAATGGAGTAAGATATATATATATATATATATATATATATATATATATATATATATATATATATAACTTTTGTTAATGTAATGTGTAAAAATTATTCAACGATAAAATTATGAAGGAGATTGGTGTAAACTGAGTAAGGGAGGTTTCGGTGATTCCGAGGACGGAATCCTTATAAGGGGAGAAGGATTTGTCAACCCGAATTCTCAGTAATTATTAAAATAAAAATTTAATAAATAAAATTCTTATTATGAGATATTTTGGGTTTATATATATATATATATATATATATGTGTGTGTGTGTGTGTGTGTGTGTGTGTGTGTGTGTGTGTGTGTGTGTGTTATATATAGTTTAAAATTTGTGATTTGGTGTGAAAAGAATTAAATATTTTTATATAAAAGAGAGTTGTATATACATTCATATGTTGGAGAAAATGAGATTTAATAGTTAATTAAACTATTAAAGAAATTAAATAATGTTAGTTAACTTAATTAAGTTAAAATTTATATTATGAAATAATATAAATTAATTTTCATGCCTTGATTAGCGATGGAATTGTTATGAATTAAATTTCATAAATAATGTGAGTAATTCACTTAATTAAAATAATGAATTAGTGTAAGTATATTTATTTTAATGAATGAGGAGTTAATATATTATATATGAGTGTAATATAACAAAGTTAAACAATGAATTAAAGGTACATAATCTAGTTTATATTTCTAGTTTATGTGTTCTTAAGTTTTCTTTTAAAATTGGAGTTTTGGTTAATGAATTTGTGGGTTTTGATGTTCTATATGTTATTAGATATTTATAATTTGATAATGGTCATCTAGAAATGATTTTTCAGAAATCAAATTCATGTATTTATGCTAAAGAAAATGAATTTGGGTTTTGATGGTAATGTGTGTTTTGGTTTACTTTGAGACTAAAATTAATGATGAATTCGTGATGAAAACTTTAAATTGATGGTTGATTGTTGTTCTCCTCTGTAAAACGAAAACAACGCAACTTGAACTGATCGAATTGGTTAAAAAATGAATTCGTGGTGAATGATTATGCTAAACATGTTAAAAATATGAAAAAAATAGCATAAAACAAATCTCACATCGACTAAATTGAGAACTTTATTCTTTTCTACATATATAAATAGAAGGGATTGACCCTTTGTTTCATTCACCAGCAATAAGGCATCTAATTTTGAGAAAGGCTTTGTTGTGGGAGGACTTTTTATAAAGACCTCCTTAGTTAAATTTTGGAGTCAATTGCGTAGGTAATTTGTGAAACTCGTATTTTCGGGAATTGTGGATAAACTTTAAGTTAAATTTTAGCGGTAATCTCCAATCAAGACAAGTCTTTCAGTTCCTATTTGCTATGTGTAATTGAGGATGAA
This sequence comes from Panax stipuleanatus, assembly GCA_020205555.1. Taxonomy (NCBI): domain Eukaryota; kingdom Viridiplantae; phylum Streptophyta; class Magnoliopsida; order Apiales; family Araliaceae; genus Panax; species Panax stipuleanatus. The sequence goes on from CM035120.1 coordinate 124,157,357, forward strand.
TTATTTTAATCTGTATTGCAAAGATATTACATATGTTGTGAGCATGAAATGTTAAAGTCAATTTATAGCTACATTGATCGAGTAAAGAATATTGATTGAGTAAGGTACTCAATCTTTATACTTGTTATGTGAGTTAAAGCATGTATGATATGTTAGTCTAATGATTATGATGTATAAGATGAGCTTGTTGTTTATGTGCTACGTGATGCATAAAAACTGTTAGATCTTGCTGAGCTGTCGAGCTTATTCTTGCAAAATAACCATTTTTGCAGGTCAAGATTTTAAGGTAATAATACGTGCTAATTGAATGATAGAGATCAATAGCAATTCAAGAAGATTACTTATTTTAGATGATAAATGCATTTAATATTTTTGATTGTAACATAATTATTGAGTTATAAAGTTGAGCTACCCGATGTATAATGTATATTGCTTTGTGAGGAAGGATTTTATATAGCAATTTTGATGAAGTGATTCACGAAATAAATTTGAATCAAAGATATGTAATGATAAAGGTTGTGATTCAGGGAAGTATATAAAGTAGACATAAAAGTTTAAAATATTCTGCATTTTTAGTGATTGTATCATCGAATAATGATGTAAAGTTAGAATAAAAGTGTATTGATAACGACCAAGATTGAGAGTTGAATTGTATGAATTTTGGGTTGTTACATACTTCACATGGTACAATAAGATTACACGACGATATTTGCATCGCCCTCGACGCGAAGGAGATCCTAACACTTTGTACGAGCCTCGATCCGTATATAATTAGCATCTTATGGTTAACATGGTAAGCAAGTTCAATTTTTACAAATTCTACAATTGATATACTTGTCGTATTCTTTGATGTTAATGTTTTTTTTTTCCTATTTTTATAATTTTTTGCATTGATTAAGAGCGCAAAATCCCCCTTGGACAAAGTCTTCAAGCTCAACCAAGACTTTCTTCTCGAATACAAACTCATGAAAGAGGGTTGGGACAACATGTATACAATGTATGATGCGGATGTGAAAGGTGGGGAAGGAGGAGTACTATACGGGGGTTGGGGGAGAAGTATATGTGGGGTGAAAAGAAAGGGATGCCCAGATTTTCGGCCATTAGAACATCTACGTCCCTAGCACCAAGGCTGTTATGCCTTAGCTTACCTACGAGGGTGAATCTTCTTTCATTGAGGATGAGGTTCCAGTAAAAGAAGACCCTATATAGATTGAATATGGATCGAAAGGGTCTATACCAAAGAGACTTCATTGGAAAAAGATCCAAATGATCAACGATAACTTCTTCTCCCCAACTCTTTCCAATCCCCAGATGTTTCCCATCGAGCAGCCCTGGAGGTGGTACACATTGACTCAAGAAGATATAAATTCTTTGCGACCCAGAATTTGGTTATATGAGCATCTGATGGGCGCATATATGTCTTTTGCGGGACCGTGAACAAAAATATCAGCGTGAGGGGATACAGAGGTGGGCTTAATTTGTGTTCATGCCCTCATATTTCATTCGTTTAGGAAAGGATACGAAATCGTCTAGCCTAATTTTGCCAAATATATTTTGAACTGCAAGTGAGACCGCTATTGCACGAGTGCTATCATGCCTTTTTGTCTATATATATACCCAGTAACCATCATTTCATATTGTTAATCTTCGTAGTAAAAGATTAGAAGATTTCTATCCTCGACCCGCTATATAATAACACACCTTACATCAAATTGAATGATATGTATAGAGAGTATGTCGATGTAGCGGTACGTGTAATTTTTTGTTTTTCAATTAACTATAGCAAATATATGTATGTACTTATGAGGTTCCTTTTATTGTAGTTACAATTGATGCAATTGATTTTATATAAGTATTAATACATACAAGTTTTTCATCTTAAAAATTTATCCATGTTCCTCGAATTACAAATTATTATAAAATTTTACTAAATCGATAAAAACATTATACATAATCAGAACCTAAGTTTATATTTTACCAAGATATAAATGATGGTCATATCAATTTATACATAAGAAATAATTTAATTTAAAGGAATCATCAATTTATTACGTTAGTACCTTAACGGACGACAACACAGATTATATGTATACATGTATACATATATAGAATACAACAACAACAACAACAACAACAACAACAACAACAACAACAACAATAATAATAATAATAATAACAATCTATTAACTTGCCAGCATATTCATTTTAAAGTTATACTAGTTTAACTATGCATACATACTTCCATGAATCAATTCATTTCCCAAGGATAGATTTCCAAACAGAAGGATAGATTACATATGGAAATATAATATGAAACAGATAAATTAACCGTCACAGTGCCACCCCAATTCGGACCAATTCGCTACTATTCATCCGAATTTCTACTAACTTGATTTTACCAACCGGATTAAACTTACATTTTAATATTTTTCTACTTTACTTGTAATATTTTATCATTGTACACTTATCCCACAATACACATGATTTCCCCACTTGTTCGTTACAGTAAGTACAATTCAAAGTGACTAATGGGTGATCTCCGTTTCACAAATTAATGGATTTCAAAATTGATTTTATTTTATAATAATTGAAACAAAAGAATTACCTTATACAAAATTTCTTTAATTTCTTGTACACAGCTCAAAATTTCTTCAAATTTTTCTTGTTCCTCTATCTTTCACGTTCTTCCTTTCAGCCGCTAATTGAAAGTACTGATATTACCAATAGTCTTTACCCAATAAACTATTAGTATTCTTAAATTAATTGGGTTTGATTTGCCTAGGCGCACACTTATTAAATTAAGTTATCCATTAATTATTAGAAGTCCAAATAAATTAATTATCGGGTATTACATCACCTCTCCCTTACAAAGGATTTCGTCCCCGGAATCTAAAGGAAAGAATGTACCGATCAAAATAAGATTCAACTTAGATCAATTGGCTAAGTTGTATGTGAAAGAGATTGTTTCAAGGCACGATGTTCTAGTGTCTATCGTGTCAGATAGAGATCCGCGTTTCACATCGAACTTCTGGAAGTGACTACAGGAATGCATGAGAACACATTTAAGAATGAGTACGATATATCATCCTCAGACCGACGGACAGAGTGAAAGGACGATTCAGACATTGGAGGATATGTTAAGAGCTTGTATCATGAATTTCAAAGAAAATTGGGATGATCATCTACCGTTGGTGAAATTCGCTTACAATAACAGTTATCATGCAAGTATTGGCATGCCGCCTTACGAAGCATTGTACGATAAAAAGTGCAAAAATTGATTATGCTAGGATGAAGTTGGCGAACAACAATTGCTTGGGCCAGAATTGGTACAACAGACTGCCGAGATTGTCAAGGTGATCAGGACAAGATTGATAGCTGCTCAAGACAGGCATAAGAAATATGCTGATCAACATAGACAGAATCGAGAATTTCAATCTGGTAGCTTCGTTTTCTTAAAAGTATCTCCCTGGAAGGGAAAAATCAGATTTGGCAAAAAGGAAAAAATTGAGCCCGAGGTTCATTGGACCCTTTGAAGTATTGCGGAGAATTGGTGAAGTCGCGTATGAAGTAGCCTTACCTCCGGTATTAGAACACATCCATAATATTTTCTATATTTCGGTGTTACGACCGTATAAACCCGATTACAAACATGTTATAGAATATGAACCCTTGTAATTTGAGAAAGATTTATCTTATGAAGAACTTCATGTTCAAATAGTCAACAGGAAAGAGCAAGTACTCAGAAATAAAGTAATACTTTTTGTTAAGGTAATTTGGAGGAACCACAACGCTGAAGAAGCTACGTGGGAACTCGAAGATCAGATGATGAAAAATTACCCTCATTTATTTGCTTAATCTGTGTGTAGCAATTCTGGGGACAGAATCTTTGTAAGAGGGGAGAATGTAACGGGAAGAATTAATTGAATCGTGATTCTGGGGACAGAATCTTTTTAAGGAATGAAGGATGTGACAAATGAGATTTTTGTAATTGATTATAAATATTTATTGAAATAAATAAATATTTTTGTTAATTTATTTATTGAGTTAAATATTTGATGGAATTATTGTAGATTAATTTAATTAAATGTGTTACATTAATTAAATTAATGTTGGATAATTTTATAGTTCAAAGTGTGAATTTAATTGGGATGATTAAATTAAACGAGTTGTTAAATAATTATTATGTTGTTCTAATTAATTAGAGATTTAATGATTTGTTATAATTAATAAATAAGAATTTTAATTATGTGATAATTTGATTTAATGAGTAATATTGCCTTTAATTTAATTGAATTTAAATAATATTATTTGATTAATTAAAGTGTGACGAATAAACTATATAATAAATGAGTTAATTAAAATAATGGAAAAAGAGCCTTTTATAACCAAACCAAACATGGCCTTAGGAACATGTGAGCAGTTAAGGCCATGATGCACTTAACCGCTATCCATGTTGTGCCAGTTATTTTTATACGTATAATAGTTATATCAGAGTTATATCAGCTCATTTTGAAAACACAAGTCAGAGAGAATAAAGAGAGAGCTTAAGAGAAATTATGAGATTGAAGAAGAAGGTTTGGAGAATTAAAGAAAAGATTCTATCATCTTTGTGTAATCTAAACAAGTCATCAACGGTAATTTCTTGATTCAAGCTTTAATTTACGTTTTTGAGTTTTCTCCAAGAAAAGTTATGTTGAGTTCTCTGTAAATGGAGTTTCATGGTTGAATTGTTAAGAAATTGATTATACATGCTTATTAGTATGCATAATCCATTTGTATATGATTTGTATGTGATTTAGAGTGATCAAATTCATGAAATTATGTTTAAAAATAGAGTTTTGAGTTTACAATGATATATGTATGAATATAGGTTATTTTAGAATCAAGATTGATGTTTAATTCGTGTAACAAACTGTAAATTGATGATTGATTGTGTTAATACATTAAAATACAAAAATAATGCAAGTTATATGAATTGATTTGGTTGAGTGACGAATCCATGGTGAATGGATTCGCTAAATATGTCTAAAAATAGAGTTTTTACAAAAATAGAGAATTTTGTGGGTTTAAATTTAGTTGTTTATGTGATTTAAGTTGTTAAAATCATGCTTTAATTGTTGGGTAGTATTTCTGTAAAGTCTAGAACTGATGGGTAGGAGTACATTTGTTGTTTGAGCGAAGTTTTGGCATATTTTGGCTTGTTCTGTGTTCTTCGCGAGCTCTGTCTGCGTCTCATTGTGTCGCGGCGTCGCAACGCCTGTTGAGAGAGTAAACAGAGCGTCGCAGCTCCAAACCTGAGCCGCAGTGCCTGTTGTGGGCTTATTTGTTGCGCGGCAGCGCCTGGTCACGACGCAACGCTGATTTCTAGTTCAATATAGGGCACTGCAGCGCCACTTGGCAGTTTTGCCCAGAAATGAGATTTTAATTGTTCAAGTCCAGAAAATGTAATTTAAACCTAATCTAATGAACATGAAAATGTGTTAATCATATATTGAGATGTTAAAACATATTAGTAACATGTCTGTAGACACTCGAAATTTCCTTTCCCTGTTACTAACACTGTAGGAAGGCAAAGTGGTCAATCAAATCAAATTCGATCTTAATACTGGTCAATCAAATCAAAATCGATCTCAATACCGGTCAATTAAATCAAATCCGGTCTCAATACCGACCAATTAAATCAAATCCGGTCTCAGTACCGGTCAATCAAATCAAATCCGATCTCAATACCGGTCAATCAAATCAAATCCGATCTCAATACCGTTAATTAAATCAACTTCGATCTCCAATCGGACCGTCAGATCAATCCCGATCTCAATATCGGGCCATCAAATCAACTCTAATCTCCAATCAAACCGTCCGATCAACCCCGATCTCAATATCGGGCCATCAGATCAACCCCGATCTCCAATCGAATCGTCAGATCAACCCCGATCTCAATATCGTGCCATCAAATCAACTCTGATCTCCAATTGGACCGTCAGATCAACCCCGATCTCAATATCGGGCCATTAAATCAACCCCGATCTCAATATCGGGACATCAAATCAACTCTGATCTCCAATCGGACCGTCAGATCAGTCCCAATCTCAATATCGGGCCATCAAATAAACTCTGATCTCTAATCGGACAGTCAGATCAACCCCGATCTCATTATCGGGCCATCAAATCAACTTCGATCTCCAATTAGACCGTCAGATCAAACTCGATCTCCATATCAGACCATCAAATTAACTCCGATCTTCAATCGGAGCGTCAGATCAACCCCGATCTCAATATCGGGCGATCAAATCAACTCCGATCTCTAATCGGACCGTCAGATCAATCTCGATCTCAATATCGGGCCATCAAATCAATCCCGATCTCAATATCGAGATGTCAACTCAATCCCGGCCATTAATACTAGGACAACCACAGCCTCGATTGTCAGCCTCGGGATGTCAACTCAGTTCAATCCCGGTCTCAACTCGGGAGGTACAGATCAACCCCGGTCTCAACCTGGGAGGTACAGATCAGCCCTGGTCTCAACCTAGGAAGTCAAGTCAACTTTGGGAACAAACCTGAAGCTTCACAACATCTCCAGGAGGAAACCTGTAATGACCAACTCAACCTCAGAGACTACACTGAGGACAAACAGACTCGAATGGGATCCAAGTCTTGGAAACGACTCCCGGAAGTCAACCGAAGGCCATGCCGACACTAAGGGCAACCCCGGGAGAGGGAAAATGGTCATTTTACCAACCCTAAGCTGATTCGGTCAAACTCAAGTCAAACTGATGCCACCAAGGTTAAAACTAACAACGATCCCGAGTGCAAACAGCGCAAGGCAGCTCAACGGACAAACTGCGGGGAATCGAAGACCTGGTTATGAACCCGTCTTTTTGGACCTGAAAAATATTTTATCCCATGTCATTATGACACTCTCGGCTAGGGCTTTCCGGAAAGGTATAGCACGCCTCAAACAGAAGCTCCGATCAAAAGTTAGAAATTTTTGACTTTGACCTCACGTTTCTCGAAGTGAACTTACTTCGAGACGACCAAGTCAAACATATGGGCCCCACCAAGGGAGCTGCACCTCTACCTGCGGTAGCAGAAGGTAGAGCTGAGGCTCCCTGGCCTATAAATAAATGTGCCCCCCTCACTTTCAAGTATTCCGAAACGCAGCGAACCTTTGCCCATTTAATTTTCTGACTTTTTCACCTCTTCTAAACCTAAATTTTTTCACTCTAACACGTAGATATACCAACATACTACCACATATCATAAAATAACCGGTAGATTTGGACGTATAGAGCCTATAATTTGGCAAAAAAGCCCGTGAAGTAGTCCATTGTGAGTATTTTTACGATCAGCAAGTTTATATACACTTGCACGTTAAGTTTTATTTTCTAAATATACCCGAAACTTAGTTCCGTGACCGTTTTCGTCAAAATTTGGTACATTTTTGTACATAAACTCAATTTCTGGCATTTTTACAACTCGGATTGACGATCCGTCAGCTCTAACAGCTTCAGTGCACTAGCACCTTCGTTTTAAGCAACTTCGCCGGACTAGGTTATCTTTTCAAACCAGGTTTGGTTTTTTTTGTGTTTATTCAACTATATATATACTAACTTTTCAATTCTGTCAAGCCCGGATGTCAAATCTGAGGTAATTTACTTCTTATATATATATTTATGCATATATAAGCAGCCTTCACCACCACTGGGTCCCAGTCTTAGTTGACTACATTCCTGTCAATATATATATATATATATATATATATATATATATATATATATTTCAATCCGGCCTGGATTATTCTGTGGCTTTTTTACTATTTTTGCACACTTCACCATTACTGGGTTATCTTCCCAGTCTCTGGTTGACTACTTTTCTGTAAATTTATATTTCAGTTTGGCCTGTATTATTCTGTGGCCTTTTTACTGTTTTTTGCACTCTTCACCATTACTGGGTTATCGTCCCAGTCCCTGGTTAACTAATTTTTTGTACATTTACATTTATGTTCGGCTTCTGTGGTCTTTTTACAGCTTTTATATATATTTATGCATATATAAGCAGCCTTCACCACCACTGGGTTCTCTTTCCAGTCTTGGTTGACTACTTTTCTGTCAATATATATATATATATATATATATATATATATATATATATATTTTCAATTCTAGTCCGGGCACAGGTGTAAAAACCCATCACCATTTTTACTGTTTTTTATATATATTTCATTTCTGTCCAGCCTGGATCATTCTGTGGCTTTTATACAGCTTTTATAAATATATATATATATATATATATATATATATATATTTCAATTCCAGTTCGGGCACCGGTGTGAAAACACATCGCCCTTTACAACTTTTATATATAACTGTGTATATATATTGCTATTACTTGCTTTTTATTTAATTAATGCTTTAAATATTCATTTGATATGAATCGACATTTTTCAGTTACAAAAGCAACCTCGCATCCCTTAGATCGCTATCTAGTGGGAACGAGACGCTTCGGCAGTGCGAATCGGGATTTACTGAATGAATCCTCAGTTCTGGCAATATTGGGATATATATCTATTTCTGTGCAAATTTGAACTGTGCAGATTTATTGGCTACTCATATGTGAGCCTAAGAATCGTGGGATTCACGATCAAACTGATCAAAATCTTATTCTCACGATGGACAAACTCCGATTTATTAATGTACTCTGCCAGTTTTTCTGTAGGAATGTACATACAAAGACCTTAAAACGGTTATCCGAATTTAAGGTCTCAACATAGTGAAAATATGGTTTGCCGTGTCAACGTCCCTCCGATGGTTTTCATGCCCATGAGGAGATCGACACTTGTATTTATTTCTCTGGTTGAGGATACTTCGTAGCCCGGCAATCACCATTCAAATGCAGCCTTAAGGCTAAAAAGATAAAAATTTGAAGTATCAACAGGCTTCAATTCCTATGATAGAGTAAGGGTTTGATAAACCAACTTTCAAAACATCATTTTCAATTCAATCAAAAGAAAAGCTTTTGCAAATCAAATTAAATACTTTTGCAAATCAAATCAAAGACTATTTTCAAAATAAGTCAAACCCTTCGTATATAGGTTCAACGAAGCAAAGCACTACTTTTAATCAATCAAACATAGGCCCAATTTTCAAGTAGTATTCACACACGCATTTTAATTTTAAGGGAAATATTAAAAAGATGCAGTACCGTGTTTACACGGGAGTTGTGTGGTGACACCTTCCCCACACTTAACCAAGCCCCCGAACTCAAACTTTATTTTCAAAGATCAAGTTTCGACAGTGTCCAGTAATTGAGCCACTTTTCAAACAAAACTCGGTTACGTTGGTACAACCATTTTCAAATCTACCAACTGGCGACTCTGTAAAACAAACAAATCGTCGACATGATACATGTTGGCCTTTTTCCTAAAAAATCCTTTAAAACCTTTTTCACAAATAAAAAGAGTGAGGGTAGAGATAACTTAGGAAAAGAGATAAAAAGTTCCAGGTTGTGATCCGGCCCGCGGGATTTTTTAACCGACGTCGACAGGTGGCGACTCTGCTGGGGACAGTAGAGGGCTTAGGCCGCTTTCAAATCTTTTCAAATATTTCCCTTTCAAAACTATGAATGCGTGAAATTCTGCGTCTCCACATTGAATGAATGCGTGAATGCTGCATCTTTACATTGAATGAATGTGAATAATGCTTTATTGCTTTTTAGTGCTTCACACCTATATTAGTGCTTCGCACGAACTGTCATCATATGCATAAACGGTAAGGCACGATGTATGTGAATGTATGTTGTGTTCCTCTCACAAGGAGGCAAAACCCGTCGGTGATAAGTAATGTCTCTGGGGATCGGCTAAGTCTCTGGGGCTCACGAAAATGCACCACCCAGATTCGCTCCAGTTGAAAGATCGGACTAATTTTCCCTCTAGTAGATTGCGATGATCTGAGGACCTTCATGCCAAAAAGCCAACGCGAGAGTAACCTAAGATAGGTCAGCCTCTGATTAACCAAATCCGATGGGAAGTCTCTTCATGCCTTCCTCTTTTAATTCAATGTCCAGTTTTCAATATTTAACTCTTGTCATCCTTTCATCAAAACAACTAACCTCGATTTTGCAGGATAAGAATAAAAAACACATAATGCATCTTATCCCTACATACCTCAGGAAATTGACACGCCTACATTTTGTTGTAGGTGAAAAATTGGTCCTGTCACTAGGTCTAAGTCTAAGAAAGCACAAGGTCCATCCACGGACATGGCTTCAAGTGCTCAAACAGAGCCCACCCCTGTATCTAGGAAAGAGTTCGAAGGACTGAGAAATCAGATATCTAAACTAGCCGATTTTCTGAGAGAGCAAAGCAAAGCCCATAAAGAGAAACAAGCCCACACTCAGGCAGAACCGGGAATACCTGGTGGTAGTAGTAGTCGAGAGACTGAAAAGGCCGAGACTCAGATTCCTGGACTACAGAACCAGGACACAACCAACAAAACCCCTGAAATCACCGCCCTCAACAAAGAACAAGAGGCCGGTGACATCATAAAGAAAGTACAGCAAATGAAGGAAACTCTCCGGTCTATCAAAGGGACTGGGGAATTCGGTTGTGTTAATTACTCCGACCTCTGTATTTTCCCTGGGGCTCATTATCCCGAGAAATTTAGAACCCCCGATTTCGAGAAATATGATGGATTGGGAGATCCTTATACCCATCTGAAAGTATTCATCAGAGAACTCGGATCCTATGCAGAGGACGAGAAGCTTCGAATGCAACTATTCCAAAAGAGTCTGACTGGAGAGGCCAGAGCCTGGTATGCCTGTCTAGACAACTATAAAATTCACAGCTGGGAAGAGCTGGCCCATGCCTTCCTCAGTCAATACAGCTTCCAATCTCAGTTGGGTCCAGACAGATACCAAATAACCAAAATCAAGAAAAAGAACACTGAATCATTCAGAGAGTATGCCCAGCGATGGAGACGAGTCGCAGCATAAGTTATCCCAGCCATGACTGAGTCTGAGATAGTCATGACTTTCATCGATATCCAAGAAGCACCATCTTATGAGAAGGTCCTAGCAGGCATAGGAAAACCATTCTCAGAAAATGATCAAGCACGGTGAAATGGCAGAAATAGGGCTCAAATCGGGGAAGATAAAAGATCTGACCGCCCTCAAAGCTGTTGCTGAACATATCCAGTCCGAAAATTACGGGAGTAATCCCCGGAGGGTACACAAGAAGAAAGGTGAAGAAGTGTCCGTAGTATTGTAAGAATAGAATTCAAGGGGCGAGTCAAACAGTCTGCCCATTCAAAGGAGGAATTATACCCCTTTCCAAGCTCCAACCCAGCCTTCAAACCCTCCATTCCAGAAAAATATGGAGGTCAGGCGTCGAAGAACTTTCACCCTCTAGGGGATTCACTTGAGAACGTATTCAAACTTCTGGCAGCTCAGAAAAAGATTGTCCAACTCCTTCCACCAACCAACACTAACGGACGAAATTTCGACCCAAGCAAGAAGTGTGCTTATCATTCCGGATCCCCGGGCCATGACACCCAAGACTGTTGGTCTCTTAAGCACAAAATTCAAGACTTGATTGACAAAGGAGAGATTGTGGTAACAAAGCCTGAACAACCTCATGTGCAGGACAATCCTCTTCCATAACACAAAGAGGAGAATGTCAATATGATCAGCACCACAAGTGGAGAAGGATCCAAGTACCTTCGTTATGTGGGAGAATCAACTTCATCCAGCAATAGCACCCCAGACAGTTGGGAAATGTCAGAAAGGCTGTTCCTGATAGAGCAGAAGATCAAATCTATCAAGGAACAAATCGAACAATTGGCAGATCTGGTCGTCTACCAGCATCATATCACCAGAAAAATGATAAACGGGCCAACCAGTCTGACATTGAGTGTCCTCCCACACCGGAGATCAATCTCATGCAAGACCATAGACGGTCTTATGAGCATGAACCTTGGATTGACAAGGGTGTTGAAGAAGCAAGTGTCCAAACTAGTAGGAAATTCCTGTTTCAGAGGAACTTCACCAACCTAAACTAGTCAATGGAAGAAATCCTCCAGATGCTAATCAACGAGGGAATGGTTGCAGACTTGTTACCTCCATTGAACCCTTGAGCCAAAAAATTCAAACCTGACCAAATATGTCAGTACCATTCCAATTCACCCGGCCGTGACACCGAGGATTGTTGGGCACTTCGTAACCTGATTCAAGACATGATTGAAAATGGTGACCTGATAAGGGGAAATCAAATTCTCGATCTTCCAGATAACGACACTCTCTCGATCCCCATTATATGGAACCAGAACACAGTGGCTGTCATATCCTGTGATAGGGAGTCTACCCTCACCCCCTTAGTCCCGTCAGGGAAAGGGGTCGAAGAAATACAAAATCCTGTGAAGGTGGTTGCACCCGAACCTTTGATCTTGCCCTTCAGACTTCAGTATCCAATTATTAGTCTGAAGAGAGTCCCATGGAAATACGGGAACAATGAAGGTTCCACTTCAAACAACATTGCCATTGTGCCAAAGGACAATCCATTATACCTGCCTCAGCTGGTGATCAAGTCAGTCATCAAAGCCAAAGCAAAGGTGGTTAAAGAGAAAATCGAAGAGTTCCTCAAACAGATGGGACACCATGAAATAAAAATAGTGCAGAGCTTGAAGGATGCGCCCAAGAAAATGTCCATCCTCTATTTGATCTTATCATCGATGGATCATCCCAACATTCTAGTAAAAGTACTGAAAGAAGCCTATCTGCCAAAGACAGTGGATGCTGATAAATTCCGTCATGTGGTAGAACACATTTTCAATAACAATGTGATATCCTTCACTGACGATGATATCCCTGCAGAAGGGATTGGCCATCATAAGTCCCTGCATATAGCTATAATGTCTTCCGGGTATATGATCGGAGGAGTGCTCATCGACGGAGGATCATCCCTCAACATTTGTCCCTACGATACCTTGGAAAGAATGTAGATAAACCCGAACCGGATCAAAACCAGTTATGTGGTCATTTGGGTTTTCGATGGATAGCGATGCCAAGCTATGGGAGAAATAGAGCTACCCTTGGAGATTGGTCCACACACTTTCTACTTATCCTTTCAGGTGCTCAATATCGCCACTGGATATAACTTATTGTTGGCCAGGCCCTGGATTCACATGGCAGGAGCAATGCCATCCACTCTCCATCAATAGCTCAAATACATTATCAATGGCAACCTAATCACTATTAACGCCGAACCAGAATACCCTGTTTGCATACAGGGAAATATGCCAGTGATCAGCCTGGATGCTGGGATTGAACCTGCAAGTTTTCAAGCCCTGGAGGTGAGTGATATCCAGTATCTACCTATCGGGGCACCAGCTCTGAAGCCTAAGGTCTCCACCGAAGTAATGACAGTGGGCCAGGAAATGGTATCTTTGGGTTTCCAGCCTGGAGATGGGTTAGGAAAGAATCAGCAAAGTATCAAGAGTTCCGTGCAAATCTCGAGTCAAACTGGGAGAGCCGGATTGGGATTCTCATCCCGAGCAAACTACCAGAATCCGCATAAGCATCCCAAGGCTCATGTTTCAACAATCCTATTGCCAAACCTCACTAATGCCAGATGGGTAAAACCAATGAGGAAGATCCCTACTGTGGGATCAGCCATGCTGTTTCCTCCAATCATATATGTCAATGAAAGAAAGGCCCTCAAGCCTGAGGCGGATAGCGAAAAGGGAAAAAAAAGATCATGTACGAAGGACGAGACCCATTTGCTAACATGTGGGTCATCATAAACTACGAGGGTATGAATGATGAGATCCCAGATAGCGAAGACGAGGATCAAGTTCCAATTCCTCGCATCAGGAAGGGAAAATGGAACAGTTCAAAGAAGAGCCCGGCCCTATTATAAAAGATGTCTCAGTCATCATCCAAGACGAGACAGATAATCACAAAGCCTCGATCCTCCTGGTTCATGAGGATCTAACCTTGGATAACTGGAGCAGTGTCCCTTGCCTCAGTCAAAAAGGGTAAAGGGGCAGATAGAGTCAATCTGCCCTTTAATCATGCTTTCATTTACTGCTTACTTTTGATTGCACAGCTATAGCAGCAACTTTGTCATGCTTTGCAGAATGCTATGTATGTTTAAGCAGTTGTATATATCTAATATGAAAGCCTTTTTGTTTTCAGGACCCAAGCGTTAGATGTGTTTGTCTCTACTGATGAGATGCTAACCTGTCAAAGTGACTACGACTTTGATGGAGAACTAAACTTCGACTTGGTAGTTATTGATCAAGAGGAGGAAGATGATTATGAGATGCCCGAGGAGATCAAAGAATGGGTCGAAGACAAACCCAAACCAAACCTCGACCAAACCACCACTGTCAACATAGGAACCTCCGGAAAATATCAAAGAAATCCAGATAGGTTTAAACCTCACACCAGACCAAAAATCCGACCTGATCAAACTTCTAACACAATTCCAGGATGTATTTGCATGGTCACACGAAGACATGATTGGCCTGTCCACTGACATTGCCATCCATCAAATGCCCATCAAAGACGGGTTCAAGCCAGTCAAATAAAAGCTCAGGCGATTGAAACCTGAATGGAGTCTGAAAGTCAAAGAAGAAGTTGTTAAACAATTCAAAGCAGGGATTATCATGGTATCAACCTATCCAGAGTGGCTTTCAAACATAGTCCCCGTGCTGAAGCCTAGAGGGAAGGTACGAGTATGCATGGATTACCGGGACTTGAATAAAGCCTGCCTCAAGGACAATTTCCCGGTGCCTTTCATCCATATCTTGATCGACAATACGATGCAGTACGGCATGTATTCCTTCATAGACTGCTTTACTGGATACCATCAAATCATAGTTGCTGAAGAAGACCGGGAGAAAATAGCTTTCATCACTCCCTGGGGAACCTTATACTATAGGCGACTATCCTTCGGCCTCATCAATGCCGGAGCTACGTATCAGTGAGCCATGATGGCCCTGTTTCATGATATGTTGCACAAAGAGATAGAGGTGTATATGGATGACATCATCATCAAATCCCGGAGGGAGGATGATCACATCTACCATCTCAGGAAGCTGTTTAATAGGTTGCGCAAGTACAACCTCAAGCTAAATCCCGCCAAATGTGTTTTTGGCGTCAAAGTAGATAAGCTGCTAGGATTCTTGGTGAGTAATCGAGGTATCGAACTAGACCCTGCCAAGATCAAAGCCATCACTGAGATGCCAATACCTCAAACAGAGAAGGAGATACGTGGGTTTTTGGTAAGGATCAACTTCATAAGCTGATTCATTTTCCAGCTCACAGCAACATGTGAACCCATATTCAAGTTACTATGGAAGAATTTCTCCACCAAATGGAATGAGGATTGTCAACAAGCCTTCCTTGCCATCAATAGACAGCTGATCGAAACACCAGTATTGGTACCTCCAAGGGATGGAGTTCCCTTGTTCATGTACCTGTCCGTCACTGCCAATGCAATGGGCTTCATGTTAGAATATAAAGATGATAGTAGCAAAGAAAAAGCCATCTACTACATCAGCAAAAGATTCAGCAGTGGTCAATAAAAATACACCCTAATCTAGAAAACATGTTGTGCATTAGCATGGGCCGCAATGAGGTTACAACATTACCTTCATAGGCACACGACATACCTCATATCCCGTATGGATCCTACTCAAGTACGTATTCAACAAGCCAATGTTGAATTATTAACTGTCCAAATGGCAGCTGATCCTATAACAATTCGACATTATCTATGTGACTCAGAAGTCAATCAAGGGTCAAGGCATTGCAGATCAATTAGCTGAAGCACCTTCAGGAGGGTTCAAGCCCCTGGAGACCTATTTCCCAGATGATGGAATCATGATAATTCAACAACTCCAACCATAGAAAATGTATTTCGACGGAGCAGTAAACATGGAAGGGGACGGAGCTGGGGCAGTCCTTATCTCTGGTACAAGAGAACAATATCCTGTGGCTACCACACTTCAATTTGGCAACACCAACAACATGGCCGAGTATGAAGGCTGTATAATGGGGTTGAAACTAGCCCAATCCATGGGTATCAAACACCTACTGGTCTTTGGAGACTCTGAGTTGGTCATAAGACAATCCACTAGGGCATATCACACCAAGGAACTGCATTTGCTCCCCTATCATCGGCAGGTCGTCAAAATATCCCTAGAGTTTAAAGACATAATCTTCAGCCATATTCCTCAGGGTAGGAATAACTTCGCTAATGCATTGGCAACATTGACTTCATTAATCCGCATATCCGATAAGAGTGGGATTCCCTGCATCGAATTCACAATTTAGAAAGCCCCGACTTACGGGAATTACATCGGAGAAGTATCAGATGAAATACCTCATGTTAACCAGCCTTTGTACCAAGACATCAAGGAATATCTCCGAGATGGATCTACACCCGCTGGGGCAAGCCAATCCGAGTAAAAGCGGATTCATAAGATGACTATGAAGTTCTATCTAAGCGGAGATGCCCTCTACAAAAGAGATGCTGGAATAGGCCTCTTAAGATGCCTTGATAAAGAACAAGCCCAAAGACTGATGGATGAAATCCACGGTGGAGTCTGTGGTCTAGACATGAGTGGCAATCTGCTGGCCAAGAAGATATTAAGAACAGGTCATTATTAGATCTCTCTCAAAGCTAACTGCGATAATTACGTCAAAAGATGTTTTTAATGCCAAGTATATGGAAATGTCATACACGCTCCTCCAAATGAGCTGCACAACATGAGTTCAGCATGGCCTTTCTTTATGTGGGGAATGGATGTGATCGGCCCAGTGGAACCCAAAGCCAGCAATGGTCACTGATTTATCTTCACCATGATCGATTACTTCACCAAATGGGTTAAGCAGCCTCTTTTCCCAAAGTCACGAAAGAGGTCATCATTGGTTTCATCAAAAATAATGTCGTCTATCGACATAGACAACCGGAGGTGATTATATCAGACAATGCCAAGAACCTGAACAATCAAATAATGAAAGAACTGTGCAGCAAGTTCCACATCAAGCATCTCAACTCTGTCATCTATCGGCCCAAGATGAATGGTGCTGTCGAAGCAGCCAACAAGAACATCAAAAAGATCATGCAGAAAATGTCTGCCAATCACAAAGAATGGCATGACCTGCTTCCTCTCACCCTGTTAGCATACAGGACTTCAATGCACACCTCTACTGGGGCTACCCCTTATTCATTGGTCTATGGCATAGAAGCAGTCCTTCCCATAGAAGTAGAGATGGAATCCTTGCAAGTGATGATAGATGCTCAGATAGACGAAGATCAGTGGTTGCAAGACCGATACCGCCAACTGTCTTTGATAGATGAAAAGAGGGCTACAGCCATTTTCCACGAATAGTTATATCAGCAAAGGATTTCTCGATCCTACAACAAAAAGGTCCGAATACGACAATTCAAAGAAAATGACTTGGTACTGAAGAAAGTTTTAGCCAATCAAGACGAAGCTAAAGGAAAGTTCGCCCCTAATTGGGAAGGCCCTTTCATTGTCAAGGAAGTGTTGATGGTAGGAGCTATCAGATTACAAGAAATAGACGGGAACGAATTTCCCCAACTCATCAATTCAGACATCATGAAGAGATACTATGTCTAACGCATATGCATACCCGCATCCTAGTCCTACAAATCAAATCAGGTTCGATTTTTCATTAGAAAACCGAAACTACGAATGACCTGATCTCCCTCAACCCGGGAGTACGTAGGCAGCCATTTTTGGTGCGGTCAAACCAAATAAAAACTCAAAAAGTCATCAAATAAAAATCAAAACCCAAGAAAAAGACTCCAAACCTCTCTCATACACAGCCAGAACTACAAATGACTTGATCTCCCTCAACCCGGGAGTACGTAGGCAGCCATTTACGGCGAGGTTTGACCTTCAAGAAAAATAAAAAACTAATAAAACCAATTCCAAGACACCAAAGACATATAGAAGCTAAATCCTATCAAGCTACCCTGGTCAACAGTCCCATCTGAGATACTCCCTGACATCTCAACTGTCAGTCCATCAAGGAGGAGCTCAAGATGCATCAACAACAGCGAGTCATGACAGAAGTGGTATTCACTCAGCAATGACGATACATCTCCAAACAGGGAAGTGGATCAAAAATATATTTCTCTAATATAAAACTGTTTGATATATACATAGTGTCCTGTACATGACAAAAATGGTTGATCTATTCTGTGCAGGAAAAATAAAGCTAATCTATGGACCCAAGGATAAGCGGGCCAGCAATGCCACTATAGCGTCTCTCTCTGAAGATGGAGGAGCAGCTGCAAGTGAAATACCCTCAGCCTCCATACGGCCCAAAAACTTCCACAGTCATCTATAATGTGGCACTGTGGTCGTCAATATATGCACTCATCTCGATAACCAAGCCACGAGTATAAGATCGAAGGGCAGTACTGTCAGCAATATGGAAATCACGGGAAGCTATAGCCTCATCCCTCTCCGCAAAAGCTGCGTCTCTAGAAATCAAAGTGTCCATGATCTCAGCAAAAGATGCATCTCTGGTTGAGCGGATCTCATCCCTCTCCACAACAACTGCATCTCTGGCAGATCGGAGCTCCTCTCTCTATCAAGCCAGCATCATGAGCGACTCGAAGTGCGTCCCTCTCAGCTAAAGCTATATCTCTGCCAAATAAAGCGGCCAATATCTGCACTCTAGCCGAATCCCGCTCAAAGGTCATCTTGAATAATAAATCCGCCAAAGCCGGATCTGTGCCTGCGGGAATAGTCGGTGGGTCACTAACCAAAGCAGCTGTCAAACCTACGAATAGCTCATCTTCAGTGGGAGACTCGGGATCCTCCATAGGTTCCTCCTCATCTGAATCTACAATAGGAGCTGAAGGAACAAGTGCTACTGCTGCCATATCTGCCTCCAACCATGCCGAGTACTCTGGAGAACGCTCTGGATGGCTACTGGAGAACTTATCCCTCTCTCTGTGAGTCCAACACTCATATACCCTGATCAAATCAGCTGATAACATAGACGAAGTCGACATCCTATGATCAGTAGACCCTTCAAATCGGTGCAAGCTCTGGAACTGATCAAACTGGCTCATAATAGCCAGGGGATGATAAGTAGTCACTCCCCTCAAACCCGCTAGGGGCAAGTAATACATACCAGGTGCATGGGTAATGAAGCTATATGGGGAAGCTAGCCCTGAGCATGGCAAAATCACGAACGGATGATCAATATTCGACAAAAATGCCGACCACGTCTCTGCATCGGTACACTCCGCCTGCTGAAAGGAGTAGAATATAGATATATCATGGGAAAAATAATACCCATGATGCCTAAAAGATCTAATCGATCGAATATGGGACATCAGCCATACATACAGTAAGACCAAACTACCCCTGAAGAACCCCTCCGGGTGGGTAATATAATGAGTGGCTGACCGCAACGTCTCAGCCAATATCATCGGGATAATGGTACTACCCTGTCTAAGGGCCTGAACAACAACTACCAATCCCACGTCCAGATAATCTAAGCGCAGCGGCATGTAGACGTATGCCACAATGCACATCAGCAGAATATCTGCCCTGGCCAGATGTTACGCCTCTGCTGAAATAATAAAATCCCCGACATGTCGACCGCAGCTATCAAGCTCCCCAAAACGATCGATCAAGAGGTTAATCGAGATCACACGCCCAGATACAATCTCGTCTGCGACTACCCTCTGACGAAGACCGGAACATCCACAGGAATGGTCCCCTCATATCGCTAATAGCAGTCCGGGCGCACGACAAGTCCAGATCCAAACCGATAGGCCGCTCGTACTCCTCCAAAGTCGGCATCAGCTCATATCTCCCAAAGCAAAAAACCTGCCTCTCGGGTATCCAGCAGGATAATATGCCATCCACAAACCCATATGGCACCTAAAAATTTGAGAGGGCCAGCGAATGCCCCAACATCTGGTCTACTATCCCTTGGGTTGAGAAGGGCAGGCTCTCGTACCACGACCTCAATGATGAAGCCACCTCAGATTGTGGCAAGTGCTCAATACGGCTCACAGCGGACGACATCATCTGTGTCACCGTACCACAAGACCATCCAAGGGTCAAATCTGAACTCATCTGTCTAAATGCATATATATGACATAATACATGCATGATGACAAATATAAACATGATGCGATAGATAGGAAATAACATGAATATCTACAATAAACTATCTACTGCGGGCATCATCCCTGTCTGATAATACAAAGTGATGAGAAGAATACAGGCAAATGGGGCACCACCACCTAACTAATACAGTGGTCTATCAAAATGATGGCACAATGGCCAAATAGCCAAAACAGTGGCTGACCAAAAATATAGCTGCCATAGATATCCAAAGAGGTCCAGATAATCTACGTCCAGGTGATTAACCTGCTCCATCTCTGCTGTGGACACAAAGTTGCGGTCATCAGGCATCTCTGGGCGGTATAAAAGAGGATCTGCCCCTGCAAAACTGCTGCTAAATGGACCTGAGGAGGGGCTAGCTCCTGAGCTAGACGGGTCAAAAGAAGATGCCTTTGACGGATCTCGGCCAAGATGGCTGATAAAGAAACGAGCCCTATCCAACAATCGGGTAAGATCTACAATCTGGTCTGCATGAGTCGGCTCTTTGAGGCAAGCTATCCAGTCTGTCATCATCACTGACCCTGGCACCATATCTGTCATAAACTGGGTAGCACGAGACTGAGCTCTAATAGTGTGAGGACTCCACCATCTGCTAAATGCCTCCTAGCTGAACAGACCCTATGATAGGGTAAAGTCATCTATGCCCTCCGTGTGGGATCTCTGTCAATGGCATGATCAATGGCCAATGATGCCAAGTAGGAGGAACAATGGGAATGCGGATCTCACCCGTGATACTCCTAATTGCACGCTCTCCCAAATAGAGCTTCCAGCCTCCCTCTGTCAAAATCGGGACTCTGCGGGTCGGTAAAGCAAACTCTCGACCAGTGGGAAAGCCTCCCTCGAACCCGACGATCAAAAACTCAAAGGTATACAACATCCAGGAGATCGATCCAGTCGTCAAAAGTTGAGTGATGCCAATGTCGTCCTCGAGGATAGGTATCCAGACCTAAAACAGTGGCGGGCCGTATCCAAGGAAGCCTCTCAAATGCCTAGAACTGGCCATATCAATATCAAAAGTCCTCAGTGATCAAGACGGACAAAAATAAATGTTACAATCAAAAAGGTACAAGAAAGATGTACTCACCAGCAAAAACAGGTAGAATCCTAATCAGGCCTCCGTCAAACCCTCCGAAAGCATGCGCATGTCCCAGAGAAAATAGGCAAAGGTGTAGGAACCCCAATCAAAGTCACTGAGGCACTCTACATGCCGGGTGGCACTAACCAAGGCGAAGGATATAATAGATGAGTTGTCCACCACAAAATAACCCCTGATGATCACCAGAAATAGTCGCCTCAGAATGCGATCTCTAACCCTCTGGTCATCAGGTGGAGACTCCAGCAAAGTCCCATTTTGGGCATCTATACTCAAGGGACCAGATCGGACCGACCGACCCTTGAGCGCCGCAGTAAAAACTCCCAGCAGGGACTGAACGGCAGTGGGCGTAATGTCAGCCACAACAAGCACTGGCTCGCCCTCAAACTCAATACCGGTGATGAACCTCTAGTCCCATAGAGTCATCATCACCTCACAGTCCAGCAAATGAAGGGACTGAGTCTGGTGAAACCAGCGCTCAG
Organism: Panax stipuleanatus; assembly: GCA_020205555.1. Taxonomy (NCBI): domain Eukaryota; kingdom Viridiplantae; phylum Streptophyta; class Magnoliopsida; order Apiales; family Araliaceae; genus Panax; species Panax stipuleanatus. The sequence goes on from CM035120.1 coordinate 124,179,118, forward strand.
ACAAAGCCCTTATATACCCCCAGGGGCAACGGCGGGGAAGAATGGAAAAGAAAGTCTGGAACCCCCAGCCATCAATGATATCTCTGTAATCCTCATGCATACTGTGATACAGGGAATGCACGTTGAACTAGTTCCCTCGAAGCTGCGTAAAGCCGGGAACCTACATCAAAAACCAAACCATGTCAAAAACCTGTGCCCCGAGGATGGCCAAAGAAAGAAAAGAATCCAAGAAGAGAAAAACTTCAAGTCACCTCATTGGCGTGGAGATATCTCGAAGGATGGCGACTCAAGTCGCCCAACAGCTCCTGTGTAGGCACAACAATGCCTGGAACCTCCGCCCGTGGAGCCTGAGCTGGAGCAGCAAAAGCGGCCTGCTCGTCATCAATGTCAATCGGCGGTTCTTCCTGAGCTGGACGAACCACCGACTCTACCAACCTGCGAGGTGGTCTAGCCGGACGTGGCTGAGGAACATCGAAAGCTCGCCTCCATCTAATACTTGAGGATACCATACTAGCACTAATGGGTCTATCACGGTCCATCACCTGTACAAAGTCTCTAAATCGCCTCAGAAAGGGTGTGGTAAGCCTAAAACCTGTGGCTTATTATTTAAATCATTACTCTATGCATCTCTAAGTCCTAAAACATGCATGGGTCAGTCAAAAATACCAGTAAAACCAAAACTGCATTTTTTTCAAAAGATAAATCCTAAAAACATGCATGTGTCAGTCAAAAATCCCCAGTAGAGTCAAAATTTCATGTTTATTAAATGCTTTGGTTTTGAAAAAAATTCTCCAGCGTCTCCTTTGTAAAATGGACTGTTCGCATGCACATAAACATGACTAGGTGGCCATTCAGTAGCACACCTTCCAAAAAAAAAGAATAGTTCATATTTATGAAATAAAATCAAAAATAACCTCACATGGTAGCCAAATTACCATGGACATTTTTAGTTGAAAATCTAGGCTCACTAGGCCTCAAAAAGGATGAGTAAACTGATCAAAAAGAGCAAAAATTGATTGTCTCAGAATCTGAATTTTCTCACATACAAACATGCATTACAATAAGATATGCATACATATGTAGTCAAAAAAAAATTAACAGAACATATAGGCATACATTTTTCATACATTACGTCTAAAAGTCCCCTATGTGGTTCACATACTTTTAACAGTCAAAATTTCAAAAAAAGGACATAAAACGTTACCTGCACTGCGCTGAATGCGTAGGAACTGACGGAATCAGAAAATAGCTGCCCAAGCTCCGTAGATCTAAAAAAGAAGATAGAAATCCGTTTGGAACTCAAAATGAAATTTGCAAGAAATGAAATCCCGCTGCCCAATTTAAAGCCTAGGTGGAAGCGGGCCCACCTGCGGCTGCCACACCTCCACATTCGGCTCCCCAGGGTGAGTCCCACTCCTCCGAGCTCGGTTCGGGTTAAAACGGAGTTTTCATGCGATGCCAAGTCAAATCTGAAGAAAAATCGCTATGCGATTGAGCGGTTTGTCCTGAAATCCTGCGTTTAAGCAACATAATCCTGATAGAAAGGGGGACACTCTGGAAACCCTTGGTATTCATCCCGGAGTCATATCCGGGGATCAAAAATGCGAACTGCAAGAAAACTACAAAAAAACTGGATAAAACTATCGAAAACTGCCATTTTCAATATATCGGGTACAGACCGAGTTCAATTCAGTCGTTGGCTTCAACCCAATGAATTATTGGGTACAGACCGAGTTCAGTTCAGCCTTTGGCTTTAACCCAACGAAGTATCGGGTATAGACCGAGTTCAGTTCAGCCGTTGGCTTCATCCCAACGAAGTATCGGGTACAGACCGAGTTCAGTTTAGCCGTTGGCTTTAACCCAACAAAGTATCGGGTACAGACCGAGTTTAATTCAGTCGTTGGCTTCAACCCAATGAAGTATCGGGTACAGATCGAGTTTAGTTCAGCCGTTGGCTTCAACCCAATGAAGTATCGGGTACAGACCGAGTTCAGTTCAGCCGTTGGCTTCAACCCAATGAAGTATCGGGTACAGACCGAGTTCAATTCAGCCGTTGGCTTCAACCCAACGAAGTATCGGGTACAGACCAAGTTCAATTCAGCCGTTGGCTTCAACACAACGAAGTATCAAGTACAGACAGGGTCAAGTTCAGCCGTTGGCTTCAACCTAATGAAGTATCGGGTACAGACCGAGTTCAATTCAGCCGTTGGTTCAGCCCCAACGACGTATCGGGTACAGACCGAATCCAATTCAGCCGTTAGCTTCAACCCAACCAAGTATCGGGTATAGACCGAGTCCAATTCAGACGTTGGTTCAACCCCAGCAAAGATTCGAGTATAGACCAAATCCATTTCAACTATTGGTTCAACCCCAGCGATGTCTTAGCCATTGGAACAGCCTCCGCGAAGCATTGGAAGTGATCAGGTGACGAAAACCATGTAATAGTCCATCCCTGATGATGGAATCTGTTATACACATCCTCAAAAGGAACACCAAGAAGAATTGGTGATTCAACCGCCTATCGCAAAATAACGGCGTAAACTCTCATCAGATTGGACATTGGAAGCATCCATTAAGAAGACTCGCTAATCGAGAAATGACCCCAACAGAGGAGCCTTTAGAAATGTGCAACAGCACCAGCCAAAGGGAAATCAACCCTTCAAAGAGTAACGCCAGACAGGAAAACCCTTGGTCTCAAACCAAGGTAGCATCAATAGTATCATCCCCATCTAAATCTCTGAAGCTCGCACAAAGGACGTCATCCCCAGCAGAACAAGACGAGAACAATCTGTGATAGCTCATCTATGACCAGCACATCAGTGGTTCCACTACCAGTAGTAGTCTAACAACGACCACCCTAGGCTATCAAGAATGACGTCATCCCCAGCAGAAATGTAGAAAACATTTCAGTTTATCATCATCAAACAAACATCGACAACACTGATGGGAATCAAACAGTTGGTATCATCCCATACACAAGCACCGATAAAGGTAAACAATTTGCGATGCGATTTGTGAAGCAATTTACGATACGATTTGCGAGGCAATTTGTGATGCGATTGGCGATGCGAAGTGCGACCTACGATCTGCGAAAATATTTCAACAGTCATTGCATTGCATCGTTAATATCTTTGCATTTCAAGTGTCTAGCAATCTTTATCCTGCTCATTCCATTACATTGCATGAGCATGATAAGGAGGGGCATCTGTAGACACTCGAAATTTCCTTTCCCTGTTACTAACACTGTAGGAAGTCAAAACGATCAATCAAATCAAATTCGGTCTTAATACCGGTCAATCAAATCAAATCTGGTCTCAATACCGGTCAATCAAATCAAATCTGGTCTCAATATCGGTCAACCAAATTAAATTCGGTCTCAGTACCGGTCAATTAAATCAAATCTGGTCTCAATACCGGTCAATCAAATCAAAACCAGTCTCAATACCGGTCAATTAATTCAACTCTGATCTCCAATCAGACCGTTAGAACAATCCCGATCTTAATATCAAGCCATCAAATCAACTCAGATCTCCAATTGGGCCGTCAGATCAACCCCGATCTCAATATCGGGCCATCAAATTAACTCTGTTCTCTAATCGGATCGTCAAATCAACCCCGATCTCAATATCGGGCCATCAAATCAACTCTGATATCCAATTGGACAGTCAGATCAACCCCGATCTCAATATCGGGCCATCAAATCAACTCCGATCTCCAATCGGATCGCCAGATCAACCCCGATCTCAATATCGGGCCATCAAATCAACTCTGATCTCTAATCAGACCGTCAGATCAACCCCAATCTCAATATCGGATCATTAAATCAACCCTGATCTCAATATCAAGCCATCAAATCAACTCCAATCTCCAATCAGACCGTCAGATCATCCCCGATCTCAATATCGGGCCATCAAATCAACTCTGATCTCTAATCGGACCGTCAGATCAACTCCGATCTCCATATCGGGCCATCAAATAAACTTTGATCTCCAATCGGATCATCAAATCAACCTCAATCTCAATATCGGGCCATCAAATCAACTCCGATCTCTAATCGGACCGTCAGATCAATCCCGATCTCAATATCAGGCCATCAAATTAACCCTGATCTTAATATCGGGATGTCAACTCAATCCTGGCCATCAATACAAGGAAAACCACAGCCTCGATTGTCAACCTCGGGATGTCAACTCAGTTCAATCCTGGTCTCAACCCAGGAGGTACAGCGCAGCCCCGATCTTAACTCGGGAGGTACAGATCACAACCGATCTCAACCCAGGAAGTCAAGTCAACTTTGGGAACAAACCTAAACTTCACAAAATCTCCAGGAGGAAACCTGGAATGACTAACTCAACCTCAGAGACTACACTGTGGACAAACAGACTCGAATGAGATCCAAGTCTTGGAAACAACTCCAAGAAGTCAATTGAAGGCCATGCCGACACTAAGGGCAACCCCGGGAGGGGAAAAATGGTCATTTTACTAACCCTAAGCCAATTCAGTCAAACTCAAGTCAATTTGATGCCACCAAGGTCAGAACGAACCCTAATAACGATCCCAAGTGCAAACAGCACAAGACAGCTTAACGAACAAACTTCGGGGAATCGAAGACCTGGTTATAAACTCGTCTTCTTGGACCTGGAAAATGTTTTATCCTATGTCATTGTGACACTCTCGGCGAGGGCTTTCTGAAAAGGTATAGCACGCCTTAAATGGACGCTCCGATCAAAAGTTAAAAAGTTTTAACTTTGACCTCACGTTTCTTAGAGTGCACGCACTTTAAGAAGACAGACAGACACGTGGGCCCCACTAGGGGAGCCGTACCTCTACCTACGGCAGCAGCAGGTAGAGCTGAGGCTCCCTGGCCTATAAATAAGCATGCCCCCCTCATTTTCAAGAATTTCGAAACGCAGCGAACCTCTGCCTGTTTGATTTTCTGACTTTTTTACCTCTTCTAAACCCAAATTTTTTCACTCTAACACGTAGATATACCCACATACTACCACATATCAGAAAATAACCGATAGATTTGGACGTATAGAGCCTAAGATTTGGCAAAAAGTCCGTGTAGCAGTCCATTGTAAGTATTTTTACGATCAGCAAGTTTATATTACTTCTTCGTACTTTTATACACTTGCACGTTAAGTTTCGTTTTCTAAATATGCCCGGAACTTAGTTCCGTGGCCGTTTTCGTCAACATTTGGTACATTTTTGTACATAAACTCAATTTCTGGCATTTTTACAACTCGGATTGAGGATCTGTCAGCTCTAACAACTTCAGTGCACCATCACCTTCGTTTTAAGCAACTTCACCGGATTGGGTTATCTTCCCAGTCTAGGTTTATTTTTTTTGTGTTTATTCAATTGTATATATACTAACTTTTCAATTCAGTCAATCCCGGATGTCAAATTCGAGGTAGTTTATTGCTTTTATATATATATATATATATGCATATATAAGCAGCCTTCACCACCACTGGGTTCTCTTCCTAGTCTTGGTTGACTACATTCCTGTCAATATATATATATATATATATATATATTTAAATATTTCAGTCCGACCTGAATTATTCTGTGGCCTTTTTACTATTTTTGCACACTTCACCATTACTGGGTTATCTTCCCAGTCCCTGGTTGACTACTTTTCTACAAATTTACATTTCAGTTTGGCCTGGATTATTCTGTGGCCTTTTTACTATTTTTTGCACTCTTCACCATTACTGGGTTATCTTCCCAGTCCCTGGTTGACTAATTTTCTGTACATTTACATTTATGTTCAGCCTGGATTATTCTGTGACGTTTTTACTGCTTTTATATATATTTATGCATATATAAGCAGCCTTCACCACCACTGGATTCTCTTCCCAGTCTTGGTTGACTATTTTTCTGTCAACATATATATATTTATATATTTCAGTCCGGCCTAAATTATTCTGTGGCCTTTTTACTATTTTTGCACACTTCACCATTACTGCGTTATCTTCTCAGTCCCTGGTTAACTACTTTTCTGCAAATTTACATTTCAGTTTGGCCTGAATTATTCTGTGGCCTTTTTACTATTTTTTGCACTCTTCACCAGTACTGGGTTATCTTCCCAGTCCCTAGTTGACTAATTTTCTGTACATTTACATTTATGTTCGGCCTGGATTATTCTGTGACATTTTTACTGCTTTTATATATATTTATGCATATATAAGCAGCCTTCACCACCACTGGATTCTCTTCCCAGTCTTGGTTGACTACTTTTCTATCAACATATATATATATATATATATATATATATATATTTCAATTCTAGTCCGGGCACAGACGTGAAAATCCATCGCCCTTTTTACTATTTTTTATATATAATTCAATTCTGTCCAGCCTGGATCATTCTGTGGCTTTTATACAGCTTTTATAAATATATATATATATATATATATATATATATATTTCAATTCCAGTCCGGACACTGGTGTGAAAACCCATCGCCCTTTACAGCTTTTATATATAACTATGTATAAATATTGCTATTACTTGCTGTTTATTCAATTAATGCTTTAAATATTCATTGGATATTAATCAGCATTTTTCAGTTACAAAAGCAACCTCGCGTCCCTTAGATCGCTATCTAGTGGGAACGAGACGCTTCGGCCGTACGAATCGGGATTTACTGAATGAATCCTCGATTTTGGCAATATTGGGATATATATCTGTTTTTGTGTAAATTTGAACTGTGTAGGTTTATTGGCTACTCATATGTGAGCCTAGGAATCGTGGGATTCACGATCAAACTGATCAGAATTTGATTTCCACGATGGACAAACTTCGATTTACGAAAGTACCCCGCCGGTTTTTCTTTAGGAATGTACATACAAAGACCTTAAAACGATTATCCGGATTTAAGATCTCAACATAGTGAAAATATAGTTTGCCGTGTCAGCGTCCCTCCGATGGTTTTCATGCCTATGAGGAGACTGACACTTGTATTTATTTCTGTGGTCGAGGATGCTTCGCAGCCCGACAATCACTATTCAAATGCATCCTTAAGGCTAAAAAGATAGAAATTGAAAGTATCAACAGGCTTCAATTCCTATGATAGCGTAATGGTTTGATAAACCAACTTTCAAAACATCATTTTCAATTCAATCAAAAGAAAAGCTTTTGCAAATCAAATTAAATACTTTTGCAAATCAAATCAAAGACTATTTTCAAAACAAGTTAAACCCTTTGTATATAGGTTCAACGAAGCAAAGCACTACTTTTAATCAATCAAACATAGGCCTAATTTTTAAGCAGCATTCACACACGCATTTTAGTTTTAAGGGAAATATTGAAAAGATGCGGTACCGTGTTTACACGGGAGTTGTGGGGTGCCTAACACCTTCTCCACACTTAACCAAGCCCCCGAACTCAAATTTTGTTTTCAAAGATCAAGTTTCGACAGTGTCCAGCAATTGAGCCTCTTTTCAAACAAAACTCAGTTGAGTTGGTACAACCATTTTCAAATCTACCAACTGGCGACTCTGTAAAACGAACAAATCGTCGACATAATACATGTTGGCTTTTTTCCTAAAAAAATCCTTCAAAACTTTTTTCGCAAATAAAAAGAGTGAGGGTAGAGATAACTTAGGAAAAGAGATAAAAAGTTCCGGGTTGTGATCCGACCCGCGGGATTTTTTAACTGACGTCGACAATGTCAATGATGGTTTTAAGTGATTATTTGATAAATTGAATGTGTATTTAAACTTCTTATTCGTGAAGTCTAATAATGTGTTTAAAAGTTAAGGGTTGTGAATGTGATTAATATAATCATAATCAGAGTTAAGTTAAGTTAAAAGAGGATATACTCATGATGCTAGTTGTATTATAATTAATTGGTATTGTGACATTAAATGATATATAAAATTAATTGAGGAACATGAATAGTAAATATATAATCTACGCACGAAGTAAGTTTCCTAACCCTACTTGTTGTCGTTACGCATATTGGGCAAGTCTTACTCTTGTTTATTCAAGTTCATAATTTCAAATGAGATGTTCTAATTATTCTAAAGTAATACTTCGATTATACAATGTTTATTCAACTGTATACCTTTGAGATTCTCTATTTGATTTGAGTATCAATTATATTATCGAACCTTGAATGACTAGCGAACCCTTATTGATTCGACTAGTCCATAGTTGATGAGCGTTCTAAATTCTAGAACTACTGTTGAAGCTTATCCAAACCAAACTTCTTTTGATGCGGACTCTGTTGTCAAACTAAGATGAACAACCCTTTATAGGGGATTATATTATGCGATAGCGTTGAGATGTTGTGCACATACATAGTATAAATGGCTGATCCCCTTAATTAAGTACTAGAAGTAAGGTTCATATGGTCTTATGACTGTTAAAGGTTTAAAATAAAAATACTTGATAACCTGGGACATAGTTCATGGTCTTGTGACCCTCAGGTGTACTTTTGATTCTTGTTTTCTAATCTTGATTCAAAAGACGAGCTTTCTATTATCCAGTACCCATTGTTTACTCGCATGTTATTATTATTATTATTGTTAAACTTGTGGGAAATTGTTGCTCACTCTTGCATAATAACATTGCAGCTAAGGTTGAAAGAGTTGATGAGTCATCTACTAGTACAGGCAAAGGCAAAGCAAACAAGTGATGAAGACTTGTTTAATATTATTTACAGATGTTATGTTTAAGACTTATTATGTTACATTTATGCTCTGCATTTGATGTTTTAAGGTTAGATTACCTGGGATTGAATTGTTTAAGATGTTGTAACCCTTAAGGGGAGGATTTTTATTTTAATTATGAGTTTTAGTCATTTCCTTATTTATGGGTAGCTAGATATGCTTTAATTGGACAGTGAACATTAAATCCTGTGAAAATGAAGTACCCAGATTTGAGGGTGTCACATGTCTCATAGGTAAGATGACTAAATCTCCTTTTAGTGGAAAAGGAGAAAGAGTTATAGAGTTCTTAGCGTTGGTACGCACAGACATTTGTAGACCTATGACAACGAACGCACAAGGAGGGTATTCTTATTTTATTACATTCACTGATGATCATTCAAGATTTGGATATGTGTATTTAATGAAATACAAATCTGAATCGTTTGAAAAGTCCAAAGAATTCAAAAGTGAAGTAGAGCAACAAACTGGCAAGAGTATTAGGATTCTTTGATCGGATCGAGGTGGTGAATACTTAAGCGGAGAGTTTCTCAATTGTCTCAAAGAAAATGGTACAATCTCACAATGGACTCCACCAGGAACACCACAGTTGCATGGTGTGTCTGAAAGGAGAAATCGAACACTGTTAGACATGGTTCGTTCCATGATGAGCTTTACCGATCTTCCAGTTTCCTTCTGGGGTTATGCCTTAGAAACGACTGCATACCTACTTAACAAGGTGCCTACCAAATCCGCCCCAAAGACTCCATATAAGATGTGGCAAGAGAGAAAACCAAATCTTAAACATGTTAAGACTTGGGGTTATCCGGCTTATATCAAAAAGTTTGAAAATGATAAGCTATAGACTAAATCCGACAAGTGTAGATTTGTGGGATACCCAAAAGAAACATCAGGGTATTATTTCTATCATCCAACTGATCAAAAGGTGTTTGTTGCGAAACATGCTGTCTTCTTGGAAAAAGAGTATATCCTTGAAGGGGTCAGTGGGAGTAAGATATATTTTGAAGAAATTCAAGAACCATAAATTACTACGGATCAAAGTCAGGTACCTGACCAAGTGGAAGAACCTACAGTCACACACCCTATTCATAAATCTGGGAGAGTACCGAAGATACCTGATAGGTATGGATTCGTCATAGAGGATGACGATGAGGTACGCATCATACATGATGATGATCCTTTGAATTACGAACATGCTATGAGTAGTAAAGACTCAGAGAAATGACAAGAAGCCATGAAATCCGAGATGAACTCCATGTATGAGAACAAAGTATGGACTTTGGTTTCATCACCTGAGGGCATTAAGCCTATTGGGTGCAAATGGGTCTTTAAAAGAAAGACTGGAGCGGATGGCAAGGTAGAGACCTATAAGGCCTGACTGGTTGCTAAAAGTTTCAAACAAAGACAAGGTGTTGATTATGATGAAACCTTCTCGCCAGTAGCATTGCTCAAGTCCATTCGAATTTAGTTTGCGATTGCAGCTTACTGTGACTACGAAATCTGTCAGATGGACGTGAAAACGGCCTTCCTCAATGAAAACCTTGAGGAGGATGTGTATATGACACAGCTAGAGGGTTTTGTTTCAACGGTTGGAACAAATCAAGCCTGTAAGCTGCAACGATTCATTTATGGATTAAAGCAAGCTTCTCAAAGGTGGAACATCCGTTTTGATGAGACAATCAAAGAGTTTAATTTTATCAAAAATGAGGATGAACCATGAGTGTACAAGAAGGTTAGTGGGAGCGCTGTATCATTTCTTGTATTATATGTTGATGATATATTACTGATAGGGAATGATATTTCTATGCTATAGTTGATCAAAATTTGGTTATCTAAACACTTCTCCATAAAGGACTTGGGAGAAGCATCCTATATTTTGGGGATAAAGATCTATAGAGATAGATCTAAGAGGATGCTTAGCTTGTCCCAAGGAACGTACATTGACACGATGCTAAAGAGATTTAGCATGGAAGATTCCAAGAGGGGTCTCATACCGATGAGCCATGGAAAACATCTTTCCAAGAAACAGGCCCCAAAAACACCTAAAGAGAGAGACCGTATGAGTAAGATTCATTATGCTTCAGCAATAGGATCTATCATGTATGGTATGATATGTACTAGACCGGATGTTGCTCATGCACTTAGTGTAACGAGCAGATATCAGTCGAATCCAGGAGAAGAACACTGGAAGGCAGTAAAAAACATCCTAAAGTTCTTAAGATGAACTAAGGATGTATTTCTTGTCTACGGTGGGTCTGAGTTGAAACTAGAGGGCTACACAGACTCAAGTTTTGAAACGGACCAAGATGACAATAAATCCATTTTGAGGTATGTGTTTACCTTAAACAGTGGCGCAGTGAGTTGGAAGAATTCCAAGCAGCAAACAGTTGTTGATTCTGTGATAGAGGCAGAGTACATAGCTACAAGTGAAGCTGCAAAGGAAGCTGTTTGGATTAAGAAGTTCATAACTAAACTTGGTATGGTTCCTAGCATTAGAGGAGCAGTATCTTTATTCTGTAACAACACCGGAGCTGTTGCACAGGCTAATGAACCCAGGTCTCATCAAAAATCTAAACACGTGTTACGGTGATTTCATTTGATTAGAGAGATCATTGAAAGAGGAGATGTCACCCTGGAGCGTGTGAACTCTCAAGACAACATTGCAGATCTATTTACTAAAGCTTTAACACAACAGTATAATCGTCACTTAGATTAGATGAGTATGAGATACCATAACGATTGGCGTTAGTGCAAGTGGGAGATTGAAAGTAATATGCATACAAGACAATCATGTTTGATGATAAAGCATTTACTTTGTAACAATTTTATTCATTTATTAATAAAAGTATTAGTTAATAAAAGGCATTTATTTATCTACATGGCGTTGTTTTTATAATATGTGATAAACCCATAGTTTTAAGCAATACTTTTAGAATCATGATTCGGATCATGCTAATGAGATCTAAATTCTTAGATAGCTTAAAAACTAAAATAGCTCTCAATCGTTGGATTACTAAAAATGGGATTAGTAAATTCGGATAGATTGGTACATACGTTGACTTGCTCATTAGATGAGGATGATCAATCTCATAATTATTTGTATGGAGACACTAAAGTAAGTACATAGGTGCTTATTGGAGAATAAGTTCACTAAACGTAGCTCGCTAAGGAATACCTAATGGAGTTTTACTTGTCTATCAATAGGAATTCCTTAAGTGATAGTAGTACAAATAATCCTTAGACTTGAGATCATCATAGTATCATGTGTATGATGAGTTATACTTTAACATGTCCCTTAATACCCTAAGGGTATATCAAAGAGTATGATTGGGTATAATAATTTATACACGGAGATAATGAATGATCAATAAAGGATCTACCACTTCTAATAAAAGAAGAGAATGTCTTATGTGATTCGATAAATGACAACCTAGTAGTCCTTGGTCAAGGCAAATTGAAATTAAAAAATAGTTTCTAATTTGCATTATTTGGTGTTGTGCATTTTAAAATCGAAATACATATAATTAAATAAAATAAAATTTGATAGTAAATCCATGTCTTATATTTAATTGGGACATTGTATGGTGGAAGAAATGAATTTTACGGTAACTATTTATTCACAAGTTCTTTTATGATTAATGTTGAAATCTATATTATCTGGAAAGTCGTTGATCGCTAAGGGGGTTACCTTTATTGTAGAATAAATGTTATTTATTTAAATGAATTATTAGTTTAATTTATTTTTTTAAATAAGATTAGAATTGTTCTAATTGATTTATTCACAACCGGTTTAATATGGAGAACCTAAAGGGTCATACCATAAAAGGAAGAATAATTATTAAAGAAGCTAATGGCATAATTATAATAATAAGTTAAGTATATTTAATTTAATCTATATGGTGATAGAATAAATTAAATAGCTTAATATTTATTATTTAATATTTTGAAAATATTAAATATAAATTAATAAGATGAGTCTTATTATTATTATTACTATTATTATTATTATTGCTATTATTATTATTTAATTCTTAAAGGAGTTTGAGAATTAATTAATAAGATACTCTCTCTCTCTCTCATATATATATATTCCTAATAAGTTTAGGAGGTTGATTAATTAAAAGAGTTTAATTATTTCCAATAGGATTGAGAAGACTAATTAATTAAAAGGGTTTAATTAATTAATATGAAACCCTAATCCTAAATAGTTTAGGAGGGTTGTCTATCTCTATAAATAAAAAAGTCTTATTATAGAACAAGATTACACGTTACACACTTTTCTGAGAGTGGGAAGAGTACATATATTATATAGAGATAGAATTAGAGTTTAGCCAAATATCCAGCTTCTTAGTTCTTCTTTTTCCTTAGTGGATCACCTCTAGAGGTCAAACGCTTGGGTGACTTGCATTAATCAAAGGAAAGAATCAATCTCGTGGATTTAAGTTGGAGTAGAACTCGTACATGTGAAAGCTCGATCTACAAGGGTATGAATCTCATCTTCTTCTCCTTCTTGTATGTATTGATAACTAAGCATATAGGATGATCATGGTGAAGGTTTGCATAAAATTTTAAAATTCTCTTTTGTTGCGCTTCCGTTTTATTTACGCAATTTGATTTCGTAATCGCGCTACGTGCAAACCTAACAGTATTGAGTATATATCATAATGTTAAATTTTTATTTTCAAACTTGGCTTTAAAAATTAAAATGAGATTCTTTTTGTATAACAGAGATTAATATTTTTACAAGTTTTTTATTTTTTTTATTTTCACAATTCTATCTTATATGAACTTGAAAATTCTTTTGTTCCATAAAAAAAAGTCTATTATAAATATAATATCCGTCATAACTATATTTTTAAGATAGACTTTGACATTCATAATTATAATTATATATAAAAACAAAGTTTAATACACGAAAATACTAATTTGGAAAAAAAGATGAAAAACAAAATAAATACTAAATTATATTTATAGGTTACTTCGATCAATTATTAAGCTAAACATTTATAATTATTAGATTAAGTTATAATTATTAAAATTAAGTTATATTGCAATACTTGATACAACTTAGTTAATATTTGGCGCAGCTTAAATGGATAAAATATACTGTTATTGTATTTTAAATATGCATAGTACATTAACTAAGAGATTGTCAGGTATTAAATATTTTTTGATACATTAATTAAGATATTTTCAGACAGAAAAAGGCATCTTACTTTCAATTTAAAAAAGATAATTCACTTTCTCATTCTAAATTAATCAGTACGAAAATAAATTTAATTATTTTTTTTGAAACTGGGAGGGAGTATTTAGATTTTAGAAGTTTATGAAAATAAATTTAATTATCATTTGCAAACATGCATGCTTGTCATTTATGCTCGTCAGATTTCTGAAAAACAAGAAAAACAATTGCAAAATAAAAAAGATACTACCTAACATTAATGATATCCTTTTCGAGATATTATTAGTTTAATTAATAAAAATAAAAGTTCATAGTTTTCTGTAAAAAGATAAATTTATTTTTAAATTGTAAAAATTTAAAGTCATGAGATTTCTAATATATCATTAACAATACTAACTAAATTGAATGCTACCGTGCTACCATTACTATATTTTTTAACTATTATAAATTTATAATCACTAGAATTCTCCATTAGTAGAAAAAAATATATATATAACGTTTAAAAAATGTTGTAATAGGCCTCTCAAAAATGTCGTGGTTAGCAGTGTCATCTATTAGACACAAATAGACAACGTTTTTAAAATGTTGTCTTTTGACATATTAGACAACGTTTTTTTAGAAAAAAAACGTTGTCTATTTGACACATTATACAATATTTATTTTTTTTCTAAAAACGTTGTTTATTTGACACATTACACAATTTTTTTTTGTAAAAAGCGTTGTTTATTTGACATATTACACAACGTTTTTTTCTAAAAAGCGTTGTCTATTTGACACAATTCACAACGTTTTTTTCTAAAAAACGTTGTCTATTTGACACATTACACAATATTTTTTTTAAAAAGCGCTGTCTATTTGATATATTACACAACGTTTTTTTTCTTCTAAAAAGCATTGTCTATTTGACACAATCCACAACGTTTTTTGACACATTACACAACGTTTTTTTTAAAAAAACGTTGTCTATTTGACACAATGCACAACATTTTTTTTTCCTAAAAAACATTGTCTATTTATTTTTCATAAGATATAATACATGCATATATATAATTACTACACATTACCAACAATGTTGTGTCAATACCAAACAAGGACAACTAATGTCATGATATATAGCTAAAAAAGTTCTAAATTCTCATTTAAAGCCAAAATACAAGCATTCTATGTTTCAAAATACCATGCATCCCAATAATACTATACGTTTACAGTTTCAAATTCACTTTTCAATATAATTACTACTATGTACATTGAATTGTGAATTTAACTACATCCACAAAAATATACCAAACTATCCATAAAATTAAGATGTTGGCCTATTCTTGTGCTAGTTTCACTGTAGTCAGCTTCTCTCTCAGCATTTCATTCTCCTTATTTGTCTTCTTCAACACTCTTACCCTGCACAAAAGTCAATTCCTACATGAAAATTTTGAATATCTACATCTTTATGAACAGAGTTTTCTTAACAACCAACTAAGCAAAAGCGCAAGAACATGTGCCACCAAAATTTACAAGCTATCAAACATAACTTTTAAAGTTGCACTACTTAAGAATATAAGAAATTTTGACTCAAGAAAGAACAAATATAAAAAATTTTGACACAAGAAAGAACAAGTATTAACCTAATGATATCCACTAACCCAATTGTTGCCTGCACCCCCTCCCTCTTTTGACATAAATAACTGCTCTGTTATTAATAGATCCAAGAAAGACTATTATTAATATTCTTGTCTGCTGCTTGTTCAAAGAATGACATTCATTGATAATTCATATTGTTTGAAAGCACTTACCATCCAAAAACAACTGGAAACATGTGATCTAACCAACGACTTTACAAAGCTAGGGAACTCAGATCCAAGACTCAATTGAATCTCCTCTGCTCGAATGACAGTCGGGGACTTGACTTGAGCAGGAATATTGGACCCATTAATCGCCTTTTCTCGCTTGCAGCTTCATGTAAAATAACGGTCGTTATTGTCATCAAGTCAATCTAAAAAAGTAAAAAGAAACAATTCAAGAATATTAAAGCTTAACTAACCTTACAATCTTTCCTGAGAGATCGGATAGTAATATGTTAATTAAATTGTTAGTCTCCCCAACATAAACTTTCCCTCTTAAAAATAGAATATACATGATGTGAAAAAACCTTACAATTGCGCTTTTCCTCTTATTGCGTGAAGTTGAAGATATTATGGTTACTTAGTGCATGGTGAATTAATAACCAGTGTGCATGCTAGTGAAAAAGAGTGAAACGGTCCATCTCCATGCTCCTCCAATGAGAGGAAAATGAAGAATTTTAGCAATCATATAGCAAACGAAGGCCCCTAAATTCACAGCAAAAGCAAAGGGATTCTGTGAAGGCTGTAGGCTATCCACATACTAGATGCAGGGGCTGTTCAGAGTTTAATTTGATTCTAAAAGGCCGTGGAAAAGATTGAATTTGGATTGCCAAGCGTTAAAACACAAAGTTGACGCGTACAATAATCACCTTGAGTACTTAACTGCCGAGGGTCATCGATAAGCTGCATTCACAAAATATTCTCATTTTTTAGTTACAACCCATACTCTGCTGATCTTCTCCAAAAAAACTAATAATAACAATAATAAAATAAAATAAAACTAGGCCATTACTTGGAAAGCAAACAAAAAACTTTTGTCAACCGGCTCGTTGACTTCTGCCTACAGTATCACAACTTAGCAGTGTGTTCAGTTATGTACGTGCGGGTGGCTCATACAGGTATATTTGATTAACACAAAACTTTCATTCGTTTTACAATAATTTTGGAGATCAGAGATTCATATACTTATTTCTTAAATAATAAATGTTAAAGATCATTCTAACAAATCTTTCAGAATCCTCCGAAGTACCTTAGTGCAGCTTCGAATTTGCCTGCTTTGCGGCTCCTGCGGGGATCTCAGGCATGATTTTTCAGGATCACAACTTACTGAAGGAAGATCAGATCGATTAACATTAGATGGCTCTGAATGCTGGTCAGATTCTGCATCCAAAGATGGAAGAGGCTGATCCTCCACTGCTGCTCCTGACACAACCATTGGGAATGCCTCTTCTACTGTGGAGTGCTCAAGTAACTCGATTCCAAATAACCTGTAGCCGTTTCCCTGCCTCTTTTCAACAGTATCCTTACTAATAAAAGGGGCAAAAGACTCTGGCAGCTTCAACTTGGTTAGACCAATACATTGAGTTGCTAGTAGCCAGAGGCAAGGAACAGTTGTCACTATAGCTGATAGAGCTACGCTTAGTAGCAGAAGTGAATTTGGGTGATGGAAAAAGCTCTTGCCCACGTGATGGATCAAAATACGCAAAAGTTGAGGGACGGTCAACAGGGGATTTCCACATTCCTATGGATAAAGGAAATTTACGATAAAAGATCAACAAGAAACATATATGCAATAGGCAATAATAGTAGACCATAAGCTTCATACCAAGTGCAGAAAGATCTGGCATTTGAGTAGGTAAAACTGGTGGCCGAGCCCGCTTATTTCTTTGCGGAGGTTGAGCATTTGTTGGCGTAGTTGCCACAAGCGGCTCTAATTCCCATGGAGAAACTCTATCTGGGCACAGAATTGATGAAGGTTCATCCCATTGAACCTAAAATCAAAAGTAAAATCATGTACAAGTTCATCATTAGCTTTAATATGAAAATCACAAGGACAGAATGACAAAAACCACCAAAGACAGCAGGCGCAATCATAACAAATTCTCATCAACAAACTCACTTTGACTGAATAAATGTGCTCAAGTGACCACATAATGACCTAGAAAAATTTATGTCATATGACTATTTATTAAAAGGGACCATCAACCAATAGCAATCTACATACAGAAAAACAAGAGAGCCTTGGCGTAAAGATAACCGAGTCTCAAGAGGCACAAATAAGAAGTGAAGAGCATTAATTGTTAACTTCAACAAGCATTCGTTTAAGGCACACAAAACAGCGGTGGAATTAAAATTGTCTAAGAGGAAAATGTCAGTGTATTGGGATTGACTCATACTTCTGCGGGTTCGACGAATTGCCACTACGACTACTCAGTCGGTGGTCTCGCTTGGGGATTTATTAGTAGTCCGGTCTTGAATTTTACTAATGTATTGGGCTTCATGTGTTTGGACTCATATTATAGCTGCTAGGGTTTTTTTCTAGTTACTATAAAAACATTGTTTGGTGTGTGAATCATTGTAGAGTGTGTAAGACATCTAATGAATACATCAGACAAGCACGACTAGCCATATTGGTGAACCTGGGTATATCGTGTGTCCTTATTTTTTCTGTCTTTCATATAATATTTGTGTGATTGAAATATTATTGGATCTTAAATTCTAACACAGTGGGACTGGAATATTTGATATTCTACTTACGGACTTCTAAAATTGCCTCGAAAAGATTTTCATTGTCCAAATAAAGTTGGTCAAAAGCAGATAATATCAAAGAACGCGGTCATTCTAATCTTATCAGACATAATTCTTGTTTGTTCCAAAGTTGAGTACCAATATTAATGCCCAGTCTCCATGAAGGTGTCAAAATAAAAATAATGCTAACATAAGTTCATCACAACCAACTAATTAACACAAATGCAAGCAACCAAACAGAGATCTAGGCCTGCCCAGGAATTTTGAAAGTTCTTAAATTGTCATCATGGTCCTAATAGTAAATGTGAGGAAATAAGCTTAAGAAATCCAGGCTTGCACGCCAGCTAAATCTATCCTGCTTTCTATTTTTCTCTCCATTTACCTTAATGGGTAAAAACTAATTGGATGGGAGCTGAAATATTTGGAACTTGGTTCAACAAAATGCAATAAAAAGACACCTATGTCATAGGACAGCAGTAAGCAATATATTCACCTTTAGGGATCTCCATTCAGAATCAAGCCATCTTGATGTTGTGTTATCTCCAACGCCAACTATTGTTCCACTGAACCTGTATGATCAGATTAATCAGCCATTTTTACCTTTTTCTACACCGGCTAAGCCAAAGAATAAAAAAACCCAGTTACCTTCTCTCGGGAACTTCCTCACCCTCAAATCTCATTTTAAACCTCATCCCAACAGAAAGTTTCTGGCTTCGAGCTTCAATGTACTTGTTGAGACTTACAAGGAACTCAGATCGGCTTGTTCTGGACATAGAAAGAGCTAGTTCAAAAAAACATATTTACCCAGCCAGTAAAACAGTATATTAAAACTCAAAAGATTTGAGCAGAAGAACAAAAACACTTGATGCTGCTTGTTCAGTCAATGGATCCCATAAATCATGTGGATTGAAAAAAGAATTAGAAGACTGATGCTAATTATTTGTCTGTGCATTGGTCACAAAAGACCGTGCCACTAACCATGGCATCCCCATGAGTGCCTTGAATGGCTGCAGCAACAATGAGAAAAGCTGCAAGACAGGTGCTGTGAACAAGAACATATATATAAATCATGAGCTTATATTTCTGATAAATAGATGATACACACCTCAACGTATTCGTTCAAAGCTTCCAACTAATCCTTGCATGTAAATGGACTACAAATTTGCATCATGAGCAAATTGACATGGTTAAGGCATATGAAGAACACTAAATGCTTTGGAATATAACTCGTGTCAACCTGATTGTCACTAATAAGCATATGATTACATTGTCGAACTGCAATAAACTTGGCTTTATAAAGGAAGCAGTATTGCAGGGGGAGAGAGAGATGGAAAGAGACTAAAATTCTTACACACAAAAACACAAAATATATAAAGTTCAAGGATGAAACTATAATAGTCGCATTATCACATACATCCAGAGGTTTATAGAATCAGAAAACTGATCATAGGCCATAAAGGTTCAATTTTTCTTTGAGAAATTGCAAAAAGATGATCACATAAAATAATATACTTTGTTTATCGAAAGGAAAAATGTTTTAAATTTAGAAATACCTGCCATCCATCAGGATTAAGGTTCATCAATGATAATGAAATTCCTGTCTCCAAGTCCGTGCAGCTGATGGTTCCGTCTGAAGATGCACCATATACTGTTCCATCATTTCTTGGGTCAAACCTGCAGATATTGGGATAATATCCCCTTTTATAAGAACTAAGCGTAGAATAATTTATTTTATTCATAACTATATAAAAATAATCAGTAACTAAAACTAGCAAGATAAATATGACTCACTTCATGTAACAGCTGCCAGACTTGGGTTCAAGTTCGAGATCCGATAGTATAGTATGATAAGAAAAAAAGAAATAGGTCATTGATATGTTCCAAAAAACTCTACTTGAATTCATTTGATTTTTTTTAACGACAACTATTCATTGATAAGAAAAAGAAAAAATGTGAACGGGGATTGAATTGATGATAAAATAGAATCCTGTAAATACCATGGAATAAGGTTTGATCCTATTCATTAAGAATGCAACCATGTATGTTCCCATAAACTGTCTTTTCATGTACTTTTCTAAAATCCCAGACCCCAAGTTGTCCTTTCTTTTCACAACAAACCAAAAAGAAATCAATAAGTCTTCGCAGACTTGGAAATTGGACATTTCTATATTTTTTTTATTTTTTTTTTGGTTTTTGTTTTGACTCCTAAAAAATGTATAGTATTTATTCTAATTGAAATTTTTTTTAAAAAAAATATTTTAGGTATAATTTGAATATATATACAAGAACAGTGTTGTACAGTCTGTATAACACTGTTCTTGTATATGTATCCAAATTACACCTAAAACATTTTTTTTTAAAAAAATTTCAATTGAAATAAATACTATACATTTTTTAGGAGTCACAACAAAAACCAAAAAAAAAAAAAATTGAAAATATCCAATTTACATGTCCCATTTCCATGTCCCCATAGATGGACTCGAAAGAAAATTAGTATCAATAATTTAAGCTCCAAGTCAACTCAAACCAACACTGAGTTCAACCAATACAGAAACACTTACCTTGTCACCCAGGGGCGGAGCCACTGGTTGGCTATAAGGGCTGTAGTCCGGTCCAAATTTTTTTTTTTACTAGATGTACTATATAATTATGCAATCCAAAGTAAATAAGTTGGAATAGTCTTGGTCAGCTCAACCCAAATATATAATTTTGACATTATAATATCCTTGGTTCGTCGAGTCAAAATATAAAATTTTGACATTATAATATTTTTAGCCCGCCCCAATTTTTATTTCTGGCTCACCCCCTGTTGTCACCTGATAAAGGAATGTTACTTCTACTTGGATGGAACTCAAGCAAGTAACTCGTTTGCTATGATATCTGATTACCGCACAAATAACTTGATTTGGGATAACAAATGCTGGTTTAATCTATTGCACAGAGGAGATTTAATCAGACATTTACATTGTGATAATAATATCCTATAAACTGCATTAAATAACTACGATGTGTGGTTTAGTCTATTACACGGAGGATAGATAAGACAATTAAAATTACAATACAATAAAATATCCAACTAACCGCATTATATAACTACCCGGGGGCATAGATATTGGACAATCCGAACATACATGTTTTTAAGATAACAGAGAATAATATACCAGGCTAGAGCTTGGCCAAGAAAATTCAAATTAACATCAACGTATTATTATCAACCAATGTAAACATTGGTTCGAAAGTAGGACCCAGATAATATATGGAAAAGTCAGAAAATTTCACAGAAAATGGTTTTTCATCTACTGATGATTTGGACAATCAAAACAGTTGAGCTTGTAACCAAAACTTCATCTAAAACTGCTTACATTAATTGCTTGCAGAAAGTTGATGTGCTACAGATCATACAGATCGAATTTTCCATTTCCATTATTTCAAATCTCATTATGATTGGTTTCAAGAGGATTCAATAACTAAAAATTATTAGTCCAGGAAAACTATATCTAACTCAAACTCATCCGTAAGAAAACCTTCATACACAAAAGCTCTAACAAATATTCAAACCTAATTAGCTGATGAAATCAAATATTACTTGAAATTCATAGGCAAATTAGAAAGGATTAGAGAAATATTGACCTAGGTTTCCATGAAACTTGCTTGACTTTGGAGGGATTGATAATGGAGGAGCTTGACTGTAAGGCCCAAATCTTAGCAGCAGTTACTTCATTTAGCAGCAGTCACTTTATTTTAGTCCAATAATAGCATGGGGATAACTTTGTCTTTTCCTTAGCTTAGTCAAGGTTATTTTGGTACCTTTTATTTCTTCAGTTTGTATTTTGTTTGTTACAAAAGTGCTGAGCTCGAGGTGGCCATGTGCCTCAGCACTTTAGCACTTTCTGGTTTGGCTATATGGATGTATTTTTGCTCATTTGAGGGTAACGAATGAAATGAAAAGTTTCCTTGCTCTCTAATTCTCTGAAGTCTTTCTCTCCTTTTTCTCTCCTATTTGAATTTCTGTGCTATTTCTTCCTTCAATTCACACTGTTATTCACTTAAGTTCACTGTTTCACTCAATTGGACTGTCGATTCCTTACAAATTGGTATCAGAGCCAACTTTTCTGTATCCATGGCCACCAATAACCAGAGGTTGATGAATCTGGAGAATCAAGCTCAAGAGCAACATGGTACCATGAATCAGATGCAAACTCAGTTAGGAGTATTAACCACACTACATCAAGGTATGAATGCAAAAATGGAGATTCTGATGCAGAATTTTGAAGCACTCATGAACATACAGAGACAACAGAAGGAGGCGACTCAAGCAGGTAATAATGATCCTTTTGCTAGTTCAATACTAGGTCAATTTGAAGCACATGCTAAGGTGGATAAACCTGATAGCATTTTTCGAACTATTAAATTTGAATTTCCCAAATTCATGGGGGAAAATCCCAGATCCTGGATAAGGAAGTGCAACAAGTTGTTCTCCCACCACTTGGTACCTGATTCCCAAAAGGTCTACTGGGCTACCATGAGTCTGGAAGGGGAGGCTTAGGAGTGGTACTCCAATTTTGTTCAGGAAGGGCAGGAGTTGTCCTGGGAGTGTTTGAAAGAGGAGATAGAAGCTAGGTTCAGTCCTGAGTCTAGTGATAATCCTATTGGAGAGCTAAAAAAATTGCAGCAGATAGGAACAGTAGATGACTACAAAAAGAAGTTTGAAGAATTAAGGGGATTCTTAGGGTTGACTGGATATTACAGGAAGTTTGTGAGACACTATGGGCTCATTAGCAAACCACTAACAGATCTGCTCAAGAAAGACAACTTTACTTGTAGTGATAAAGCCACAGAAGCCTTCCAGGAACTTAAAAAAGCCATGACCCAAGCACCAGTTTTGTCTATGCCAAATTTCAAGGAACCTTTTGTGTTAGAAACTGATGCCTCTCACTATGGCATTGGTGCAGTGCTGTTGCAACAGAATCGACCCATTGCATACCTTAGCAAGGCAATCCCTAACCAACACTTGGGTCTGTCCACCTATGAGAAGGAATTGATGGCAGTGATTTTTGCTGTCAACAAGTGGAGGCACTATCTGTTGGGTAATAAAGTGTGTATCCGAACTGACCATCAAAGTCTAAAGTACCTACTAGACCAAAGGATAACCACTACCAATCAACATAAATGGGTCACCAAGCTAATGGGGTTAGATTATGAAATAGCCTACAAGAAAGGTAAAGAGAATGTAGTGGCTGACAACCTTTCCAGAGTAGTGGAAGGTCCTGAATCCAAGGTAACTCCAGTCAAACCAACTGAGGAGTTTCTTCAATGCCAAGTTATCACTGAGGTGGTACCAACATGGATTAAAGAGTTAGCCCAGTCATGGGAAGAGGATGCAGGGCTAAAGGATATAATTGTTCAATTACATGTTCAGCCAGATTCCTTGCCTGGTTACACCTTCAGACATGGAAGACTCAAGTTCCAAGACAAACTGATAGTAGGTCTTGATCTGCCACTAAGGGAGAAGTTTCTTAATGAATTCCATAACTCCCCTATAGGTGGACACTCAGGAATCAGAGGTACTTATGAGAGGCTAAGCAAATTCTTTTGGTGGCTTACTATGAGGAAAGATATAATCACTTTTGTTAAGGAATGTGACACATGTCAGCAACAGAAACATGAGACCCTGGCTACCCCTGGCTTGTTACAGCCACTCCCAGTTCCTCATAAGCCCTAGTCTGATCTATCAATGGATTTCATAGAGGGATTACCCCCATCCACAGGTATGACTGTAATTTGGGTCATAGTAGATAGGTTCACCAAATATGCTCACTTCATTGCCTTGAAACACCCCTTCTCAGCAGCACAATTGGCCCATACCTATGTCTCACAAGTATACAAGTTACATGGGCTGCCTACCACTATAGTGTCTGATAGAGACAAGGTTTTCTTGAGTTTATTTTGGCAATCCTTATTCAAAATCACAGGCACTAAGCTGTAGATGAGCACAACCTATCATCCCCAATCAGATGGCCAGACTGAAAGAGTGAACCAAGTTTTGGAATGTTTCCTTAGATGCATGGCAACTCAAGAACCACACAGTTGGGTATCATGGTTACCTCTTGTTGAGTGGTGGTACAACACTCATTTCCATGTAGGCCTAAAAACATCACCCTTTGAAGCTTTGTATGGTTACCAACCACCACATCTCAACTTCCATCAGTTTGGACAAGTGGTAGACACCACAGTTAAGCAATTCTGTCAAGAAAGGGCCAAGTTTATACAGATGTTAAGACAACAGTTGCTAGCAGCTCAGTCTAGGATCAAAACATACGCTGACAAGAATAGAATCGAGAGAAATTTTGAACCAGGTGACCAAGTCTATCTAAAAGTGAGGCCCTACAAGCAAATCTCCCTAAAGCAGTTCAAATATGACAAATTAGCTCCCAAATTCTGTGGTCCTTTCTCAGTTGAAAAGAAGGTAGGAATAGTGGCTTACAAACTTATACTACCAACCCAAAAATTATCTGAGCCGTCCAAAGTTTGGGATAAATCTCACTCTTTAAAGTTAAATAGTGCCGGAGGCACGGACAGGTACAACTAGTATCCTACAAATCCTGACTTGGCAAACGGGCCTGGCCGCCGGCGGGCCAGGCCAATTTTAGGCCGGGCCAAAATGACCTAGTTTCTTCAAATTATGAGACTCGTGGCCTGAATTGGGCCAAGACGGGCTTGCCCGCTGGTTTTTTTTCCCCCAAAAAAGGACAACTGTAGTTTTATGTTTTATATTACTGCTATACTAACAATACATATATGGTTAGAAATAACTTTCTAAGGTTTTATCAACACTTATGTTTTCAGTACTTTAGTGTTCCCTGTAATGCCAATTTATTATTGCAAGAGCCAAGGGATTATTAGAACAAAATGAGAAACCATTAATGTGATAAGTTTATCCAAAAGTTGTATAGGAGATGCCAATTTATTATTGCAGGAGCCAGCCAGGGGATTATTAGAACAAAATGAGAAACCATGAATGTGACAAGTTGATTCAAAAGTTGCGTAGGAAGTGGAACATGCAAGCAAGTTGAATACGACAAAACTACACCAATATATAATTGATTTAACTGAATATTTTATTACAAAGACTCCCTCTTGGGATGGACGAGATATTGTACAACACCCAGTCACCTACCATGATATATTGATATATATTATAACAGAAAAATGACTCTTGAGAAAAGATGTGTGGCCTTCTGGGTAATTATCAATTCAAAGTTGTGTTCCTCAATTGTTATTACAGATGGGAAAAGATATTGTGTTCTTTTTGTCATGGGCTGCATAAACATTTTTTAAAATAAAAAAAAGCCCCCGGATCGGAGGGCGGGCCAAAACGGGCCGGATCAAATTTGAACTGGGCCAAAATGGTCTAAATTTTTATGAATTGAAAAATACAAGCCCAAAGCCCACTTTTTATGGACCGGCCCGGCCGCTGGGCCTGGGCCAATTTTGTCAGATCTACAAATCCACAACGTTTAAAACTACATCATTTTATCAAAAAACCACTAAAAACGTTGTTGTTTAAATGTCATCTTTTAACTATTTTGTAATAGTTCATATGCAACGCAACTTACTATTACATTTTTTAACTATCACAATCACTAGACTTCTCATATACTATACAAGTGACTCAAGTAGTAATAACATATAACAAAATTACATACACAAGTGTAAAAGCCCATTTATCCCCAACACTGTATTTTGGATGAACCAAAATCTGAACCTTCTTCACTATGGTTAGGACTCGTTATCTTGAGCCAGTGCAAATCCTCAAAGGAGCATTGTGGTTCATCACTGGCCCACTCAACATCAGCCGGCCTCATAAACCTGGGCCCCCAGGCCGGGGTTCCGTCCTCAAACGAATTATGGGTCAATCTTTTTAATCCTGAACCGTCAGATCCAATGATGTAAATCTCGCCATAAGGCTGATATTGATGAGGGTTTGATATAGGCTCAGCTGATACTGCAGCATAGTCAGAAGTAAACACGATATTTTTTCCATCTGGACTAAAATACGGGTGGTTTGTCCGTCCAGCCGACCCGCTTTGAATTAACTTGTGGAGTCCCGTGCCATTTGGATGAATCATATATAATTCAAAGCTACCCAAACCCGGATTTTCGCGATCCGATGCAAAAGCTATCCACTCACCATCTGGTGACCAATTACACATTGTATCACTCCATGGGCCTTCTGTTAGGCGTTGAAGCCCACCCGTTTCACCTTCAACTGCATCCATGATATACAAGTTCTTATGACCCGTCCGACCTGACCGGAACACAACCCATTTTCCATCGGGCGAAGGGGATGGAAAAGCATTGTTTTTCCCTCCTTGAGTTAATATTTTGTAACTAATTTCATCATCATCCACATTTACAGATAATATATCAACCTCTGTGCTTTCGGATTCGAATGTGGGCCCCGAGCTAGTGTATACCACTCCTTCCCTCTTCCAGTCCCATGAAGTAGCAAATGCCATATTACTGAACACTTTGCGGCGACCTGAGCCGTCGCTGTTCACAACATAAAGACCCGGGAAATTAATGTAGGCGATCCGGCGGCCGTCGGGTGAGAATGAAGGAAAAGACCCATCAATCCGGAAAAGAGGGATCTCGGGCGTAGGGGTTTGGAGGTTTTCAAGGAATAAACTTTTACTTTTCTTTGCGTTTGTGGATCCTCTACACTTATGGTATCCGACCCGGAAAGAATCCGGAGGGAAAGAATCCGGAGAGAAGAATGGACTGAAGTGATGGAAATTTGCTGAAACAGGTCGGGTTAATTCTATGAACTTGTTGGATACGACGTCAAATAGCTCTATGTGGCGGTAATCTGAACCGGGTCGTCTTGTTGCCACGGCAATTAAGCCCTTGTTAGCTGGAGAAGCAGCTGGTGTGAACGAATGAAGACCTGGTGGGGTGACTCGCTGAGTCACAACCGAGTCAAAGTTTATCCGACCATTTCCCTGAAGAATTGCCTTGTAAATACTCCACCAGCCATCGTCACCTCTCCTGTGAAAGTACAGAGTCGACTCGTCCGCCCAACTCGGCCATCCACCGTGCTCAACTACCTTAACTCGGCTTGACCCGTCCCGAGTCAAGAACACATATATATCCGTACCGAGTTCCTCAACCTCTCCATCCCAACCCTTCCCTTCCAACGACGCAACAGCCGTCCAAGCCCCAGACGGAGACACCGCAGGGCTGAAATCAGTCACCCCATAAGGCGTCAGCCTTCGAGTCAACCCAGTTTTCAGGTGAGTCGAGTACACAGCAGCCCAACTCGTCCGAGGCTCACCCGGGTCCTCATGAGTCGACACATAAACCAACGACTCACCCGCCAAACTCGGCCGATCTTTCATCGAGATCCGACCACCACTGGTACTACTTCGTTCATAACTAAGCAGTGGGATTTGATCTCGGCGAATTGACTCAGTTGAAACTTGAAGAACAGATCTCTTACCGGGGTAAACGGTTTTCATAGTATCTTGATAATAAATCGCATCGAGATATATAGTAGATGATCCGTTTCGTTCAGTGACGTAGATGAGGCGGTGTGGTGGTGTGTCCGCCTGATTGGGTAACAGGAAAGAAAGATCGCCGGCGGGGAAGTGACCATTGAAGTTGAGGGAATTGCCGTCAGTTAGCCGGAGTT
The DNA here is from genome assembly GCA_020205555.1 of Panax stipuleanatus. Classification (NCBI taxonomy): domain Eukaryota; kingdom Viridiplantae; phylum Streptophyta; class Magnoliopsida; order Apiales; family Araliaceae; genus Panax; species Panax stipuleanatus. The sequence continues at coordinate 124,207,036 of CM035120.1, forward strand.
CGTAATTGGATTGGGTGAGTTGGTGGGTATTAGTCGGAACTGGGAGGGAGAAGATATCGAAAGAGAAACTTGATCTACTACCTAGTGTTGCAAAAATTATGCTAGTGCCGGTGTCGGTGATGCTGTGACCATCACTGTCCAGCGATGCTACAGGGAAATTGGTATTGATGATGAAGAAGAAGATTATTAAGTGAGACAGTGTATTTGAGAGTTCCATTTTTCCCGTTTCTGTTGCGGGTTTACTCTACTAGTGACTCACTCACTCGTGATATGTAATATAGTGATATATGATTGACACGCTGAGAAGAAGATTATTAAGACTCACTTATTCACTAGTGATATGTACTGTTTTTTTTTGCTGATGTAGTATTCTTTGATGATTTGATGAGGGTTGCGTAGGACATGATATTTGGGAGGGGCATCAATTAGATTATGACCATGGGAAATAGTACAATCATTCCAATCTTATCTTGTTCCTAGACTTCCAATCTAAGTGTTTAATTTTGGGTCTGCATTAGTAGGGATTTTTTCATGATTTAAATTTGTTCTTTAACATTCGTTAAAAATATAAGAAAATAATATTTTTATGTGTTTTTGATATTCTTACAAAATTTCATTTCAAGTGTAGATGTGACTCACTCAATTTTCATATTAGGGAGAATACTTTAAAAATATCATAAATATTTGTGAAAATATTGCTTCTCAAAATTGTAATAACATTGATTTTATAGTAACTAGTATTCAATCAATTAAAAATAAAAATATTGAAAATTTTAAAAATATTAGTTAATTTATAATTTAAAAAATAAAAATATATTTTTAACTTTAAAATTTTATCTTTATTTTTTATATTATAAAAATTAAAACTCACGCTCCCAAGCTTGACATATAAGTTTTGTCTTTATTGCTGTCATCTATCAATTGCAACATTTGAAATTTGTTGAATTATATGCCCCTGTAGGTTACCTGTCAGCCATTTATTTTTGATAAAACTAACATAACCATTCGTACTGGCTACTGGCTACTGGCTACTGGCTACTGGCTACTGATATGATAGAGCATCTTCAATAGTAATAGAAAAAAAATTAATTTAAATTTATTAATTTATGTGATAATTTAAATAATATTATTTATTATTTGTATATTTTATGTCTTATCAGTAGTCTCTTCAATTTAATTAATGCAGTATTTAATTTAAAACAATAATAAATAATAATATTTGAAATAATTAATAACATTCAATTTTTAAAAAGATAACATTTTAAAAAATAAAATATATTTAAAAATTAATATTTAATTAAAACTAAATTCCCTTCCAAGAAATTCCCTCAACATATTCCAACAATGGTCAAAATCAAATTTATGATTATTCATCTCTTCGTAAAAAAAATTTGCTTCCAAAATCTAAAAAGAACATTACAGTAATTTAACATTGAACAATCAAAAATTTGAAAATAACTAAAGACTTGAGAAAAATGAATATAATTATCTTGTTGATTCACGCCACTTGCAGGTGAGGCAATGTATTAATTTCTGAAGTGTAATAAAAATGATATTTTATCCAATATGATAAATAAATAAAAAGAAATGATATTAAATTTTAAAATGAGTTGTACATCAAAATTATCAAACAAAAAAAATAAAAAATGTTAGCATTTTTCTGAAAGTAATATTCATACAAGCCAATCATGTTTAATGATAAAATATTTACTTTATAACAATTTTATTCATTTATTAAAAAAAGTATTATTTAACTAAAGTCATTTATTTATCTACATGGTACTATTTTTATAATATGTGATAAACTCATAGTTTTAAGCAATACTTTTAGAATCATGACGAGGATCATGATAATGATATCTAAATTATTAGATAGCTTAAAAACTAAAATAATTCTCAATCGTTGGATTACTAAAAATGGGATTAGTAAATCTCCATAGATTGGTACATACTTTGACTTGCTCATTGGATGAGGATGATCGATCTCATAATCATTTGTGTGGAGACACTAAAGCAAGTATGTAGGTGCTTATTGGAGAATAAATTCACTAAACGTGGCTCGCTAAGGAATACCTAATAAAATTTTACTTGCCTATCAATAGAAATTTCTTAAATGATAGTAGTACAAATAATCCTTAGAATTGAGATCATCATATTATCTTGTGTATGATGAGTTATACTTTAATATATCCCTTAAGACCCTAAGGGTATATCAAAGGATACAATTGGGTATAATAATTTATACATGGAGATAATGTGTGACGTCCCCAGAATTGGTCCAATACTCAACCCATTCTGAGTCGCCAAATACATGGTACATAATTCAAATACAATCTTTTATATCAAACGGTTGTGCAAAATACGATCACACAACTGTGAGTGTCAATACAGACATGTAAAAAATATAAATACTCAAACTAAGTCCTCATTACATTTATTATCACACTATTTTATAAAAAAAAAAATAGTGAGGACTTCTACATCTCTAACTCGAACTATCACTCCATTCCCCGACTAGTACCCGCAATATTCTCATTTTCTGAAGAGAACAATGAAAAAAAAGGGTGAGCTCAACTAGCCCAGTAAAAAATATTATGACTAAGATAATGAATAATAAATTATCGTTAGTCTTGAACAAATCAGATAAAATATTATGGACAACAAATTTTAGATCAACAACTGTAGCGGAAATAACAATTCATTAGAAGAGTTAAGTAGAGAATGATGTCTACTATCTTCTATTATTTAAAAGTCCATCATCAATATTTTATCCCTGTAACATCAATCAATATATATCTCGAATCAAATATTCATCTTTGCACTACGGGCCAAAGATATTTATTTGTATCACCAGTGGTCAGGTTCATCTCAACACCTGTCTATCTTTGCACTACGGGCCAAAGATATTCATCAGGTAATCATCTTTACACTACAGGCCAAAGATATTCATCAAATAATCACTCATCTTTGCACTACAGACCAAATATATTCATTTGCATTATCATTTAAGACTGAGGATGATGAAAAATAATATAAAAAAATGAATATAGTGAGATAAAGGACAAAAATTAGGAATTCGTAATTTAGTTTATCCAAGTTCAAGAATACTCCGTAATAATCAATTGTGGAGCAAAAATCAAGAATGAAGTTCAAAACTTGGATCCAATCAAAAATTAAAAAAAATAATATTTTGTTACCGTGAATAGTAACTCGTGAATAGTAATTTATCATGAAAAGATGAAAATTTCATAAAAATTTCAGACCAATATTTCAGTGAAATAATATTTCGTACGAGTATGAATGAATATACGAAACTATAATTGGATTTTCACCTGTCATGCGGTAATTCGCGTATACAGATCATTTTCATAATTTAATAGAAATGAATACGAAGGGTGATTCACCACACATGCGGTAGTCCGCGTAGACAGGTTATTTTTACAGATTAATAAGGAATAAAATGAATACAAAAGGTTTTCACCAAGCATGCGGTAGTCCGCGTAGACAGGTTATTCCCACATATCAATAAAGAATGAATACGACGAGTTATTCACCATGCATGCTGTAGTCCACGTAGACAGGTTACTCCTACAGATCAATAAAAAATAGAGTAACAACCCTTACGAGTATTGAAAGAAAATAGCATTCTTTATGAATACAAAAGAAATAATATCCCTTACCTCAGTAGAAGATTGGATACTGGAATAGTGTAGTAGCAGAATACTCTTCTTCTTTCTCTCTCTATAATTTCTCTCACTATTATAACTTTGCTCTTCAAGAATTGTGAGAAATGAATGAAATTAGCTTGCTATTTATAGGCTAGAAAAAGGTTGGTTAATTACACTTTAGTACCTCCATCTTTGTCTCAATTTTTAATTTAGTCCCTCAAGTTTATAAATTTTGCACCTCCACCCCTGCAACCACCTACCAACTATTTATTATCCACCAATAAGTGGGTCTTACATGTTAACTGTAATACCCGAGAATTTCCATATATTATTAAATAAATATATTAATGAAAATGAGAATTTATTTTGTGTTATGAGATGAATTAATTCAATTATATATAATTGAATAATTATAATAATTGAGAAATTGGTGGAGTTTGTGATAAACTCGTTGATTGCCTTGTGTGGCACAGTGACGTAATATAAGAATGATTATATTAATTTAAGCGAACAATTAATCTATATTAATTGTTAATCGAAGAATATTAATTAACTGTTATGAAATACTAATGAGGATTGATTAATAATATGTGATTATTATTGCAAGAAATATAATAATAATGAGCAACGTGTTTATAAATATAATAAGATTTATATCAAAGTGATAGTTAATCATATAAAGGTTAATTAAATTGTTACGGAGGTTAACAATTATATTGATTGATGTAGGATATGTGTATATTATTAATTAATATTCAATTTATAAGATGAGAAATTATATGTGCAAGCATGCGAATTAAATGTATAGTAACTATATGTTATGATATGTGTAGGTGACAAATGATGTGTGGATATACATTAAAATAATGTATCATGGATCTATTATAAATAATTGTTGAGTAATACAAATTAATAATACATGAGATAATGTAATGTGATAACATCCGATTAAATTATACCAGTATGATAAAAATGTACATGAATTACATGTGCACAATTCACACTTATTACATTATGTGAATCCATGTTAGTATCATTAGAATTACATTGTAACTATAATTGTGGCCTAATTATATAGTATATATACATGTAACATATTTTGGCATAAGTGTTGTGTATATATACAAATTATAGAATGCTGATATATGGCCTTGTTCCAATATAATAGTCACCCTCCTTCTCCTTCACGTGTATGGCAAAAAGGCTAAGGCCTATTCTCCCATTCTTCTCCCAAGCTTAGCTAGCAATAATTATATGAGGAGTGGCTCTAATGATGGCTTTCAACAACTATCTACCAACTTCCTCTTATCTAGCATGCAATTCAAATTTCTGTTAGTTTGAAATAGTAGGCAATTGCATTGTCTGTATCTTGTTTTCTCTATAAATATGGCTTCCTTTCTTCCCATTTCACATTGCTGAGATTTTGTTTGAGTTGATAAGTTGAGAGCATATACATAATAGCATTGTGAGATATCAGCAAGCTTACTCCATAACAGAGGTATAAATCTCCTTCGTGTCTTCATTTTCATTTTCTGTCAAAAGAACTCCATTGTTGTTCTCTGAGTTTTGTTGAAATTCTTGATTATGCCAAATTGGTTCATGATTGGTTTGTAGAACCCTTATATTGTTGTTATATAAACATACACACATGATGGAACCACTGAATAGTCTTTCATTTTCATTGTTCCTCTTCAATTTCTGTAAATACATGAAATTCGTAAATTAAGTTAGAGTTCATGAAATTGGGAATTGATAATTGCTATTAACTGTTATATAAGCATATATGTATGTGTTAGTAAGTTAAACAAGTCTAATATCTGGGTATGGTACGTTGAAATCGATGAAATGGGAGGTTTTGGGTCGTTTTTCGCTGCCGTCTGAACCGGAAAACTGCCTCGACGCCGCAGCGCCACAGCGCCACACGCGCCGCAGCCCGCGCCGCAGCGCCGCACGCAGCGCCACTCGCGCCGCAGCGCCAGTAGTGCCGCGCCGCAGCGCCAGCCTCTGTGTTCAGTTTTTTGCATTCTGCAACAAAACTGTTATGTGCCAATTGTTTGATTTTTGTTTAAACAAGCATGAGAGCATGATTAATACATATATATAAACCTAATGAGACAATGTAAGCATGTTTTAGTATATTAGCATGCATGGTTAACCAAACGACATATAGTTTGGAAACAAACTTAAAGTTTCATAAACGAACATTAACATTATAAAGCATGTTTACATACTGACCTTGCAAGCACGTTAGTACCACCTAGAGACACATGAAGTGCATGTTAGCTTATCTATATTGGTTCCGTAACAAAATATGAACATGTGAACCTAACTAGTGCTCATTCCTAACAAAATATAAGTTTAAAGGTGGATATGATCATGTAAATGCTATATAGTCATTTTGATGTTATGAGCATGTTTAGATAGCTTTGAAATATATGAATGAAGCCTTAACTTGTGTTTATATGGTTCGTAAGGAAGCATGAACATGTTAGGCTCTATTAGTAAGATTCACTGATAGAAATACAAGCCTTGCACATGAGCATTAACACGATACGTGGAGATTTAAATTCTGATATTTATGGACACATGTGATAGTACTCTTAGACTCATTCATGTGTCATGAATATATATATACCATGATTGGTTGCCGTGATTAAAGTTTAGCATAAACAAAGCATGTTTTCAAGATAATAACAATGCTAGCTACATATATGCAATACGAGTACTCATGAGCATGACTAATACAAGTTATATGAATATCTTATGTGTTTAAAAGCAATCATGTTAGACCATATGAGTTCGTGTCCTTGAATGGCTTTAAGTATTAACTTAAGAACCTATACCATGTACGATTGGATTTGGAAAAGTTATACAAGCATGTAAAGTATCCTTTAAATATGAATACATGCTACGTGATATTATATGATGTTACTTGAACCCGATTTTGACGGTTAACTTAAGGAAATGTCGTAACTTGCTAAAATGAAATATATTTAGTATTGATTGTGGTCTTATGAGATATTAATAATATGCAAGCATGTTTGCTAATTGTTGAGATCTTATATAATATGAGAATGCATTTAAACTCTAAAGAAGGAACGTTAAGGATAGAAATTATATTCTATAAAACTGTGTAGCTAGGTAAAACTTAGCTTATGTGTTGATCGTATATTCAAAGAGAAAATGTGAAGTTAAAGTATATGACTAATGAATATCATATATATACGTAACTGTATTACGATAGGAATTCGAAAGTGTTGATTGCTTTTCGTGGATAAACTACGCTAAAGGCAAGTTCTCTTACTTACACTCTTTTAAAGTGCAAGTATCCTAACCGACGCATTTACTTTATGCAAGGAAATCTATGATTGTGAAAGTTTCCTAACTTATACTCTTTTACTATGCAAGTATCCTATCTTGTGTATTGCGAACTAGTTTTCTATTTAATCAGTTGAATTGAATTAGCATACTTGAACTCTTATTTCATTAAAGCTAGTATTCATGTTGAACTTAGTATTGTTCTTGAATATTGTGAAAGTGTCTATGCCATTTGATTCGGCTAGACTTATATTATTGAAAAGCGACCCAAACTAATTGATTGGTGCGGGATCTTGTATTTGACTGAGAAGAACAACCTTCTTTGAAGGGAATATATAATTGTCGGAGAACCGACGTGCACACTTGAGTATGGTTGATTGTTATGCATAACAAGGGTACTTTAGGCTGATCACCTGTTGTACCTGTTTTTGTTGGATTTTCAGTTTATTACTGTCAATTCTAGTAGAAGTTCATAGTCCGTAGTGACTACTCAGTATTCAATTATTGAAATCTTGAATTGACTTATTATTGAATCATATTGATATTATCCTGTCCTTAGCGACTGATATTGAGAACTGTTGATATTCTTGTTATTCTTGAACTATCAAATCTTGTTATACCCTTTCGAGAATTGAGAATCTTATTACTCACCCTTATTGTATATTACTTGCTGGGCAATTTGTGCTCATTCTTGCTTTCCCTAAAACATTTCAGTTAAGGCAGAGCATGGTGAACCTTCGGGCGTTGATAAGGGCAAGGGCAAAGCTACCAACTAGCTTATGTCTGTTATGTTTTAAATATATTAATATTGTATGAAGATGATGTAGTAAGACTGGATTTGATTATGTTTAAGCTTAAGTTAGATTATGTAATAAGTCGTTAACTGATATTATTATGTAATCTATTAAGTACTGTAGGTTGCGAGACTTGGGGGAATAATTATAACAAATCATTGTAAATTATTCTAGAATAGATTTTCCGCTGTGATCGTATGATATTTAATTATTATTATTGTGATGTATTACCATGAGCACGTGATGAACCGAATTCAAGAGACCAAGTGGCGGTCTTGGAATTTGGGGGCGTCACAGGTTGGTATCAAAGCCGTAGTTATAAACCTTAGGAACGAGTGTCCTTAGACTATAACTTAGGCGAAATTAGAAGTTAGGAAGGAGATAAAACTCATGTAGAGTTTTCCTTGAGAGACTTAGTCTGTTATGAAATGTAACTTCATTCTATACAATGAACTTATGTTTTATTTAACATTCTAATGGAGTTGCTGTTTGTTTGCCTTGTGTTTGTGATTGTAGGATGACAGACACAGGAGTACCTAGTAGAGTGGCCAAGGAGGAGCCCAGGGATATACATGTAGTGTACGAGGCACCTCTAGAGGCTACACCAGTGCAGGCTGTTGCACCGTTCGAGTCCGACGACGAGGACGAGATTGAGATAGAGTCTGATCCAGAGGAGGAGCCGATGGAGGATGAGCCAGTAGAGGACTCTGATGAGGCTATTATAGAGGAACAGATGTTAGGCGAGTACGAGGAGCGTATTCTAGAGTTAGACTGCAGAGTCCAGGAGCTGGAGGCAGAGGCCCACGAGAGAGAGTCTGAGTTCCAGAAGCTGAGGGACGAGGACCACCAGAGGAAGCTGGCTATGCAAGAGTTAGAGGTGGAGATTGCCTACCGTAGGGAGGCAGGGATCCAGATGGGGACTCTATTTCACAGGTCAGTGGCTAGGAATGTAGATTTGGCAGAGAAGCTAGAAGAGGTTGAGCAGAGGGAGCTGAGTGAGAAGACTGAGAAAGAGGCACTCCGTACTCAGCTAGAGTTGGAGGTGATGGATAGGTTACACTTCGAGGAGAAGTGGGAATCGTCCAATGAGAGAGCTGACGACCTTGAGGATGAGGTCAGGTGCAAGAAGAGAAAGATGAACAAGATGGGGTATGTGTTCCGTTCAGCTTTTGAAAGGGTGATTGATGGTGTGTACCACTACCCGGCAGAACAGGGACAGACTCTACAAACCTTGAGCCGAGAGCTGGTTGCGTATATAGCACAGTTGGAGTACAAGAGCGCAGTGGAGCGCGGGATGATGGGATGAAATTTCCTTAGTCAGTCTAGTGGTAGTACTAGTTGTGCCCTTATGTATTGTATATACTATGCTGTAATTTCGATCTTTTGTGTAAGATGTGGGATGATGATGTAAACCCCGAGTTAGCTTTGTTAGAGGGGTAGTATGGTAGTAGGTTGGTATATTCCCCGTCTTTTGTGATATTAGGGGATATATGTGATAACATTTATAGCAGTATGCTAGGAAAATCATGTAATGAAATGAAATGGCATATGAATATAAATGGAGTTGATTTTAGAAACGTGTTATAAATTTATTCTTTTAGTATTAAAAGAAATACTTAAGTGATATACTTGAATAATAATAAAATGAAAAATTGTGATGCAGATAATGCCGCCCAGACGTAGATTGACTGCACCCGAAGAATCCGTTAACAATGAGAGAGAACAAGTAGACCCGATCCAGAAACTGGTAGACTTGTTAGGAGAAGCCTTAAGGGGAAGGAACAATGAACCCGTTCGCCCGAACCCTCAAACTGTGCCAGTAACAACCTTTAAAGACTTTAAGAGTGTAGGACCCCCGGAGTTCGAGGGAACTACCGACCCAATCGTCGCACAAACGTGGATCAAAGAGATCGAAAAAGCTTTCACTATAGCTAGCGTAGGCGAAGATCAGAAGACGGTGTTTGCCACGTACATGATGAGGGGAGAAGCGAACTACTGGTGGGAGGCTAATCAACAAAGAGCTGGAGAAGGGATAATAGCTTGGGATAAGTTTAAGACACTGTTCTTCGAGAATTACTTTCCGAAGAGTATGAAGAATAGGATGGAGGTGAAATTCCTAGAGTTAAAACAAGGTGAGATGATGGTGGTGCAATACGCGGCTAGGTTTAATGAACTAGCGCGATTTGCGGAGCACCAAGTTGGTGATGAAGAGAGGAAGGCTAGACGCTTTGAACAAGGGTTGAAGCCATGGCTGTTCAATAAGGTATCAGTTCTTCAAATTGATTCCTTTGCAACATTACTGGAGAAGGCAATCATTGCGGAAGGCGGCAGTGAGGCCTTAAGTCTGTATAACAAAGAAAAGAAAGGAAAGAATACTGGAGGAGAGAATCGTACGGGAGGAAGCAGTAGCGGAGGAAGCAACTTGGGAAAGAGAAAGTGGGAGAACAACAACAACAACAAAAACAACAACAATAATCAATCAGGGAATTTTCGTGGAGGTTTCAAGAAGAGGGCTGAAGGATGCCCGAAGTGTGGGAAGAATCACCAGGGCGAGTGCTGGAAGGGACGTGGCACTTGCTACAACTGCGGACAGGAAGGGCACATCTCGCCCAACTGTTTGAAATCGAAAAAGATACAAGGATGCTTTGCTTGTGGCTCGACGGAGCACCGAATTAAGGACTGCCCAAAGAAGGGAAGTGGCGGGGGTAGTAATCAGCAAGGAGGCAACAAGCTGATGATCGGTGGACCGGCACAATCCAACCGCCCAACCGCCAGAACCTTTAACATGACCGTCCAAGACGCAGTGGCTGCGAAGGACGTGGTGTCAGGTATAATCCCAATCAATGATATAAATGCTTATGTATTATTTGATTCGGGTGCCACCTGTTCTTTTGTATCTGAAGAATTTGCTAGTAGACTTAGTACACCCCGAGAACGATTAGAAAATCCTTTGATCATAGAAGTTGCTAATAAGGAAGTGATCCCTGTAGAATACGTTTATCGAAATTGTCACGCAAATATTAGTAAACATGAACTGAGCGTAGACTTGATTCCTATTAGACTGGGAGAATTTGACGTAATACTGGGAATGGATTGGTTGTATAACCATGCTGCGATAATTGACTGTCAGAACAAATGTGTGAACCTTCAGACTCCGAGTAAGTCTAAGGTAGTGTTTTATGGTAGCTCATCGCTTAAGCAATCGTGTTGCGTTACGATGATGCAGGCCAAGAAATTGTTAAGGAAAGGATGTGGAGGATATTTAGCTTACATCGTTGATACTCGGAAGAAGGGAGTAGAAATTAAGGATATATCCGTAGTTAATGAATTTCAAGACGTATTTCCGGACGATCTGCCTGGTCTTCCGCCAGACAGAGAAATCGAATTCGTAATAGACTTAGCACCGGGAACGGCACCGATTTCGAAAGCTCCATATCGTATGGCGCCAGTAGAAATGAAGGAATTGATGATACAATTACAAGAATTGTTGGATAAGGGTTACATTCGACCGAGTGTTTCTCCTTGGGGAGCACCAGTACTATTCGTTAAGAAGAAGGACGGATCGATGAGGCTCTGTATCGATTATCGAGAATTGAATAGAGTAACGATCAAGAACCGGTATCCGCTACCGAGGATAGACGACTTATTTGATCAACTGAAGGGAGCAAAGTGTTTCTCAAAGATCGACCTACGAACAGGATATCATCAACTGAAAGTGAGGGACGAGGACATACCAAAGACTGCGTTTCGAACCCGTTATGGACACTACGAGTTTTTGGTAATGTCATTCGGATTGACTAATGCTCCGGCAGCATTTATGGACTTGATGAACCGAGTTTTCAAGCCATACTTGGATAAATTTGTAGTGGTTTTTATCGACGATATTTTGATCTACTCAAAGACAGAAGAAGAACACGCCGAACATCTAAAGATTATTTTGGAGGCACTAAGGAAGGAGAAGATGTATGCAAAATTTTCTAAGTGCGAATTTTGGATGGAGAAGGTTCAATTCTTAGGCCACGTGGTGGATAAGAATGGAATCTCTGTAGACCCTGCGAAGGTTGAAGCAGTGAGTAATTGGGAACAACCGAGAACACCGACGGAGGTGAGAAGCTTTCTAGGGTTAGCTGGGTACTATCGAAGATTCATCCAAGATTTTTCTAAGATAGCAACCCCGTTGACCAATTTGACTAGAAAGACGGTGAAATTTGTATGGACCGACAAATGTGAAGAGAGTTTTCAGGAGTTGAAGAAGAGATTGAGCGAAGCACCTGTATTATCATTACCAGATGATGCGGGAAATTTTGTGGTGTATAGTGATGCATCGCACAAGGGACTTGGCTGTGTGCTTATGCAGCACGGCAAGGTCATTGCATATGCATCACGACAATTAAAGGATTACGAAAAACGATACCCTACTCACGACTTAGAGTTAGCGGCAGTAGTTTTTGTGTTAAAGATATGGAGGCATTATCTATACGGAGAAAAATGTGAGATATACACGGACCACAAAAGTCTGAAATATATCTTCACACAGAAGGAGTTAAACATGCGGCAGAGAAGGTGGTTAGAATTAATCAAAGACTATGACTGCGATATTCTTTATCACCCGGGAAAGGCAAATGTGGTTGCCGACGCTCTGAGCAGGAAAGGAAGGGAGAAGTTGTTTAATTTGACGACTCAGGAAGAGTTGATAAGAGAGATGGAGAAATTGGAGATAGAAGTAAAAGGACCAGAAAAGTCTGGTGAGAAGTTAATTGTAATGGAAGCTTGTCCGACGTTGTTGAATAGAGTAAAGGAAGCTCAGGAAAAGGATGAAGAGTGTGAGAAAATCCGAAAGATGATCACAGAAAGTGAGGAAGAAAAATTTTGAATGGATAAAGACGGTATTTTGAGATTTAAAGGGAGAGTGTGGGTACCAGCGGTAACCGAGTTGAGGGAAGAGATTTTGCACGAGGCACACAATACGACATATTCCGTTCATCCGGGAGGCACAAAGATGTACCGAGATCTAAGGCAACATTTTTGGTGGCCTAATTTGAAACGGGAAGTCGCACAGTGCGTCAGTAAATGCTTGACTTGCCAACGCGTTAAAGCAGAGCATCAACGGCCAAGTGGTTTACTACAACCGTTAGAAATACCAGAGTGGAAATGGGAGCATATTACCATGGACTTCGTGGTAGGACTTCCAGTTACACAGAAAGGTTATGATGCTATTTGGGTTATCGTGGATCGACTAACGAAGACCGCACACTTTCTACCAATCAAGATCCGCTACAGTTTGAACCAATTAGCAAGCCTATATGTAAAAGAAATTATTTCACGACATGGAGTGCCGGTGTCAATTGTCTCTGATCGAGATCCGCGCTTCACGTCCAATTTTTGGAAGAGTTTGCAGGAAAGAATGGGAACGCAGTTGAGGTTGAGTACAGCTTATCATCCTCAAACAGACGGACAAAGTGAGCGAACAATACAAACGCTAGAAGACATGCTTAGGACTTGCGTGATGGATTTTAAGGGAAATTGGGACGACCACCTACCCTTAGTAGAATTCGCATATAATAATAGCTACCATGCGAGTATTGTCATGCCACCGTACGAAGCTCTTTACGGGAGAAAGTGCAGAACGCCATTATGTTGGGACGAAGTCGGAGAACGACGAATACTCGGACCAGAGTTAGTTCAACAAACCGCAGACGTGGTGACAGTGATAAGAGCCAGACTTGTAGCAGCTCAAGATCGCCAGAAGAAATACGCAGATTTGCATCGGCAGGACCGAGACTTCAAAGTCGGCAGTTTCGTATTCTTGAAGGTATCTCCATGGAAGGGAAAAATCCGTTTCGGCAAGAAAGGAAAATTGAGTCCAAGATTCATAGGACCGTTCGAGATACTGAAGCGAGTGGGCGAAGTGGCATACAAAGTTGCGTTACCACCCGAGTTGGAGCATATCCACAACGTGTTCCACATTTCCGTGTTGCGACCGTACAAGGCCGACTACAAGCACGTGATTTCTTACGAGCCCATTCAAGTAGAGAAGAACTTGGCGTATGAAGAAATTCCTGTCCAAATATTAGATAGGAAAGAACAAACTTTGAGAAATAAAGTTATTTCATCTGTAAAAGTACTTTGGCGTAACCACGATGTCGAGGAGGCAACGTGGGAGTTAGAAGATAGGATGATGAGAGACTATCCCCATCTATTTGTATAACCTTGTAGCAATTTCGGGACGGAATTTTTATAAGGGGGGGAGGATGTAATACCCGAGAATTTCCATATATTATTAAATAAATATATTAATGAAAATGAGAATTTATTTTGTGTTATGAGATGAATTAATTCAATTATATATAATTGAATAATTATAATAATTGAGAAATTGGTGGAGTTTGTGATAAACTCGTTGATTGCCTTGTGTGGCACAGTGACGTAATATAAGAATGATTATATTAATTTAAGCGAACAATTAATCTATATTAATTGTTAATCGAAGAATATTAATTAACTGTTATGAAATACTAATGAGGATTGATTAATAATATGTGATTATTATTGCAAGAAACATAATAATAATGAGCAACGTGTTTATAAATATAATAAGATTTATATCAAAGTGATAGTTAATCATATAAAGGTTAATTAAATTGTTATGGAGGTTAACAATTATATTGATTGATGTAGGATATGTGTATATTATTAATTAATATTCAATTTATAAGATGAGAAATTATATGTGCAAGCATGCGAATTAAATGTATAGTAACTATATGTTATGATATGTGTAGGTGACAAATGATGTGTGGATATACATTAAAATAATGTATCATGGATCTATTATAAATAATTGTTGAGTAATACAATTTAATAATACATGAGATAATGTAATGTGATAACATCCGATTAAATTATACCAGTATGATAAAAATGTACATGAATTACATGTGCACAATTCACACTTATTACATTATGTGAATCCATGTTAGTATCATTAAAATTACATTGTAACTATAATTGTGGCCTAATTATATAGTATATATACATGTAACATATTTTGGCATAAGTGTTGTGTATATATACAAATTATAGAATGCTGATATATGGCCTTGTTCCAATATAATAGTCACCTTCCTTCTCCTTCACGTGTATGGCAAAAAGGCTAAGGCCTATTCTCCCATTCTTCTCCCAAGCTTAGCTAGCAATAATTATATGAGGAGTGGCTCTAATGATGGCTTTCAACAACTATCTACCAACTTCCTCTTATCTAGCATGCAATTCAAATTTCTGTTAGTTTGAAATAGTAGGCAATTGCATTGTCTGTATCTTGTTTTCTCTATAAATATGGCTTCCTTTCTTCCCATTTCACATTGCTGAGATTTTGTTTGAGTTGATAAGTTGAGAGCATATACATAATAGCATTGTGAGATATCAACAAGCTTACTCCATAACAGAGGTATAAATCTCCTTCGTGTCTTCATTTTCATTTTCTGTCAAAAGAACTCCATTGTTGTTCTCTGAGTTTTGTTGAAATTCTTGATTATGCCAAATTGGTTCATGATTGGTTTGTAGAACCCTTATATTGTTGTTATATAAACATACACACATGATGGAACCACTGAATAGTCTTTCATTTCCATTGTTCCTCTTCAATTTCTGTAAATACATGAAATTCGTAAATTAAGTTAGAGTTCATGAAATTGGGAATTGATAATTGCTATTAACTGTTATATAAGCATATATGTATGTGTTAGTAAGTTAAACAAGTCTAATATCTGGGTATGGTATGTTGAAATCGATGAAATGGGAGGTTTTGGGTCGTTTTTCGCTGCCGTCTGAACTGGAAAACTGCCTCGACGCCGCAGCGCCACAGCGCCACACGCGCCGCAGCCCGCGCCGCAGCGCCGCACGCAGCGCCACTCGCGCCGCAGCGCCAGTAGTGCCGCGCCGCAGCGCCAGCCTCTGTGTTCAGTTTTCTGCATTCTGCAACAAAACTGTTATGTGCCAATTGTTTGATTTTTGTTTAAACAAGCATGGGAGCATGATTAATACATATATATAAACCTAATGAGACAATGTAGGCATGTTTTAGTATATTAGCATGCATGGTTAACCAAACGACATATAGTTTGGAAACAAACTTAAAGTTTCATAAACGAACATTAACATTATAAAGCATGTTTACATACTGACCTTGCAAGCACGTTAGTACCACCTAGAGACACATGAAGTGCATGTTAGCTTATCTATATTGGTTCCGTAACAAAATATGAACATGTGACCTAACTAGTGCTCATTCCTAACAAAATATAAGTTTAAAGGTGGATATGATCATGTAAATGCTATATAGTCATTTTGATGTTATGAGCATGTTTAGATAGCTTTGAAATATATGAATGAAGCCTTAACTTGTGTTTATATGGTTCGTAAGGAAGCATGAACATGTTAGGCTCTATTAGTAAGATTCACTGATAGAAATACAAGCCTTGCACATGAGCATTAACACGATACGTGGAGATTTAAATTCTGATATTTATGGACACATGTGATAGTACTCTTATACTCATTCATGTGTCATGAATATATATATACCATGATTGGTTGCCGTGATTAAAGTTTAGCATAAACAAAGCATATTTTCAAGATAATAACAATGCTAGCTACATATATGCAATACGAGTACTCATGAGCATGACTAATACAAGTTATATGAATATCTTATGTGTTTAAAAGCAATCATGTTAGACCATATGAGTTCGTGTCCTTGAATGGCTTTAAGTATTAACTTAAGAACCTATACCATGTACGATTGGATTTGGAAAAGTTATACAAGCATGTAAAGTATCCTTTAAATATGAATACATGCTACGTGATATTATATGATGTTACTTGAACCCGATTTTGACGGTTAACTTAAGGAAATGTCGTAACTTGCTAAAATGAAATATATTTAGTATTGATTGTGGTCTTATGAGATATTAATAATATGCAAGCATGTTTGCTAATTGTTGAGATCTTATATAATATGAGAATGCATTTAAACTCTAAAGAAGGAACGTTAAGGATAGAAATTATATTCTATAAAACTGTGTAGCTAGGTAAAACTTAGCTTATGTGTTGATCGTATATTCAAAGAGAAAATGTGAAGTTAAAGTATATGACTAATGAATATCATATATATACGTAACTGTATTACGATAGGAATTCGAAAGTGTTGATTGCTTTTCGTGGATAAACTACGCTAAAGGCAAGTTCTCTTACTTACACTCTTTTAAAGTGCAAGTATCCTAACCGACGCATTTACTTTATGCAAGGAAATCTATGATTGTGAAAGTTTCCTAACTTATACTCTTTTACTATGCAAGTATCCTATCTTGTGTATTGCGAACTAGTTTTCTATTTAATCAGTTGAATTGAATTAGCATACTTGAACTCTTATTTCATTAAAGCTAGTATTCATGTTGAACTTAGTATTGTTCTTGAATATTGTGAAAGTGTCTATGCCATTTAATTCGGCTAGACTTATATTATTGAAAAGCGACCCAAACTAATTGATTGGTGCGGGATCTTGTATTTGACTGAGAAGAACAACCTTCTTTGAAGGGAATATATAATTGTCGGAGAACCGACGTGCACACTTGAGTATGGTTGATTGTTATGCATAACAAGGGTACTTTAGGCTGATCACCTGTTGTACCTGTTTTTGTTGGATTTTCAGTTTATTACTGTCAATTCTAGTAGAAGTTCATAGTCCGTAGTGACTACTCAGTATTCAATTATTGAAATCTTGAATTGACTTATTATTGAATCATATTGATATTATCCTGTCCTTAGCGACTGATATTGAGAACTGTTGATATTCTTGTTATTCTTGAACTATCAAATCTTGTTATACCCTTTCGAGAATTGAGAATCTTATTACTCACCCTTATTGTATATTACTTGCTGGGCAATTTGTGCTCATTCTTGCTTTCCCTAAAACATTTCAGTTAAGGCAGAGCATGGTGAACCTTCGGGCGTTGATAAGGGCAAGGGCAAAGCTACCAACTAGCTTATGTCTGTTATGTTTTAAATATATTAATATTGTATGAAGATGATGTAGTAAGACTGGATTTGATTATGTTTAAGCTTAAGTTAGATTATGTAATAAGTCGTTAACTGATATTATTATGTAATCTATTAAGTACTGTAGGTTGCGAGACTTGGGGGAATAATTATAACAAATCATTGTAAATTATTCTAGAATAGATTTTCCGCTGTGATCGTATGATATTTAATTATTATTATTGTGATGTATTACCATGAGCACGTGATGAACCGAATTCAAGAGACCAAGTGGCGGTCCTTGGAATTTGGGGGCGTCACATTAACCACCCATTAATTGCTCATTTATTCGATTAATTCTCCGTTTGGTCAATTTAACATCCGAAAATCAACTATTATCGAAATAAATGTTGATTTCCACTAACATTAATATTCCCAACACAATAAAAATATTTTTATCAACCATTCAACATTATAATTCACAATATTGAGAACCAGATCGTTCTCATGAAAGAGGGGCTTTCCGATAAGGATTTCTCCTTATTGGCGCGCAATTAAATAATCTAACCCTTTTCCTTGAAAGAACTTTCTAGACATTGTCAATAATGCTAATAATAATAATATGAGTAACTGTGTTGTGTCAATTATTGATTTAATATTTTAAAGTATTGTGCAGATGATACTGTGACAATAATTGAATCAATAATATGAGATACTATGCAGTAACTACTATAGCAATTATTGAATACTGAGTGACTTCTTACGTAAGAACCAATAATTTAAAATACTGTGCAATACCGTGTACTACTATGCAATAACGCGTATTACTGTATTTTTATCACCAGATATTTTAACAGTTTAACGGTAAAAGTTTTGCCGTGAAAATGTTATTTCTGTCGCTTTCTATATTCGACAATTATTTCGTTGCGGAGTCCACTAATGACTGCGCCGTCGTACGAATATTCTCCGAAAAAAAATTATTTCCCGACACAACGAATATTTTATGACCACTTGCTTACTTTATAAAATTTACACATTTCACCCATAACTTACCACATTTATCAAATCAACACCTTACTATGTCAAAATATTATATAGAGAAAATTTAATCTTTATTCATAAAAGTTGGGGTTTTACAACCTCATCTCCTTATAAAATTTTGTCCTTGAAATTGACGTACGTACCTGGTATGTCGAAAAGGTGAGGATACCTCGCTTTCATTTTCGATTCTAACTCCCAGGTCATTTTCTCGATATCATGGTTCCTCCACAAAACTTTAACTTGAGGTATAATCTTTGAGCGTAGAACATGTTCCTTCTTATCCAAGATCTTGACAGGTACCTCCTCATACGTTAAATCTTCGGCTATCTCGTCTGATTCTAATTCAATAATGTGGTTTGGGTCTTTCACATATTTACGAAGCATGGATATGTGAAAAATATTATGAACACAAGACATGCTTGGAGGTAAGGCGAGTCTATAGGCTATAGTTCCTACTCGGTCAAGAATTTCAAATGGACCAATAAATAGTGGATTGAGCTTTCCTCTCTTCCCGAATTTCATAACTCCTTTCCATGGAGCAACACGCAACAATACATGATCTCTGACATTAAATTCTACGTCTCTTCGATGAAGATCCGCATAACTCTTTTGTTGATCTTGTGCCGTTTGTATACGTTGTCGGATTATTTGAATTTTTTCCGTAATTATACGTACTAACTCTGGTCCCAACAATGTTGCTTCACCCACCTCGTTCCAACATACTGGAGAACAACATTTTCGTCCATACAACGCCTCGAATAGAGCCATGCCTATACTTGCCTGATAACTGTTATTGTAGGAGAATTTCACCAATGGTAAGTACTTGTCCCAACTCCCTTTGAAGTCTAGAACACAGAGTCTCAATAGATCTTCAAGAGTTTGAATAGTCTTTTTCGATTGCCCGTTAGTTTGAGGATGATATGCAAAACTGAATCGTAAATCGGTGCCCATAGCTTTCTACAAATTGACCCAAAATCGTGAAGTAAATCTTGGGTCACGATCCGAAACTATGGATACTGGCATGCCATGCAATCTCACAATCTCATTTATGTACATACGAGCAAGACGTTCCAGTGAATAAGTCTCTCGTATAGGCAAGAAATGAGAAGACTTGGTTAATCTATCGACAATAACCCAAATTGCATCTATGCCTTGAGAAACCTTGGAAAGACCCGTAACAAAATTCATGGTAATGTGTTCCCACTTCTATTTTGGAATCTCAAGTGGTTGCAATGGACCCTTTGGCACTTGATGCTCCGCCTTGACACGTTGACACGTTAAACACCTCGAGATAAACTCTGCGATCTCTCTCTTCATATTGCTCCACCAAAATGTATGTCGAAGATCACGATATATTTTGGTACTCCCAGGATGGATTGCAAACGGTGTGTTGTGTGCCTCCATCATGATTCTATACTTCAAATCAGAATCGTTAGGAACACAAAATCTGGAGTTGCGAAGTATTCCTTCTTTATCGATTCTTGCTTCTGGAATAGCACCTTCTTGCACCTTCTTCTTCATTTTCATCAGCTCCGGGTCTGTAGCTTGAGCAGCTTTAACTTTATCAATCAAAGCTGGTTCTACACGTATACTTGACATCATCACGTGGGTCCCTGGAGTCTTGAACTCTATCTCCATTCTTTGTAAGTCATACAAAATGGGCCTTTGTGTTGACAACATCGCACTCGTTCCCACATATGATCTTCTACTCAACGCATTAGCTACCACGTTCGCTTTTCCAGGATGGTATTGGATGGTATGGTCGTAATCTTTCAACAACTCAAGTCAACGTCGTTGTCGCATGTTGAGTTCCTTTTGAGTGAAGAAATATTTAAGGCTCTTATGATCCGTATAGATCTCCATTTGCTCCCCATACAGGTAGTGTCTCCATATCTTCAACGCAAAAATGATAGCTGCCAACTCTAGATCATGAGTAGGATAATTCCTCTCATATTCTTTGAGTTGTCGCGAGGCATAGGCTATGACTTTTCCATGTTTCATGAGAACACATCTTAACCCTTTTCCCGAAGCATCGCTGTAAATGACAAATCCATCCGAACTAGATGGTATCGTCAGAACAGGTGCCGAAATGAGTCTCCTCTTGAGCTCTTGAAAGCTCTTCTCGCATTCCTCGTTCCATACGAATTTTGTATCTTTCCGAGTCAACTGAGTTAATGGAGTAGCGATTCGAGAAAATTCTTCCACGAATCTCCGCTAATAACCAGCTAAGCCCAGAAAGCTACGTACTTCGGTCACCGACTTAGGTTGCTCCCAACTTTGTATTGCTTCAATCTTTGTCGGGTCAACAGATACTCCATGTTTTGATACCACGTGCCCAAGAAATGTTACTTACTCAATCCAGAACTCGCATTTCTTCAACTTGGCATAAAGGTTGTTATCACGAAGCCTTTGAAGTATCAGCTTCAAGTGTTGCTCATGATCTTCACGGCTTTTGGAATAGATGAGGATGTCATCAATAAATACAATCACGAACTGATCCAAATATTCCTTGAATACACGGTTCATCATATCCATGAAAGCAGCAGGAGCATTAGTCAATCCAAAAGATATGACTAAGAATTCATAATGCCCGTATCGAGTTCTGAAAGCAGTCTTTGGAATATCCTCAGTTTTAATCTTTAATTGATGACATCCAGAATAAAGATCGATATTTAAAAAGAATTGTGCACCTTGAACTGATCGAACAGGTCATCAATGCGAGGTAACGGATACCTATTCTTGATGGTGACATGGTTCAACTCCCGATAGTCAATACAAAGTCGCATACTCCCGTCTTTCTTCTTTACGAATAAAACAAGAGCACCCCAAGGAGATGTACTAGGACGAATGAAACCAATGTCTAACAACTCTTGTAGTTGGACCTTTAACTCCTGAAGTTCAATAGGAGCCATTCGATATGGGGTTTTAGAAATGGGTTTTGTACCGAGTTCAAGGTCAATAAAGAATTCAACTTCACGTTCTGGGGATAGACCGGAAAGTTCTTAGGGAAATACATCAGGATTAACAACAGAAATATCATTCAAATCTGACGTATTCTGATTTAAATCAGTGACATGGGCCAAGAAAGCTTGACATCCGTTTTTTAATAAACGAATAACTTTATGACTTGAAATGACATTGATTGATTTTAGTGGTTTGGTTGTTTGAATTGGCACAACAGGTTGGTTAGGAATATGAAAACTAACAACTTTACGAAAGCAATCAATTTTGGCATGATAAGTGGTTAACTAGTCAATTCCTAAAATCACGTCAAATGCAAGTATTTTCAAAGATATAAGATCAACAGGTAGGGTGAGGGTACTAATTTGAATCAAGCAAGATTTGTAAACTGTGGATGTAACAAAGGTTTCTCCCAACGGAGTTTCAACAGATAAGTCAAAGTTTAATTTCTCAGGTGTCAAGTTCAAACGTTGAGCACAAGCAGGTGAAATAAAAGAATGGGTAGCACCGGTATCTAATAAGGTGTAAACTTCGCAAGAGTTTATTATCAGCTTACCCGTAATAACCTCGTTCGGGTTCCTTGCTTGTTGGGCAGTCACGACAAAAGCTCTTCCTGGAACCACCGACTTTGACTTGTCCGGAACAACCTTAGGAATCACCACCCCCGCTGGACTTGGTTTCGCTACAAGACACACTAGAGCTATATGTCCTTCCTTTCTATAGTTATAACACACCTTAGATTGTTGTGTGCAGTTGGGACTGATGTGTCCCTCTTGCCCGTATTTATAGCATACGACCGACGGTCGTTCTCCTCCCCTAGAAACAGTTGATGTTGGTGCTGCTGTCGACGTTTTCACGTTCTCATTGTTGTACCTTCTCTTCTTGAAATCTCCCCCCGACTCACTTCTTCTATTATCATGGCCACGATTACCACCGTAGTGGTTACCGCTTCTGACATGATACTTTCCTCCCTGCTGGTTATCATTGTTCCGATGACTGCTGCCACCGGTACAACCTTGGTTGTTGTCCCTTGGTTGAACATAATCATTATCCCGTTCTAATAATTGGGCCCTGTTCACCACATCTGAATATATAGAAAGTTTGTGAGAAATGAGGTACTGACAAATTTTGGGTTTCAACCTCTTAGAAACATCCGCGTCATACGTTCCTCATTATTAACTAAATGAGATGCGAACTTAGCCTCATACTGGGACACAGTCATGTTGTTCTGTTCCAGTTTGATAAACTCTACCTCTTTCATATGACGAATACTTTTTGGAAAGTACTTGTCATTGAACAATTTCTGGAACTTCTCCCAAGACATTTTGAGTGCGGCAGGCTGGATACACTTCACAGATTCCTACCAGTAATCTGCCTCTCCACGAAACATAAAGGTGGCAAATGGAACCTTTTGTTCCTTCGTGCATCCCAAGACATCAAATATCTTGGTAATTTACTTAACCCACGTTTCCGCCTTGATTGGATCTGGCTTTCCCAAAAACTCTGGTGGTCCCAACTCTTTGAACTGCTTGGCAGTGACAAGCCGCGAGTTGTTATTATTTCCACCTGTATTATGGACACGAGTCTCTCTCGTATGGTTTTGCATGAACTGCAAAAAGCTTCTAAACATCCCGTCATTCATTGTCTGATTGGTGGTGTTGTTTACAGGAGGAATATAGCCTTCCTGTTGCACGTTCTCCTGGTTGGTGATTAAAGGTGTCTCAAGGGTCTCATTCACTCCATTGTTTAGATTTTCAGCTGCCATTCTCAAATACTACCACAAAACAAGGGTTAATCAAATAAATTAACATATCACATATTAACTCTATGTTCCAACCGACCAATTAAATAACAATTAAGCTTAGGTAGGACACACTAGCGAATGTTTTACTCGTCTCTCCCCTCTTATTTTTATTCCTAGATCTCCGCTAGAGAACATATCCCTAAGCTCTGATACCAACTGTGACGTCCCTAGAATTGGTTCAATACGCAACCCATTCTAAGTCACCAAATACATGGTACATAATCCAAATACAATCTTTTATATCAAACGATCGTGCAAAATACGACCACACAACTGTGAGTGTCAATATAGATATGTAGAAAATATAAACACTCAAACTAAGTTCTCATTATATTTATTATCACACTATTTTACAAAAAAAATAGTGAGGACTTCTACAGTTCTAACTCGGACCATCACTCCATTCCCCGACTAGTACCCACGGTATTCTCATTTTCTGAAGAGAACAATGGAAGAAAAGGGTGAGCTCAACTAACCCAGTAAAGAATATTATAACTAAGTTAATGAAGAATAAATTATCGTTAGTCTTCAACAAATCAGATAAAATATTATGGGCAACAAGTTTTAGATCAACAACTGCAGCGAAAATAACAATTCATTAGAAGAGTTAAGTAGAGAATGATGTCTACTATCTTCTATGATTTAAAAGTCCATTATCAATATTTTATTCCTGTAACATCAATCAATATATATCTCAAATCAAATATTCATCTTTGCACTACGGGCCAAGATATTCATTTGTATCACCAGTGGTCATGTTCATCTCAATACCTGTAAGACCCCAACTTTTATGAATAAAGATTTAGTTTTCTTTATATATTATTTCGAAACAGTAAGGTGTTGTTTTGATAAATATGAAAGTTATGGGTGAAATGTGCAAACATTTTTAAAATGAGCAAGTGGTTATAAAATATTCTTGTTGTCGGGGAATATTCGTTTGGTCGTGGAATATTCTTGTTGTCGGGGAATATTCGTACGACGGCGCAGCTATTTGTGGGCCCCCACAACGGAATAACTGTCGGATATAGAAAGCGACAGAAATAACTTTTTTACAAAATAACGGCGTGGTTGTTACCGTTAGTACTGTTGAAATACCCGGTGGTTAAAATACAGTGATACACGGTGTTGCATAGTAGCACACAGTATTGCACAGTATTTCAAATTATTGAGTCTTACATGAGAAGCCATTACTCAATTATTGTTACAGTAATTACTGTTCAATATTTTATATTATTGACTCAATAATTGCTACGTTGATATTTTATATTATTGACTCAATAATTGTTACATTGATATTTTATTGACTCAATAATTGCTACGTCGCCATTTTATATGATTGATTCAATAATGGCTACAGTTGATATTTTGTAGTATTGATTCAATAATTGTCGTTGCACAGTATTTCACGTTATCAACTCAATAATTCATATTATTTGAATAATATTATTAGATAGCATTATTGACAATGTCTAAGGAAGTTCTATCTAGGAGGGGTTATTTAATTGCGCGCCAGTAAGGAGAAGTCCTTATCGGAAGGCCCCCTCTTTCCTGGGAACGACCTGGTTGTTAATATTGTAGTTCTATAATATTATTTGTGAATAATTAATTATTGATTTATATGATAAGGAAATATTTATTTTGTGGATATTAAAGAAGAAATTGGCGCTGATGAGTTTTATCAATATTTTGGTGTGAGAAATCATCTGTTTATGGATTTCGGATAATTTATATTTGGAATTTGGAAAAACTTCCTTCTGCAAAGTTGTAAAGAATTAAATTTCCTATGGAAGGACATAGAATTTGTATTTTTCTGATGAAGGGGTTATTTATTATGAATTATTGAAGTTTTGGAAAATAAATATTATTTAATGGGTGGGCCCCACTTTTGTTGAAAATCTAAAAATTTGGAAAGCCGCCAGGCGGCGGAATTTTTTTTAAAAATAATAATATTTTATTATTTTAGTCTTCTTTGGCATCCTAAGCTTTTCCTATAAATAGGGTGCTTAGGTTAGAATTGAAAATCACACCAGAATCAGAAGTTTTCTCTCTCTATAATATCGAGCGTATTTTTGGGAGTATTTCAATACTTTGAGTGTTGCTATTCAGTGCAAGTTTGTTTCGGTATTATATCCGATATTCTAGTCAGAGGTACTATCTTTTTAAGGTAAGGGATGTTATTTTCTTTCGTAAATGATATTATTCTTTTTAATATCATTATACAGAAATATTGTCATGGATTTTATGTTGAAATTCTTACTTTTTCCGTCGGGGTTACTATTCACGTATACGGCACTATTCACGGAAAAATTAAATTTTCTTCTATTTGTCCAAATTGCTTGTTAAGGTTACTATCTTTGATTGTATCCAAGTTTTGAGCTCTATTCTTGAATTTTGCTCCATAATTGATTATTACGAGGTATTTTTGAATTGGATATACTAAAATACGAATCCTTAGTCTTTGTCTTTTATCTCACTGGATTCATTTTTTTAAAAATATTTTTCATCATTCTCAGTGCTAAAAGGTGATGTAACTGAATATCTTTGGCCTGTAGAGCAAAGATGAATGATTACTTGATGAATATCTTTGGCCTGTAGAGCAAAGATGAATGATTACCTGTTGAATATCTTTGGCCTGTAGTGCAAAGATGACAGGTGTTGAGATGAACATGATCACTGATGATACAAATGAATATCTTTGGCCTGTAGTGCAAAGATGAATATTTGATTCGAGATGTATATTGATTGATGTTACAGGGATAAAATATTGATGATGGACTTTTAAATCATAGAAGATAGTAGATTTCATTCTCTGCTTAACTCTTCTAATGATTTGTTATTTTCGCTGCGAATATTGATCTAAGATTTGTTGTCCATTATATTTTATCTGATTTATTGAAGACTAACGATAATTTATTTTTCATTATCTTAGTCATAATATTCTTTACTGAGCTAGTTGAGCTCACCCTTTTTATCTGTTGTCCTCTTCAGGAAATGAGAATGTTGCGGGAACTAGTCGGGGGACAGAGTGATGGTCCGAGTTAGAGCAGTAGTAGTCCTCACTATTTCTGATAAATAGTGTGATAATAATTGTAATGAGGACTTAGTTTGAATCTTAATATTTTCTACGTATTTGTATTGACACTCACAGTTGTGTGGTCGTATTTTTCACGACCGTATGATATGTATTTGGCGACTCAGAATAGGTTGGGTTGACTGGACCTATTCGGGGGGGGGGGGGGGGGGGGCGTCACAGTTGGTATCAGAGCTTAGGGATATGATCTCTGGCGGAAATCGGGGAATAGAACTAGGAGGGGAGAGACGAGTAAATCCTTCGCTAGTGTGTCCTACCTAAGCTTATGTGGTATTTAATTGGTCAGTCGGAGCATAGGGTTAATATGTGATATGTTGATTTGTTTAATTAACCCTTGTTTTATGGCAGTATTTGAGAATGGCAGCTGAGAATGTTAACAACGAAGTGAATGAGACCGTGGAGACACCTTTAATCGTTAACCAGGAGAACGTGCAACAAGAAGGCAATGTTCATCCTGAAAATAACGCTGGTCAGACGATAAACGATGAGATGTTTAGAAGTTTTTTGCAGTTTATGTAAAATCAGACGAGGGAGACTCGTGTGCAACATACATGTGGAGATAATAATAACACACGAGCTGTCACTGCTAAGCAGTTCAAAGAATTGGGACCACTAGAGTTTCTGGGAAAGCCAGATCCGATCAAGGCGGAGACGTGGATTAAACAAATTACCAAGATATTTGATGTCTTGGGATGTACAGAGGAACAGAAGGTTCCATTCGCCACGTTTATGTTCCGTGGAGAGGCAGATTACTGGTGGGAATCTGTGAAACGTACCCAGCCTGCCGCACTTAAGATGTCTTGGGAAGCGTTCCAGAAACTGTTCAATGACAAGTACTTTCCTGAAAGTATTCGTCATATGAAGGAAGTAGAGTTTATTAGACTCGAGCAAAACAACATGACGGTATCCCAGTACGAGGCTAAGTTCGCGGAGCTGTCCAGGTTTGCACTTTATTTGGTGGAGAATGAGGAACGTATGACGCGGATGTTTCTAAGAGGTTTAAAACCCAAAATACGTCAATACCTCATTTCTCATAAATTTTCTTTATATTCGGATGTAGTAAACAGGGCCCAGTTATTAGAACGAGATAATGATTATGTTCAACCGAGGGACCACAACCAAGGTCGTACCGGTGGCAGCAGTCATCGGAGCAATGACAACCAGCGAGGAGGAAAGTATGACAGAAGCGGTAACCACTCCAGTGGTTATCGTGGCCATGATAGAAGAAGAAGCGAATCGGGAGGAGATTTAAAGAAGAGAAGGTACAACAATGAGAACGTGAAGATGTCAACATCAGCACCAGCATCAACTGTTTCGAGGGGAGGAGAACGACCACCGGTCGTATGCTTTAAATGCGGGAAAGAGGGACATATCAGCCCAAACTGCCCACAACAATTCAAAGGATGCTATAATTGTGGAAAAGAAGGACATATAGCTCGAGATTGTCCTGTTGCGAAACCAAGTTCAGCGGGGGTGGTGATTCCAAAGGCGGTTGTAGACAAGTCAAAGTCAGTGATTCCTGGAAGAGCGTTTGTCGTGACAGCCCAAAACGCGAGGAATCCACACGAGGTGATTACGGGTAAGCTGATCATAAACTCTTGCGAAGTTTATACCTTGTTAGATACCGGTGCTACCCATTCCTTTATTTCACCTGCTTGTGCTCAACGTTTGAACTTGACTTCTGATAAATTAGACTTTGACTTATCTGTTGAAACTCTGTTAGGAGAAACCTTTGTTACATCTACAGTTTACAAATCTTGCTTGATTCAGATTGGTACGCTTACCTTACCTGTTGATCTTATATCTTTGAAAATACTTGCATTTGACGTGATTTTAGGAATTGACTGGTTAACCACTTACCATGCCAAAATTGATTGTTTTCGTAAGGTTGTTAGTTTTCATATTCCTAATCAACCTGTTGTACGAATTTAAACCACCAAACCACTAAAATCAGTCAATATCATTTCAAATCCCAAGGCTATTCGTTTATTGAAAAACGGATGTCAAGCTTTCTTAGCTCATGTCACTGATCTAAACCAGAATACATCAGATTTGAATAATATTTCCGTTGTTAATGAGTTTCCTGATGTATTTCCCGAAGAACTTCCCGGTCTACCCCCAGAACGTGAAGTTGAATTCTTTATTGACCTTGAGCCCGGTACAAAGCCCATTTCTAAAACCCCATATCGAATGGCTCCTATTGAACTTCAGGAGTTAAAGGTCCAATTATAAGAGTTGTTAGATATCGGTTTTATTCGTCCTAGTACGTCTCCTTGGGGTGCTCCTGTTTTATTCGTAAAGAAGAAAGACGGGAGTATGCGACTTTGTATTGACTATCGGGAGTTCAACCATGTCACCATCAAGAATAGGATCCATTACCTCGTATTGATGACCTGTTCGACCAGTTACAAGGAGCGCAATTCTTTTCAAAGATCGATCTTCGTTCTGGATATCATCAGTTGAAGATTAAAACTGAGGATATTCCAAAGACTGCTTTCAGAACACGGTACGGGCATTATGAGTTCTTAGTCATGTCTTTTGGATTGACTAATGCTCCTGCTGCTTTCATGGATATGATGAACCGTGTATTTAAGGAGTATTTGGATCAATTCGTTGCTGTCTTTATTGATGACATTCTCATTTATTCTAAAAGCCGTGAAGATCATGAACACCATTTGAAGTTAGTACTTCAAAAGCTTCGTTAGAATAAGCTATATGCCAAGCTGAAGAAATGCGAGTTCTGGCTTGAGGAAGTAGCATTTCTTGGGCACGTGGTATCGAAACGTGGAGTATCTGTTGACCCGACGAAGATTGAAGCAATACAAAGCTGGGAGCAACCTAAGTCGGTGACCGAAGTACGAAGCTTTCTGGGCTTAGCTGGTTATTATCGGAGATTCGTAGAGGGATTTTCTCGAATCGCTATTCCATTATCTCAGTTGACTCGGAAAGATACGAAATTCGTTTGGAGAGAGGAATGCGAGAAGAGCTTCCAAGAGCTCAAGAGGAGACTTATTTCGGCACCTGTTCTGACAATACCATCTAGTTCGGATGGATTTGTTATCTACAGCGATGCTTCGGGCAAAGGGTTAGGATGTGTTCTCATGCAACATGAGAAAGTCATAGCCTATGCCTTGCGACAACTCAAAGAATATGAGAGGAATTATCCTACTCATGATCTAGAGTTGGCAGCAGTCGTATTCGCGTTGAAGATCTGGAGACATTACTTGTACGGAGAGAAAGTGGAGATTTATACGGATCATAAGAGCCTTAAATATTTCTTCACTCAGAAAGAACTCAACATGCGGCAACGACGTTGGCTTGAGCTGTTGAAAGATTACGATCATACTATCCAATACCATCCTGAAAAAGCGAACGTGGTAGCTGACGCGTTGAGTAGAAGATCATATGTGGAAACGAATGCGATAATGTCAAGTATACGAGTAGAACCAGCTTTGATTGATAAAGTTAAAGTTGCTCAAGCTACGGATGCGGAGCTGATGAAGATGAAGAAGAAGGTACAAGAAGGTGCCATCCCAAAAGCAAGAATCGATGAAGAGGGAATACTTCGAGTCAACTCCAGACTTTGTGTTCCTAACGATTCCGACTTGAAGTATAGAATCATGATGGAGGCACACAACACACCGTTTGCGATCCATCCTAGGAGTACTAAAATGTATCGTGATCTTCGACATACATTTTGGTGGAGCAATATGAAGAGAGAGATCGCGGAGTTCATCTCGAGATGTTTAACTTGTCAACGTGTAAAGGCGGAGCATCAAGTGCCGAAGGGTCCATTGCAACCACTGGAGATTCTGAAATGGAAGTGGGAACACATTACGATGGATTTCGTTACGGGTCTTCCCAAGGTTTCTCAAGGCTTAGATGCGATTTGGGTTATTGTTGATAGATTAACCAAGTCTGCTCATTTCTTACCGATACGAGAGACTTATTCCCTTGAACGTCTTGCTCATATGTACGTGAATGAGATTGTGAGATTGCATGGCATGCCAGTATCCATAGTTTTGGATCGTGACCCAAGATTTACTTCACGATTTTGGATCAGTTTGCAGAAAGCTATGGGTACGGATTTACGATTCAGTTCGGCTTATCATCCTCAAACAGACGGACAATCGGAAAGGACTATCCAAACTCTTGAAGATCTATTGAGACTCTGTGTTCTAGACTTCAAAGGGAGTTGGGATAAGTACTTACCATTGGTGGAATTCTCCTACAACAACAGTTATTAGGCAAGTATAGGCGTAGCTCCATTCGAAGCGTTGTATGGGAGAAAGTGTAGCTCTCCAGTATGTTGGAACGAGGTGGGTGAAACAACATTGTTGGGACCGGAGTTGGTACGTATGACTTCAGAAAAAATTCAAATAATCCGACAACGTATACAAACAGCACAAGATCGACAAAAGAGTTATGCGGATCTTCATCGCAAGGACGTGGAATTTAATGTTGGAGACTATGTGTTATTACGTATTGCTCCATGGAAGGGAGTTATGAGGTTTGGGAAGAGAGGAAAGCTCAACCCACGATTCATTGGTCCATTTGAGATTCTTGACCGAATAGGAAATGTGGCTTATAGACTCGCTTTACCTCCAAGCATGTCTCGTGTTCATAACGTGTTTCACATATCCGTGTTACGTAAATATGTGAAGGATCCAAACTGCATTATTGAGTTAGAACCAGACGAGATAGCCGAAGATTTAACGTACGAGGAGGTACCTGTCAAGATCTTGGATAGGAAGGAGCATGTCCTACGCTCGAAAATTATACCTCAAGTTAAAGTTTTGTGGAGAAACCATGCAATTGAGAAAATGACCTAGGAGTTGGAATCGGAAATGAAAGCGAGGTATCCTCACCTTTTCGACATACCAGGTACGTACGTCAATTTCGAGAACGAAATTTCATAAGGAGGGGAGGTTGTAAGACCCCAACTTTTATGAATAAAGATTTAGTTTTCTTTATATATTATTTCGAAACAGTAAGGTGTTGTTTTGATAAATATGAAAGTTATGGGTGAAATGTGCAAACATTTTTAAAATGAGCAAGTGGTTATAAAATATTCTTGTTGTCGGGGAATATTCGTTTAGTCGTGGAATATTCTTGTTGTCGGGGAATATTCGTACGACGGCGCAGCTATTTGTGGTCCCCCACAACGGAATAACTGTCGGATATAGAAAGCGACAGAAATAACTTTTTTACAAAATAACGGCGTGGTTGTTACCGTTAGTACTGTTGAAATACCCGGTGGTTAAAATACAGAGATACACGGTGTTGCATAGTAGCACACGATATTGCACAGTATTTCAAATTATTGAGTCTTACGTGAGAAGCCATTACTCAATTATTGTTACAGTAATTACTGTTCAATATTTTATATTATTGACTCAATAATTGCTACGTTGATATTTTATATTATTGACTCAATAATTGTTACATTGATATTTTATTGACTCAATAATTGCTACGTCGCCATTTTATATGATTGATTCAATAATGGCTACAGTTGATATTTTGTAGTATTGATTCAATAATTGTCGTTGCACAGTATTTCACGTTATCAACTCAATAATTCATATTATTTGAATAATATTATTAGATAGCATTATTGACAATGTCTAAGGAAGTTCTGTCTAGGAGGGGTTATTTAATTGCGCGCCAGTAAGGAGAAGTCCTTATCGGAAGGCCCCCTCTTTCCTGGGAACGACCTGGTTGTTAATATTGTAGTTCTATAATATTATTTGTGAATAGTTAATTATTGATTTATATGATAAGAAAATATTTATTTTGTGGATATTAAACAAGGAATTGGCGCTGATGAGTTTTATCAATATTTTGGTGTGAGAAATCATCTGTTTATGGATTTCGGATAATTTATGTTTGGAATTTGGAAAAACTTCCTTCTGCAAAGTTGTAGAGAATTAAATTTCCTATGGAAGGACATAGAATTTGTATTTTTCTGACAAAGGGGCTATTTGTTATGAATTATTGAAGTTTCAAAAAATATATATTATTTAATGGGTGGGCCCCACTTTTGTTGAAAATCTAAAAATTTGGGAAGCCGCTAGGCGGCGGAATTTAATTTTTTTTTTTTTTATTATTTTAGTCTCCTTTGGCATCCTAAGCTTTTTCTATAAATAGGGTGCTTAGGTTAGAATTGAAAATCACACCAGAATCAGAAGTTTTCTCTCTCTATAATATCGACCGTATTTTTGTGAGTATTTCAATACTTTGAGTGTTGCTATTCTGTGCAAGTTTCCTTCGGTATTATATCCGATATTCCAGTCAGAGGTACTATCTTTTTGAGGTAAGGGATGTTATTTTCTTTCGTAAATGATATTATTCTTTTCAATATCATTATACAGAAATATTGTCATGGATTTTATGTTAAAATTCTTATTTTTTCCGTCGGGGTTACTATTCACGTATACGGCACTATTCACGAAAAAATTAAATTTTCTTCTATTTGTCCAAATTGCTTGTTAAGGTTACTATATTTGATTGTATCCAAGTTTTGAGCTCTATTCTTGAATTTTGCTCCATAATTGATTATTACGAGGTATTTTTGAATTGGATATACTAAAATACGAATCCTTAGTCTTTGTCTTTTATCTCACTGGATTCATTTTTTTAAAATATTTTTCATCATTCGCAGTCCTAAAAGGTGACGTAACTGAATATCTTTGGCCTGTAGAGCAAAGATGAATGATTACTTGATGAATATCTTTGGCCTGTAGAGCAAAGATGAATGATTACCTGATGAATATCTTTGGCCTGTAGTGCAAAGATGACAGGTGTTGAGATGAACATGATCACTGATGATACAAATGAATATCTTTGGCCTGTAGTGCAAAGATAAATATTTGATTCGAGATGTATATTGATTGATGTTACAGGGATAAAATATTGATGATGGACTTTTAAATCATAGAAGATAGTAGACTTCATTCTCTGCTTAACTCTTCTAATGATTTGTTATTTCCGCTGCGAATATTGATCTAAGATTTGTTGTCCATTATATTTTATCTGATTTATTGAAGACTAACGATAATTTATTTTTCATTATCTTAGTCATAATATTCTTTACTGAGCTAGTTGAGCTCACCCTTTTCATCTGTTGTTCTCTTCAGGAAATGAGAATGTTGCGGGAACTAGTCGGGGGACAGAGTGATGGTCCGAGTTAGAGCAGTAGTAGTCCTCACTATTTCTGATAAATAGTGTGATAATAATTGTAATGAGGACTTAGTTTGAATCTTAATATTTTCTACATATTTGTATTGACACTCACAGTTGTGTGGTCGTATTTTGCACGACCGTATGATATAAAGTTTGTATTTGAATTCTGTACCATGTATTTGGCGACTCAGAATAGGTTGGGTTGACTGGACCTATTCTGGGGGGCGTCACAATATGTATGATAATAAATGGGGTTGATTATGAACTATTGACCAATGTGATTGGATTTTATTTTAGCTGGAAGCTTGAATGTATGTGTTTTATTAAATGGGGTCTGCATACCTCGTCTTCTCTAATTTTTCTTGATGTAAAATTCTATCTTCCTCCTATGTACTTACCCTTGGCTGCTGATCAAGGTTTCTATTTAAATTAAATAGTTTATGTAATATGACTAAATAAAATTATCTTGAAGAATAGGAGAGCAAGGAGCGCTTGAAGACCCGTTTGTAATGGAGCCCGATATTTAAATGTAATAGTTATATTTAAATTTATTTTTGCACTCCTAAGTTTGACCTTTTGGTTAACTTGGTGGCTCTAGCGAATCAAACTAGAATAAAGTCCATAATCAATCCGGGTATAATATAGTATTTTGTATGCATGCTTATACTATATAAATTATTATATATTATGCAACATGCTTCGCATGTTAATTAATATGATGCGTATTATATATATATATATATATGTACATGTGCACTAAACAAGATGAGACAATTAATAACAAACTCCTCAAAGATTTTATATTAAGTCCTAAACATTCAAAGATATTTGGAATATCGAACGTCGCCTTCTAGCATGATAAATTAATAGAGTATTAAATATTTAATATGAGTTTGTTTTGTCACCACAAGGCGAGTATTAAATATTTAAGATATTAATTTATCACATTTAATGTTTATAAAAAAATTGAACAATACTTTTTTGTTGTGTCACCACAAGGATGGTATTTTTCTATTTGAATATATGAAAGTGCTAGGTTGGACTTAACTTGGATAATTTTGATTTGGATGTCACAATTTGATCAAAATAATCTAAGAGGCAAAAGGAGTTACATGATGATGTAATTGACAAGAGTTGTCTACCTATTTATTTATATATAGTTTGTTGTGTCACCACAAGGCTATATACATTTGAAATATGATCCTTATTCTCACTAGCAAATCTTTAATTAGATTTGCCAAACTATATATTATGAGGGTAATATAGTTTGAAGAAAATAGTGAGAGATACCAATTTAAATAAAGACCTAATTTATTTTGGTAATTAATTAAATGAATGTTTGCTAAAATGTTATTTTAATTTCACATGCAGAATTTAAAAATGTCACACTCACTATCACTGCGTAGCATACTTGATGCTAACAAATAAACTGGACCGATTACACGGTCTGGTTAAGGAATCTGAGAATTGTTCTCATTGCAGAAAAGATTTTTTATGTCCTAAATTCGCCTGTCCCTGCAAATGTTGCAGAAGAAGCCTATGTGGAAGAGATTTATACTTTTAAGAAGTGGCAAGATGATGCATCTGTGGCTCAATGCATCATGCTCACATTTATGAGTAACGAGCTTCAGCGTCAGCATGAAACTATGGATGCTCCTACTATATTGCTGCACCTTCAAGAGTTGTATGGTGAGCAAAGTAGAACTGCTAGATATGAGATATCTAATGAGCTCTTCCGATCTCAAATGATCTAGGATACTACTGTTGAGACTCATGTCCTCATGATAATCAATTTGATTGAACGTCTTGGACAGCTTGGGTTCATCATGGACAAGGAGTTAAGTCAAGATTTGATCTTGCAGTCACTTCCAGATACCTTCTCATAATTTGTTGTGAATTTCCACATGAATAAGTTGGATGTCAGTTTACCTGAATTACTTAACATGTTGAAAACTACTAAAGGACACTTCCTATCCAAGAAGAACCAAGTCTTACTGGTAAATGATTCTTCCAAGAAAAGGAAGAGGCCCAAGGTATCTTCTGAAAAGAAGAAAACCAAGAAGGCTAAGGGCAGGGCGAAAGTGAAGGATCAAAATAAACCTGATCCAGCTAGCAAAGGAATGTGCTTCCATTGCAACGAGTCGGGTCACTGGAAGAGGAACTGCAAGAAGTTTCTGGCAGAGAAGATGTGAGAAACGAGAATTTTGTAATTTATTTTAAATATTTATTGAATTAAATAAATTTTTTTGATGATTTATTTATTGAGTTAAATAATTATTTGATAGAATTGTGGTAGATTAATTTAATTATGTGTGTTACATCGATTAAATTAATGTGGAGAATTTGTATAGTTCAAAGTATGAATTTAATTGAGTTTATTCGATTAAATGAATTATTTAATAAGCATAATATTATTCTAATTAATTTAATAATTAATTAGAGATTTAATGAATTGTCATAATTAATAAATGAGAATTTTAATTATGTGATAAGGTGATTTAATGTGGATATTATATTTTATTTAATTGATTTGAATAAGATTATTTGATTAATTAAAGTGTGACAATTAAACTATATAATAAACACTTTAATCAAAATAATGGGAATGGAGGAACAAAGGAGGACAAACAAACAAGGCCTTAGGGAGTGGGAGCAGTTAATTACGTGATGGGAATTAACTGACGACCCACTAAACACCAGTTATTTCCTATACGTATATTATATATATATATACCAGATTTCATATATCTCATCAGAGAAGTTAGAAAGTTAGAGAGAAAAGAAAGAGTTTAAGAGAGTCTGTGAATTTAAGAAAGAAGTTGGAGAATCAAAGAAAAGTTCATATCACTTTAATCAGAGATTGTAAGGGTAACTTAATTTTATATTTCACGTTATAATACTTTCTCCATGAAAACTATTTTCAAGTTCTCTGTAACTAAAAGTTATTGACGATTGTTGTATATATGATGATATATATGTTAATATATGTTCACAACACGTTTTATATCAATTATTCATATTTTAAAACAATCAAAACCATGTAATTATACTCTATTTAGAAATTTGAAAGTTACAGAGTATGAAGAACATGAATATGGCATATATGTACAAATTTGCATGCTTTAATTGTTTATTTAACTTGAAATTGATAGTTGAGTACGATTATGCATGTTAAAACGAACAAAACGAACTTTAAACGAACATATTCGGAGTTATAACGAACCGGTAATGATGAATTTCATGATTTCTCTCGAAACTTTACAAAATACCAAAAACAGTGAATTTAAGCATTCAAATTTGAATGATTATGGGATCTAAAGTGTTAAAAGCATACTAGAAACATTGTATGATGCTTCTGTGAAGTTTATAGTTCATGGGTAACGTGAAAATTTGTTGTGTTAGTTTAATTTGGGATTTATTGGGCTAAAGATCAGTACTGTTGCGAGTCACAGAGTTCAAATCTCGGGACCTTCGCCCCGACGAGGTTCTCAGTACTAGAAAGCTCGCCCCGGCGAGCCTGCGCCCCGGCGAAGTTTCCCTATACAAAATCTCGTCTTGGCAAGAATTGCAGAGAGGAAACTATTTTATTTTTTTGGGTTTTCAGTCATGGCATGTTAGTTTAATTTAGTCTAACGAACATAATAGTGTGTTAAGAATATAACAAGAGGTTATAACAGATTGTTAAACATGTATATGACGATTTCAAATTTTTATAGGAACAATTATAAGGAACTTAAACTTGTGGTTTGTGAAATTTGACAATTGTTGTGTGGTTAGTCAAATACGTATTTTTGATTTATGTTACGTGGTTAATGTGAACGATCAAAACTTAAAACTATGTTAATAAGTCAAAATGGAAGTGATACTTAAACCTATAAGACTAACATTAGTAAAACTAATGATTGTTGTGATCCTAATGGAATATGTAGGACTATTTGGGAACGTAAATAGTGATTGTTGAACTTACGCACAAGGTAAGTTTTCTTACCTTGTCTCGATTATGATTACGCAAGTGTTTTATCCCTAATTTATTATTGTTGAGCAAGTTTCTAAAATTTTACTTTTAACCGAGCAAGTTTTCTAAATTTAAAGTTATTCATTGAGCAAGTTCTAAACTTATGTTTCTATATCAATCAAGTTCTTGTCCTTATTCATTCAAGTTCAAGATTTCATATGAGATATTATAATCCTTTTAAAGTATTATTTCAGTTATACAATACTTATTCGATTTTATACTCTTGAGATTTATTATTCGATTTGAATATCAATGTTATTGTTGAACCTTATAAGACTAGCGAACCTTTATTGATTCGACTAGTCCATAGTTGATGAACGTTCTAAATTCTAGAACTATTATTGAGTTTATCCAAACCAAACTTCTTTTGGTGCGGACTCTGATGTCAAACTGAGATGAACAACCTTGTTATAGGAGATTATTTACGCATTAGCGTTGAGATATTATGCACATTATGGTACTAAGGGCTGATCCCCCTAATCCCCCTAAGTACGAGTAGTAAAGTCCATACAGTCTTATGACTGTTAAAGGTTTAAAGTAGAAATACTTGACAACCTGGGACATAGTTCATGGTCTCAGATATACTTTTGATTCTTGTTATTCATTCTTGATTCAAAAGCCGAGCTTTCTATTATTCAGAATCCTTTTTACTTACTCCCATGTTATTATTACTATTATATTGTTATATTTGTGGGCAATCGTGCTCACTCTTGCATAATAACATTGCAGTTAAGAACGAAAGGACTGACGAGCCTTCCACTAGCAAAGGCAAGGGCAAGATTAACAAGTGTTGAAGATTTGTTATTTATTTAAAAATATTTATTGTTAAGACTTGATGTTGTTTAAGACTTATTTATTTGTTTATGTTTTTCACATTGATGTTTAAGGTTAGTATGACCTGGGATTCATTTTTTCTGACGTTGTAACCCCTTAAGGGGAGGATTTCTATCTAATTATGTTTTTGCATTTATTATGGGTAGATAGATATGTGATATTTGTACAGTGAATACCAAATCTCGTGAAAATTAAAGTACCCGGCTTTGGGGGTGTCACAGAAGAAGCTTGGAGAAGTTTTGACTTCCAATCAAGTTTTGCACATAATTGAAATTAATTTTTCTAAAAGTCGAACTTTTACTTGGGTATTGGATATCGACTATGGTTCTCACATATGTAATACTATGCATGGACTGGTCAGAAGTAGAAAGCTGAACAAGGATGAAGTCGTCCTACGAGTGAAAAATAGAGCAAAGGTTGCTGCATTAGCTTTAAAAACTTATTGTTTAGCACTGCCTACGGACAAGTGCATTAATTTAAATAATTGTTATTTCGTTCCAACAATCATAAGAAACATTATTTCTATTTTTGTATTAGATATGGATGGTTATAATATTATAATAAAGAACAATAGTTGTTCTATTTATAATAAGGATGTTTTATATGGAGTTGAAAAATTACTGAATGGACTTTACGTACTTGACTTGCATGAAATTATACTTCAAATTGAACAAACTAAAAAAAGTAAAAGAG
The DNA here is from genome assembly GCA_020205555.1 of Panax stipuleanatus. Lineage (NCBI taxonomy): Eukaryota > Viridiplantae > Streptophyta > Magnoliopsida > Apiales > Araliaceae > Panax > Panax stipuleanatus. The sequence continues at coordinate 124,246,475 of CM035120.1, forward strand.
ATGATGTTAATTATACTTTTATGTGGCATTGTAGACTTGGTCATATTAATAAAACAAGATTATCCAAGTTACATAAAGATGGACTCTTAGAGCTATCTGATTATGAATCATATCCAACTTGTGAATCTTGTCTCATGGGTAAGATGACAAAATCTCCTTTTAGTGAAAAAGGAGAAAGAGTTATAGAGTTGTTAGCGTTGGTACACAGACGTTTGTGAACCTATAACAACGAATGTACGAGGAGGGTATTCTTATTTTATTACATTCACTGATGATCATTCAAGATTTGGATATGTGTATTGAATGAAATACAAATCTGAATCATTTGAAAAGTTCAAAGAATTCAGAAGTGAAGTAGAGAAACAAACTGGCAAGAGTTAAGATTCTTCGATCTGATCGAGGTAGTGAAAACTTAAGCGGTGAGTTTCTCAATTGTCTCAAAGAAAATGGTATAATCTCACAATGGACTTCACCAGGAACACCACAGTTGAATGGTGTGTCTGAAAGGAGAAATCGAATACTGTTGAACATGGTTCGTTCCATGATAAGTTTTACCGATCTTCTAGCTTCCATCTGGGGTTATGCCCTAGAATCGGCTGTATACCTACTTAACAAGGTACCTACCAAATCTGTCCCAAAGACTCCATATGAGATATGGACAGGGAGGAAACCAAATCTTAAGCATGTTAAGACTTGGGGTTGTCCAGCTTATGTCAAAAAGTTTGAGAATGATAAGCTGCAGACTAGATCCGACAAGTGTAGATTTGTGGGATACCCTAAAAAGAAATAATGGTATTATTTTAATCATCCAACTGATTAAAAGATGTTTGTTGCCAAACATGATACCTTCTTAGAAAAGGAGTTTATCCTTGAAGGGGTCAGTGGGAGTAAGATATATCTTGAAGAAATTCAAGAACCACAAGTTACTACGGATCAAAGTCAGGTACCTGACCAAGTAGAAGAACGTATTGTATAACACCCTATTCGTAAATCTAGAAGAGTACCGAAGATACCTGATAGGTATGGATTCGTCATAGAAGATGACGATGAGGTAAACATCATGAATGATGATGATCCATTGAATTACGAACAGGCTATGAGTAGTAAAGATTCAGAGAAATGGCAAGAAGCCATGAAATCCAAGATGGACTCCATGTATGAAAACCAAGTATGGACTTTGGTTTCAGCACCTGAGAGCATCAAGCCTATTAGGTGCAAAGGGGTCTTTAAAAGAAAGACTGGAGTGGACGACAAGATAGATAACTATAAGGCTCGACTAGTTGCGAAAGGTTTCAAACAAAGACAAGGTGTTGACTATGATAAAACATTCTCACCAGTAGCAATGCTCAAGTCAATTCAGATTTTGCTTGCGATTGCAGCTTATAACGACTACGAGATCTGGCAAATGGACGTGAAAACGATCTTCCTCATTGAGAAACTTGAAGAGGATGTGTATATGACACAAGCAGAGAGATTTGTTTCAACGGTTGGAACAAATCAAGTTTGTAAACTGTAACGATCCATTTATGGGTTGAAGCAAGCTTCTTATAGGTGGAACATCCTTTTTAATGAGACAATCAAATAGTTTGATTTTATCAAAAATAAGGTTAAACCATGTGTGTACAAGAAGGTTAGTGGGAGCGCTGTATCATTTCTTGTATTATATATTGATGATATATTACTGATAGGGAATAATATTCCTATGCTACAGTAGATCAAAAATTGGTTATCTAAACACTTCTCCGTGAAGGACTTGGGAGAATCATCCTATATTTTGGGGATAAAGATATATAGAGATAGATCTAAAAGGATTCTTGGCTTGTCCTAAGAAATGTACACTGACACGATGCTAAAGAAGTTTAGCATGGAAGATTGTAAAAGAGGTCTCATGCCGATGAGCCGTGGAATACATCTCTCTAAGAAATAGGCCCCAAAAACACCTAAGGAGAGAGACCGTATGAGTAAGATTCCTTATGCTTCAGCAATATGATCTATCATGTACGGTATGATATGTACTAGACCAGATGTTGCTCATACACTTAGTGTAACGAGCAGATATCAGTCGAATCCTGGAGAAGAACACTGGAAGGTAATGAAAAATATCCTAAAGTACTTAAGAAGAACTAAGGATGTATTTCTTGTCTACGGTGGGTTTCAATTGAAACTAGAGGGCTACACAGACTCAAGTTTTCAAACGGACCAAAATGACAGTAAATCTTTTTTGGGATATGTGTTTACCTTAAACGGCGGTGCAGTGAGTTGGAAGAGTTTCAAGCAGCAAACAGTTACTGATTCACTGACAGAGGCAGAGTACATAGCTGCAAGTGAAGCTGCAAAAGAAGCTGTTTGGATGAAAAAGTTCATAACTGAACTTGGTGTGGTTCCTAGCATTAGAGGAGTAGTATTTTTATTCTATGACAACACCGGAGCTATTGCATAGGCTAAGGAACCCAAGTCTCATCAGAAATCCAAACACGTGCTGCGGCGGTTTCATTTAATTAGAGAGATCATTGAAAGAGGAGATGTCACCCTGGAGCATGTGGACTCTCAAGATAACATTGCAGATTTATTTACTAAAGCTTTAATACAACAACAGTATGATCGTCACTTAAAGAAGATGGGTATGAGATACCATGACAATCGGCTTTAGTGCATGTGGGAGATTGAAAGTAATAAGCGTACAAGCCAATCATGTTTGATGATAAAGAATTTACTTTATTACAATTTTATTCATTTATTAATAAATGTATTATTTAATTGAAGGCATTTATTTATCTACATGATGCTGTTTTTATAATATGTGATAAACCCATAATTTTAAGCAATGCTTTTAGAATTATGATGAGGATCAAGCTAATGAGATCTAAATTCTTAGATAACTTAAAAACTAAAATATTTCCCAATCGTTGGATTACTGAAAACAGGATTAGTGAATCCGGATAGATTGGTACATACGTTGACTTGCTCATTGGATGAGGATTATCGATCTTATAATCATTTATGTGGAGACACTAAAACAAGTATGTAGGTGCTTATTGGAGAATAAGTTCAATGAACGTGGCTCGCTAAGGAATACCTAATGGAGTTTTACTTGCCAATCAATAGGAATTCCTTAAGTGATAGTAGTACAAATAATCCTTAGACTTGAGATCATCATAGTATCTTGTGTATGATGAGTTATACTTTGACATGTCCCTTAAGACCCTAAGGATATATCAAAGGGTATGATTGGGTATAATGATTTATACATGGAGATATTAAATGGTCAATAAAGAATCTACCACTTCTAGTAAAAGAAGAGAATGTCCTATGTGATTCGATAAATGACAACCTAGTTGTCCTTGGCCAAGACAAAATGAAATTAGAAAGTAGTTTCTAATTTGCATTATTTGGTGTTGTGCATTTTAGAATCGAAATACATATAATTAAATAAAATAAAACTTGATAGTAAATTTATGTCTTATATTTAATTGGGACATTGTATGGTGGAAGGAATGAATTTTACGATAACTATTTACTCACAGATTCTTTTATGATTAATGTTGAAATCTATATTATCTAGAAAGTCGTTGATCGCTAAGGGGGCTTACCCTTATTGTAGAATAAATGTTATTTATTTAAATAAATTATTAGTTTAATTTATTTATTTAAATAAGATTAGAATTGTTCTAATTGATTTATTCACAACCGGTTTAATATGAAGAACCTAAAGGGTCACACCATAAAAGGAAGAATATTTATTAAAGAAGCTAATTGCATAATCGTAATAATAAGTTAAGTATGTTTAATTGAATCTACGGTGATAAAATAAATTAATTAGCTTAATATTTATTATTTATTATTTTGAAAATATTAAATATTAAATTAATAAGCTGAGTCTTATTATTATTATTATTACTATTGTTATTATTTAATTCGTAAAGGAGTTTTAGAATTAATTAATAAGATACTCGCTCTCGTATATATTTCTAATAAGTTTAGGAGGCTAATTAATTAAAAGAGTTTAATTATTTCCAATAGGATTGGGAAGCCTAATTAATTAAAAGGGTTTAATTAATTAATATGAAACCATAATCCTAAATAGTTTAGGAGGGTTGCCTACATCTATAAATAAGAATGTCTTATTATAGAATAAGGTTACACATTACATACTTTTCTGAGAGTGGGAAGAGTACATATATTCTATAGAGATAGAATTAGGGTTTAGCCAAACACCCATCTTCTTAGTTCTTCTTCTTCCTTGGTGGATCACTTCAAGACGCCAAATGCTTGGGTGACTTGTATTGATCAAATGAAGGATTCAATCTCGTGGATTCAAGTTGGAGTAGAACTCGTACCCGTGGAAGCTCGATCTACAAGGGTATGTCTCATTTTCTTCTCCTTCTTGTATGTATTGATAACTAAGCATATAGGATGATCATGGTGAGGGTTTGCATAAAATTTTAAAATTCCCTTTTGTTGCTCTTCCGCTTTATTTATGTAATTTGATTTCGTAATTGCGATACGTGCAAACCTAACATTTTCATATGATTTTGATTCTCCCAAAACAAAATAAATGTTTTGAAGAGTAAGAAGGAGGTTGCAAATTTGAAGAGTGAGAAACAAGTTGCATATTTGATGACTTAAGTTAAAGAGGCTATTGGAGAAGATTTTTCTAATGTGGCACACCTATTTGAATATCCCAAAGTGGTTTCTACTACTGTTGGAGATGCTCTAAGGGTGGACATAATATTTGGTTTTTTTGGGTTTAACGTAAACCGGATAGGACCGGACCGATCGGTTTGGAATAGAAAAAACCCGTCTGATAAAGGTTCGGTATAAACTGGTTTCAGGTACCGGTTCCGATTAGGTATTTTATATGTCTGGTATATACCGGACCAAATCGGTTGTACCTGTTAATTGGGTCCAAATCCTTTTTTTAGACCTTCCATGTCTAGCTTTATGAAATTAACTTAAAGTCTACTTTATTTATAAAATAGAGGTAAGACAATAGAAGGCAAATTAGACAATGTGAGACTTTTAAACAAAGAACTATTGGAACCAAAGGCCTAGACCCATTCTTATAGCTACTTATTGAACTTAATATTGCTTTAGGTGTCGATGTGGGACAAATGTCCAACCTCAAGTTAAATGCCTCAAGACAATGTGGGACAAGGGCCACCCATTTTTTTTCTTCAAGTTAAATGGCTAGTAGCGGGGCTCTATAGTAACTTGAAGTTAAATAACTTTGTTAACTAGACAAGTTTTTTTAATGTAAATGTAGAGTAGGCTAAGGGTTACACATCCTCCCTTTACTATATATACAAATCAATACAATCTCAGCCAGCGAGAGTAAGAAAATTAAAGTCCATCTCCCTTTAAAAATTAAAATGGATTTGTATTTGAAATTTAGTTGTTTGTGATTTTTGGAGGGATATAATGAATGAAATTTTATGCTTTTGAGAACACATTGTTAATTATATTTTTATGTTAGTCCTTTATATAATGCTTTAAATTTAAAAGAATTAATTAGTCCAATAATTCATGATTAGTCTATAAAACTTACTGATTACTTCATATACCACTGCTTTTGTCTCCTTCATTAGTCCAATAATTGAGAAAAAAGATACTTATATAACCTCTTTTAATATTTATTAATTTCCTTATTATTGATTAGATGATAAAAGTTTAAGGAAATTTTCCTTATAAAAAGACTATCAGGTGAAGGCTTTGTTGTCTTCAAGTCCTACATTGGTTAATTGAAAAAAGTCTTAAGGAAATTTTCCTTATATAATGACTACCAAGTGAAAAGGCTTCCTAACTTCCAAAGTAGAAGTCCCACATTGGTTAATTGAAAAAAATCTTAAGGAGATTTTCCTTATAAAATAACTACCAAGTGAAAAGGCTTCCTAACTACCAAAGTAGAAGTCCCACATTGATTAATTAAAAAATGTTTTAAGGAAATTTTCCTTATAAAATGACTACCAAGTGCAAAGTTTCATGAGTTCCAAATTAACTGGTACAAAAGTGGGTAAAAACCAGTACCAAGCTGGTATCGAACAGGGTAACCGATTTGGTATACCGATCCAATTGGTATCGGTATCGGTATCTAGTTTTAGGTGAATTCGACAATTGGTCTGGTTCGGTTCGAACCGGTTTGGTACGATAATTTACTGGTGAACACCCCTAGCTACTAGGGTCTAGGAGTGTAGGAGCAATTATTGCCCAATGTGCAATTCTCTTGCCAAAACTTTTGAACATCTATATCTATTTATAAAAATATATAATCCACAAAATTAATTTTTTGGTCCTTAGTATAGCAATTTTATTTTCCTATTACTAACTAATGTAGGAGGGCAAAAGTGTATTTTCCCACTGCGGAGACAGCCCCTAAGGATTACAAGACATCATTCTGGAGATAACCCCGGAGACAGCCCCGGGGGATATCAAATCAACCTCGGAGACAACTCTGATGAAAAATAGAGTTAACAACCGTCAAACCCCAGAGACAACCCTGAGGAAGGATAGTTGCAGCCATATCAAGCCCGAAATCAACCCCGGAAGGGCAAAAGGGCAATTTTGTCAACTCAACACTAACTTTGATCAAACCACTGTGGATAAGATCATACAAAGCCATCACAGCAATCCCGAGCACAAAATGCGCCAGACAGCTCAACGGACTGACTGCGGAGACTTGAAGATCTGGTCATGGACCCATCTTCCAGAATTTGAAAAAGGTCAAGCCCTATGTCATTGCGTAGTTCTCGGAAAGAGCTTTCCAGAATATTATGGCACACCTCCACAGGATTCCCAGATTGTAAGATATCAAGGTTTCAAGCAGTCTGCACGTCGATCGAGGGAACACATTTCGAGATGGCGGGACCCATTGGGCCCTTCTACAGGTACACCTGCGGAAGGCTGGGGCTATATATATTAGACCCCCCAGCTCATTTAAAAAGAGAAAACTCAGTTGATGGCTTTCCAGAGAGAAATTCAAGAACCAGAGAGAGAAATTCAAGTGCCAGAGAGACAAAGAGAGTGTTTCCAATTGTTCAAACACAGTAAACCTCAATTGTAAACACTTATATACATATAAATTTCAACATATCAATTTTTAACCTGTGGAAATCGAGTTTAAAGGCGCCAAAAGTCATTCGATAGCCCATCTCGTGCAAAGCTGTAAGATCTCTTCAGATCTGTGTCCATTTCTTGCTTCAATATATATAAGCGTTATATATATATATATTAGTCGATATTAAACATAGATTTGACTTTTAACCATTCATTTGGTTGTAAATAGTCAATATTAGCAGTGTATTGACTAGATCTATATTAGATCTAGCCAGATCTAGCTTTTAATCGGTTCAAAAGTTGCAAAACTTGAACCATTCAATCTAGACTGGCTAGGATCTAGATTAATCTAGTTTACTTTCTATTTTTGTAAATATTTGGCAATCATGTGACTCTAGATCTGTATCTAGTAGAAACGGGAAGCTTGGTCACTTACATACATGGATTTACTGATGAATCCTTTGTTCAGGAATGTCTAAAGTAGATATGCAATTTATTTTGATATATTCATTGTGCAGGCTGTTTAAATGATATCATGTGAGTCTAGGAGCCACAGGATCGATGATTCAATCATTAGATCTAGATTCGGTTCCCATGATGGACTTGTTTAAGTTGTACAGTCAGCTTGCAACCCATTGTAAATGTAAACCTAGGGCCTTAAAACGGTTATCCGGATTTAAGGCATCAAAATAGTGAAAACATGTATGTGGTTTTCGGACTCACTTAGATGAATTTCATGCCCACAAGGAGCCCGACACTTGTAGATAGTTTCATTTATTGTCGAAGATGCTTCGCATCTCAATAAAATCAAATCAAGCTGAATACGGAATAAAATTGGAAGTATCAAAGGGCTTCAATTCCTATACGAGTGAAAGGGTTTGAAAATAGCTTTTCAAAACATCACTTTCATATGCTTGTTTAAAATGAACTTTTTAATAAGTCAAACCCTTCGTATATAGGTCCAACGAGGCACAACACTACTTTTAAAAGAAAGCATTCAAGCACATTTTCAAAACTCAAATCACACACACACACACACACTTCACATGCACGGGAAATAAAAAGATGCGGTAACCGTGTTTCACGGAAGTCTGGGGGTGCCTAACACCTTCCCCTCGCTTAAGCAAGCCCCCAAACTCTATGAATCTCGATTTCCAGACCAATTAAATAAAATCACATATTGGGCCATATTGCAAAAAACGTTCAAACTCCGGATGAGTTGATACATACATTTAAACTTATATCAACTGGCGACTCTGTCTAATTTGACCCAATCATTGAAATCAATCTTTTCAAATTGTCGACAATGTATGTCGGTCCTTTCCTAAAACTCACCCTTTAAAGAAAGATAAAATCAACATAGCGAAATCTAAAGGGTAGAGAACAACTCAAGGAAATTTTCTCGGCGTCGACAGGGGGCGACTCCGCTGGGGATTCTAGAGGGCTTAAGCCGCATTTTAATTTTTTCAATTCCCTTTTTATCTGTATATGTGTGAATGTTGTCTTTACATTGAATGGATGTGAATGAATGCTTCTTTACAATGCTTTATATTAGTGCTTCACACAATGTCATCATATTTCATACGGTGAGACGCGATAAATGTATGTTGTGTGATTCCTCCACCAGGAGGCAAACCCATCGGTGGCTGATTACTGGACTCAAGAGGAGCATAATCCCGCGAGGCTCAGGAAAGGCGCCACTCAGATCCGCTCCAATTGAAAGATCAGATTAACTTTCCATCTAGTAGATTGCGATGATCTGGGAACCTTCATGCCGAAAAGCCCGTGAGAGTAACCTAAGATAGGTCAGCCTCTGATAAGCCAAACGTGAAGGGAAGTCTCTTCATGCCTTCCCTTTTTTTAATATATGTCCAATAGTAAATTCTGTCAAATATTAAATGTTGTCAAATATTTAAATGTTAATTCTGTTCAATTCCATTGCCAAATATCAAATCCTGTCACATTATCCTGTCATCAAAATAACTTACCTTTGTTTTGTATGAAAACATTAAAAAACCTAAAAACTGACACATTGCACAACATGCATATTGTTAAGGTTTATTAAGACTAAACTACCTACTTTTATGGTAGACAAGATTGGTCCCATTACCAAATCCAAATCTAAGAAGGCACAAAGCCTATCCACTGATATGGATGAGAGTGCCCAATAGGGGTCAGGTTTCATGTCTCGAGAGGAGTTCGAGGGACTAAAAATCAAATAGCAGAGTTGGCTATCTTCCTGAAAGGGTAGAGTAAAAGCACTCAGGGTCAATAAGTACCCAGTCAACTAGAGTCCTCTGCACAAGGCGGCAGTCAGTGTACTGACAAAAAGTTGGAAATGCAGATATCTAAACCTCACTCCAATGAAAAAACCAACAAAACCCCTGAAATCACCAATCTCAAGGATGATCGAAAAATTGGTGAAATTAGAAAGAAAGTCTAACAAATGAAAGAAACAATCCGGTCAATCAAAGGGACTGACATATATGGAAGTGTCAACTACTTAGATCTATGTATCTTTCCAGGGGCTCTGTAATATCCGAGAATTACTGTGTAATTTAACAATTATCAATAAACGAATTTATGTGAAATTCTTGATTATTATGTCATTTAACAATTATCAATAAATGAATTTATGTGAAATTCTTGTGTGTTTTCTTTTATTAGATGTACATGTGTTATACATACATGTGTTATTTTATGATAGATGATGAGGAGAATTTAAATAGTTGGTTTAGTTTAATTTAACTATTTAAATTGGTTAAGTATGGAATTAATTCTATTAATTTCGTGGGATGGCTTTATGGTATGAGTTTGAGTTTGGAGCGGAATTTAGAGGCGCGAACTGCGTATTTGAGTCCGGAACGTCGAAATTAATCAGGATAGATTGTAACCACGAAAATGAGTCATGGTTGACTTTTTGGTCAAAGTCAACCGATTGACTTTTTCGGGTGAAAAGTCAACCACAAATTTTGGAGATGAATTTGATGAAACGGATAGTCCCATGACGTCCGGGACGCCGATTTTAGTAGAAATCGATATAAGTATCGCAACGTTCTGCTGCGGAGGGCAAAATGGTCAAAATAATATATTAATTGATTTAATTGATTAAAATAGTATTTTAATATAGAAGTGAAGCAGCTGTGGGGCAAGTGTGACTATCAAATTGGGACAATGAGGAGGGAGTATACGTATATAGTGGAATTGAAGGAGGAGGGAATTAGTTTTATATCTTATTACACCCAAAACCTTTTTATTTTCTAAAACTCCCACTTTCTTCTTAATTAACTATACTAATGAAGGCATTTGATGGCTGCAATAACGTTATGGAATTGGAGGGGGTGGTAGACTCAAGTTATATCAACTCTCATATATATGTTTTCCTTCCCAATTACTTCTTCATTTTTCAAAGAAAATCCTACGCGAGAGAAAATGGAGAGAATGAGAGTTTGAGAGTTGTGAGGAATTCTGGAGTTTAGAAGAGCAAAAACAAGCAGGCAAGAAGGGAGGATCAGTAGCTAACTCCATAGGAAGGCATCAAGTAAGTAACTCATGAACTTTATATGTTCTTAAGGAAAAATAGTGGAAAAATGCATGAATAAGCATGGTAGACGTTGTGTTTTGGCTTTGGGATGCCATGATTTTACCTATTACTGTTATGTGGATGATAAGAATGAAAATTCTGGTTTTAACATGCTTCCATTACGTAGAGAATCAAAGAATTCGAGTTTGCATGCTATATGTTTGATTAAATGCCACTAACACGTCAAATTGTTCGAATCATGGAAAATTAGTGAATTCGAAAGTTGTAACATGTGTAACTATGTTAGTATATGTGTTCTGGACAGTAGAAACCTTTCCATTGCATGCTAGAATCAAAACATGGATTTTTGTCGAATTGAACTAAACTAAAATTTGTGACTTTTTGGGTTTTTCGGAGCCTGGGAATCATGGTTTCTGTGACCCGTTTATGGTAGCTAATAATTTTAAAAAATAGTATGTTGTATGAAGTCCAATCTGTCCAAATTTTAAAGAAATCAGAGTTATATTGTGCAAGTTATGAATTTCGTAAGCAAGCATGTTGGTATAAAAATCTGCAAAAAATTTGGGTTTTCCAGAATTTTTCTAAGTGTTAGAACCTGTTCTGGAACACTTTTCAAGGTAGCCGGTTCGTGGTCTTAACTTGCTATTTTCTGGAATGTGATATTTTTGTAAAATACTATGCTATATGGAGGATGTTGTGTCAAAAGGTCAGAGTTATATCATGCATGGTTTGGTCAGAATCAATTCGCAAAGTGGGCTGTTCAAAGCTGCAAAAATTTTCTGGGCAACGAAAAGCAGCGCAGCTGCGCCGCTCTTCAGGCTTGTGCCTGCGCAACTGCGCCGGTCCGGGTCAGTCCGGGTCGGGTCTGATTCGAGTCGGGTCGGGCTGGAAAAATTTCAGAAACTTGTTTTTTCCCATATTCTTATACTGAACCCCTGGACCTATTAGATACAACATGTTTATGTAGTTAAAGTGTATGTTAAGTATACGTGTTCGTTAATAAACTTATTTTCGAATTAGAATTCGAGAACTAACTGGTTTAACGTGACATATATTATTAGGTTACGTGAAGGTTAATTGCTAGCTTAACAATAGCAGACATATCAGGCAAGTTTCTTACCCTATTTTTTCATTGAGAAATTAATCAATCCTTGTTCATTTGATTTCAGCGAGGGTAAGTTCGGACTTGTGATTATTTAAATATTCATGCAAGTTCCTTTGACGTAAAATTCTACAACTTCAATTGTCTTGTAAGTTTTATTGCTGTTTATTCAGTTATTAATTCAACTGCTATGCTGTAAAGTTCTATCGATTTAAAAAAACTGTTTCCAAGTATGCTTTCTAGTTTTTGTTCAGTTAGAGATTATTGATGACAAATGATCTTTTGAAGCTATTTAAAGTTTACCAATCCAAATTGTTTTGGTGCGGTCTCGCATGAATACTAAGATGAACAACCCGAATAAACGGGCAAACAGATGTCGGGCATATAGTCCCATTTATGCTTATACAGTTTAAACTTTATACTTGTGCACAATGTAGGGTACGATAGACTAATCACCTGGAGTACTTGTAGATACCGTTTGCAATCTATTTGTTTTTAAACCGTCTGATGGTTTTTGATGAAATAAAGTAACGTTCAGGGTATTTAACACCCCTTAGTATGATATCAAGAATTCTTGAACTCCTATTCTTGATATTCTTGTGTAACACTTGATAATTCTTTCAACTATTGAGATACAGTCATGCAGATGCTTTTACTCCTGATGTATATTTTCCAACTTCTTTATATACTTGCTGGGCAATTTGTGCTCATTCTTGTTTAAACCTTTCAGTTAAGGATGAGAAGGCTGAGGGCTCGGGCAAGGACAAGGGGAAGTCTAAGATGAAGTGATGAGGGTTATTTATGTAATAAGTTATATTTCCGCATATGATGTTATGTAACGATAAACGCTAAGTTTAAGTTTTGGTTTATTAAAGGTTGTAAAGACTTGGGATTTTATTTGGAATAAGTAGGTAATAGTTATTATTATTATTATTTTCGGAGTGTATGTAGATTAGATGATGATGTATGTTGTACCGTAAGCACCATATCCTGTAACCGATGTTATACGGATTTGGGGGCGTCACAGGCTCGTTATCAGGATAAGTTCCAAGTCCCAGATTTTGATAAAGGTATATATTGGAGAACTCAGATCCTATGCAGTGGATGAAAAGTTGAGAATGCAGCTATTTCAAAAAAGCCTGACCGAAGAAGCCAGAGCTTGGTACGCTCGACTGAACAACTCCAAAATCCACAGCTGGGAAGAGCTAACTCATGCCTTTCTAAATCAATACGACTTCCAATCACAAATGGCTCCAGACTGATATCAAGTAACCAAAGTCAAAAAGCAGAATAATGAGTCATTCTGGGAATACGCCCAAAGGTGGAGACGAATGGCAGCACAAATCAGCCCACCTATGATAGAAACTGAAATGGTGATGACTTTCATTGATATACAATATGAGGGTTCTAGCAGGCATAGGAAAACCATTCTCAGAGATGATCAAACATGGAGAATGGCTTAAATGAGGTTGAAGTCCGGAAAGATTAAAGACCTCACTGCTTTAGAAGCCGTGGCTGAGCACATTTAGACCAGAAATTACGGGAGTAACCCTAGAAGATCCCACATGAAAGAGGAAGAAGATGTATCCTTAAAACTCCAAGGTCAAACTCGGCGAGGCAGCCAGAATCCGCCCATTCAAAAGCAAAGCAATTACTCCCCATTCCAATCATTTGTAAATCCTGCTAGTCTGTCATCCCAGAAAATTGGAGAACCCAGACGTAATAGAACATTTACACCTTTAGGGGATTCACATGAAAATATACTGAAGCTTCTGACAACACAGAAGAAGGTCACTCAGCTTCTTCCCCCTGTAAATCCAAGTGGGAAAGGATTTAACCCAAGAAAAAAGTGTGCTTACCATTCTGGGACACCTGGACATGATACCCAAGAATGTTGGTCTCTGAAGCATAAGATCCAAGACATGATAGATAGTGGTGAAATTGTGGTGACAACACCAGAACAGCCACATGTCCAGGATAATCATCTGCCTCAACACAATGAGGAGGGAGTCAACATGATCAGTACGGGGAATGGAAAAGGTTCCCTATACCTCAAGTACATCAGAGAGTCATCACAAAGAAGTGAAGGTAGCCTTCCAAGTTAGGTTATTTAGAAGGTTTTTTGATAGAACGGGAAATAAAATCCATTAAGGAACAAATTGATCAATTAGAGGAATTAATGGTATATCAACACCAAGTGACATGGCAGTTGATAAGCCATATTGGTCAAAGGAAAGCTAATATCTTCCGCCTAGAATCCTCCTGATTGCCAAGAGGGATCATTATATATTCCAAGAGCATGAAATATGGGCTGATAAAGGTGCAAGGGAAGAAAGATTCCAGGCTCGTAGAGAGTTTGGTGCTAAAAGAAAGTTCACTCCTTTGAATCAATCAAGGGAGGAAATTCTACAGATGTTGATCAATGAAGGAAAGATCACAGAACTGTTACCCCCAATGGACCCCCGATCAAAGAGGTTCGATGTTATAAAGATATGCCAATATCATTCCAACACTTCTGGTCATGACACAAAAAGATGTTGGGCACTCCGTCACCTGATCTAGAATCTAATTGATAATGGTGACCTACAAATGGTGAACAGTGGTATTACCTTTCCTGAAGAAGAGGAGATCTTTTGTAACACCCCCTTCCCGAATAGGAAAGGGAGGTCACGTGCAAAGCACAACAAACCTCAAAATAATCAAATAGAGCACTAATAACTTCAAAATATTTAATAAGGATATCCATCAATGAAGTACTAAAATACAATTCTCCAAACAGAGTTAAAATAATTAAACCTAAAATCGAATCAACCTAGATGGTCAAAGGCAACTAACTCCCTTTATCACACTAGCACGGTATCACCCCTGCAAACCTGCTGGAAGAAAAACACATCATGAGCCAAATGCCCAGTATGGATATAAATATACAAAAGATATACAACTGAAATACGAAATCAACATAGACAAAATATTGAACCAAGCCTCAAGCTTAAATACTGACGACAATAAAATCTCTAAAAATCTGAATAGAATATATCTGAATCAACAAATTTAACGAAACAAACAAAAGAGTAAATAAATAGTGAACCATAATAACTAACTCAATTAATTGAATTGAACATAACTGAATAAAACCAATAATAAAATAATAGGCTGAATTAAATGGCTAGGTGTTATTTGATACTGAGCTCAAATACAAATAGTCAAAAGCTAACAAAATACATCGGTACCATGATCCATGCAAATCAAAATGGATAGTACGCATGACACATACGTCACTAATCCACCAAACGAATCAAATCAAATCAAATACTGGATCGACCCATACGTATCCTGAACAAATATATCAAATGGCTAAAGCTCATACTCAGAGCAACATACAGAATAAAAGGATACGCCGTGGACTGATCACACCGCCATGGAAGGTGTCATGCCTGTGACGCCCCCAAATCCGGGTTCCTCTCTTTCCTCGGATCCTGTGCAGTCACGATATTGCTATCGTCGAACTATTACATCTTTTATTCATAACTTAAAGAATAAAACTTGCTTTATTACAATTTAGAATATAAATTCTTTTCATTATCAGGAATCTCGTATAATGACTCCAAACATTTACAAGTTACAATCTTGGTCATTTACCATTCCTGTCTTATATCATGTTCGATATTATAAAAATGCGGAATAACTTAAACTTTTTCAATCTTCTTTGAATATAATCTTTTATTGCTTTCATAACTTGAATCAATTACATTTTCCTGAATCAAACTATATTATGATTCACTTTATTCAAATTTTTGTATAACCGTATACATCTTAACTTGATATCCTCTATGTATTAACTAATACATCTTTACAGTACGACAAGTATTAAACCTTGTAAACAAATATCAAGTACAACTACTAGAACCTAAACATGGTTCAAACGATAATCTAAATAGCATTCTTCGTTGCAATACTATCTAACTTTATCAATCAAGAAGCACGAAATCTTTATCGTATGTCCTTAACCTGCAAAAGTGGTTATTTGCAAGAGTGAGCTCAACAGCTCAGCAATTCTAACAGTTTTCATGCATCACATAACATATAACATCATACTCAGTTCATGCATTTATAATCAATTTATATTTACTAAGCATATTACTTCTGACATAACAAGCATATCATCAAAGATCAACTTTTAATCTCATACATACCTCATATACAGTTCATATATAAGTTCACATCATCACAGCATAATATAATTCAACTAACAGTTATTGAATTCATATATCAAATAGGAACTGAAAGACTTGCCTGATTCGTAGTTTAACAACTACGACTTAATTTCTTAAAGATATCTGCATTTCGTGTAATCCTACACAGTTATATAATCATGGATTTATACCCATCAGTCATACATTCATACGTTCTCAATATAATAATAAGTACTACATTGTTTTCTATCTTGGTTCTTAGAACCTTTGTTTCACTTTCTTAACATACTCTTATAATAGCTAGGTATGTATAGGTATACTTTTACCATTCTTAATATCAACATTCATACACCTTTACTCGACTTGCTAAGTGTTCGACATGCATTTAAAGCTCATAGATACATGATCTATATTATTCTTACGTCTCGCAAATCTTAGGAAAACTTATCAATTTTGGATTTTATATCACTACTACATCAATCCACACTCAAGGCATCATTTTAAAACTTTAAAACTTTCTTTAGAATCGCACACTAACGAAGTCAAAAATGTTCATGTCAATATGTCTATAGGCATAATGAAATCTTAATACTCATGCTTGCATGATCATAACCTAACTCACATGGTAATTGAGGTTATTAACTTTCAAATCTTAAGTTTTCTTTGAAAATTGCACCAAGTCCCTTTAGTACATACAAGGCATCTCGACATATAATTCATATGTATGTGAAACCATATTAAAGTCGTATAAACGTTCTCATATAGTTAGAATATAAAAGACATAAGTCTTGGTCAAGTTTGTTTTCAAAGTCCTTAAGTTTCACCTTTGAAATCACTTGAATTTATCAATCACGTATGCTAGTGTGTTCAACACTTTGAATGTACATTTTATGTCAATATAAACCATATGGTCATGCTCACGAAACTCAGAATATACACATGGTACACATATGCTCATGACAAGTTTACTTTAATAAATTCTAAGTTCATTTTGTAAACTTTAAATCCTTTCATCAATTGAGTGTACTCACATAGTTATACTTGTTCATACTACGTTATTGCACTCATATATGTATATTAATCATGTTCCTATACTTGCCTAATGACATGCCATAAGCTAGTACATAACAGTTTGTAACAGGAGCAAAATTTTAGCAAACTAGTACTGGCGCAGCTGCGCCGCTGGCCAGTTCAAAACTGGCGCAACTACGCAGGGCTCTGGCCAGAGGCAGACACAGGCTGCTTCGGTAGTTCTGCTAACCCATCTCAGAAAACAGTTACGAATTCTATCTTAGCCACGCTATAATACATTCCTATCATGCTTATAATCTTTATATATCACTTAACAACATCTCTCAAATCAATTAACATCTAATTCAAATGAAATCAAGAATTAAGAATTTGGAAATTTCACAAAAAATGAAGAACAAGGACATAATGTTATACCTCTATTAAACACTTGAGCTGCTAAAGCAATTCTTAGTCTCCTTCACAATGACAGTATACTCACTCTCTATAACTTCCTTAGCAATATAATTCTCAGCAATTGAAATAGAGAAGGAAGAGAGCTTTTATATAAGCAATTGAATACACGGTTCATGACTTTGCTTACCATTTTAAAACAATGGATGAAGCAATTATCTAATGGTTAGCAAGTAGTTGGTGAGGAGTTGGTGATGCTCATCATGAATTCCACTCCCCTTGAAATCATATGCTAGACTTTGATGAATTTGAGAGAAGAGTATAGGGTAGCTAGCCATGTGGGTATACACGTGAAGAAGAATTGGGCACTCAATGTTGGACAAATAAAGAAACTCAGCAATTTGCAATTCATATGTACTACTACACTTGAGTTATATATATACATTACATACTATGTATACTTAGGTTATTAGTTGTGGCACAATGTAGTCCCAATAAACAATTATTATTACCAAGTAGAAATCTTAACTTGCACATATATAATCTATGTACATTTCATTAACACTGAGTATAATACAATTGGGTATCATCTCATTTACTATCCCAACTCTATTATTTCAATTAAATTAAATTATCGAAATCCTTATCATGTTACGTATGTGATAATATTTTGTAACTCACGTAATGAAATTAATCTTACGATATAGTCTATATATATATAGTATAGCCATATTAATGTTGCATCACACTTTGTATAGCATATGCGTAACTACTATATGTCATCCCCTTAATAATCACATCCTTTGCACATATCAACTAATTGAGCAATTATATTAATAGTCTACTCGTTTATATATTATTATACTCAATGGCAATTAATTAATTCATCCCTCATGTAATTATTAATTTTCATAAGAATTAATTACCATTTATATGGTTAATTATCACATTAAATGAATCTAAATCTTATTATATTTATAACCAATATACTTATTATCATGCTATCACTTGCAATAATAATAATTCAACATACTATTATAACAACAATTAATGATTAATATAAATTAATTATTTAATTAATATTTCCTCCATCATTGAATTAGTTAATTCATCATCGAATCTATTATCGTGCCACACAAGGCATTTCTCACAAGCTCAAACTTAAGCTTATTATCACTTTCACCACACTACTTATCCACCATATGTTCAATTTATTTAGAACTATTAAATCACAAGGTTCACATATATAAATATATCGTGAATGAAAATATTCAAATATTCTATATAACCTTTACGGTAATATAATAATTCAATCTATTAAAATGCTAAAACCTCAATTAATTATACCTATAATAAGTATAACATTTACGCTTATAATATATACACTATTAATTATTTAACTAATAATATCCACGATAAAATAATAACTTAAGCCATTTAATACATTAAATTAACTCAATTTTCTTTTATTAATTAACTCTATAGGAAATAAATTACTATTATAACAATTATGTATTCCACTATAACATAAAATATTATGTCCACTCCAATTAAAGGCATTCATTATTAGAACATAATTTACTTATTGTCTCAAGATATTATCATTAATATAATATCAAATAATTACATGTACGACACATGTAGATATATATTATATGTAGAAAATAGATAATAAGTTTATTTTTTATTATAATGAATTGTTTCCATCAATTTATTTATATATAGCAAATATATTTTAATGTATTTATCATATAAATCAATCATACCTATTACCCCACACAAAGATATATAAGGCAATATTATAACATTCCCCCTTTTTATTAAAATAATTCAACATTAGAAACTATTTTATCATCCTTTCTCAGAAATATATAATATTTATTTCTCTTCCCTTTTCTATAACTTGTCCCTAAAACAATTTCTTCAAATATATACATTTAAATAAATTCTCTAATCAATATTTATTCAAAGATATATTGATTACCATCTCTCTTTAATAACGTATATATATTTATTAACGTTATTCGCACATTAGACTTTTTCACATATTACCATTCTAAGTAAAAAGTATCTACTATAATTACATATTCAACCCATATATTAATTTACTCCTTTACTTAAGTAAATTAAACCCCGTACTATAGTACCATAGTTAATTATATTATTCCATAATATAATTCTCAACTATCAATTAACCAATATTTATTCTTATTAGTTAATTCCCTTAACTAACTCATGCTTCACTATCCAAACCCATTCACGAATAGTTTAAGTACTATCAATAACCTTTATTATAAACATACTAGTTATTAGTATACATACACCAGAAAATGGTGATTATACATTAAAGCTATTTAATGTCACCAACTTACTATGATAGAATAATTCTATAAATTATTTAATATCGATAGGAACTTTTATCCACTTCTTTTATCTCAACCGATTTGTCTCCACGATAAATAACAATATATATTTATTAATCATATATTATATAGTTCATATATGTGACGCCCCCAGAATAGGTCAAGTCAACCCAACCCATTCTGAGTCGCCAAATACATGGTACAGAATTCAAATACAAACTTTTATATCACACGGTCGTGCAAAATACGACCACACAGCTGTGAGTGTCAATACAAATATGTAGAAAATATTAATATTCAAACTAAGTCCTCATTACAATTATTATCACACTATTTATTAAAAATAGTGAGGACTACTACTGCTCTAACTCGGACCATTACTCTATCCCCCGACTAGTTCCCGCAACATTCTCATTTTCTGAAGAGGACAACAGATGAAAAGGGTGAACTCAACTAGCCCAGTAAAGAATATTATGACTAAGATAATGAAAAATAAATTATCGTTAGTCTTCAGCAATTCAGATAAAATATTATTGACAACAAGTTTTAGATCAATATTCGCAGCAAAAATAACCGTTCATCATCAATATTTGATCCCTGTAACATCAATCAATATACATCTCAAATCAAATATTCATCTTTGCACTACAAGCCAAAGATATTCATTTGTATCATCAGTGGTCATGTTCATCTCAATACCTGTCATCTTTGCACTACGGCCAAATTCATCAGGTAATCATTCATCTCTGCTCTACAGGCCAAAGATATTCAGTTATATCACCTTTTAGGACCGAGGATGATGAAAAACCATATAAATAACAAATTCAGGGAAATAAAGGATATGATTAAGGATTCGTATTTTAGTTTATTCAAGTTCAATAATATTCCATAATAATACTTTGTGGAGCAAAATTCAAGAATGAAGCTCAAAACGTAGATTCAATCAAAGATAAGAACTTTAACAAGCAATTTGGACAAACAGAAGAAAATTTAATTTTTCTGTGAATAGTGCCGTAGACGTGAATAGTGCCGTATACGTGAATAGTAATCCCGACGAAAAAAGTAAGAATTTCATAATAAAATTCATGACAATATTTTGGTATAATGATATTGAAAAGAATAACATCATTTACGAAAGAAAATAACATCCCTTACCTCAAAAGGATAGTACTTCTGATTGGAGTATCGGATATAAAGCTGAAGGAAACTTGCACTGAATACTAACACTCAAAG
This sequence comes from Panax stipuleanatus, assembly GCA_020205555.1. Lineage (NCBI taxonomy): Eukaryota > Viridiplantae > Streptophyta > Magnoliopsida > Apiales > Araliaceae > Panax > Panax stipuleanatus. The sequence continues at coordinate 124,267,382 of CM035120.1, forward strand.
TATCAAAATACTCACAAAAATACACTCGATATTATAGAGAGAGAAAACTTCTGATTCTGGTGTGATTTTCAATTCTAACCTAAGCACCCTATTTATAGGAAAAGCTTAGGATGCCAAAATAGACTTTTGAATAAAATAATATTTTTTTTTATAAAATTCCGCCGCCTGGCTGCTAAGAAATTTCAGCATTTTCCAAGCAATGACAAAAGTGGGGCCCACCATTTTATTAAAAAATATTTATTTTCCGAAACTTCAATAATTCATAATAAATAGCCCTTTTGTCAAAAAAAAATACAAATTCTATGTTCTTCTATAGAAAATTTAATTCTCTACAACTTTGTAGAAGGAAGTTTTTCCAAATTCCAAACATAAATTATCCGAAATTCATAAACGGATGATTTTCCCCATCAAAATACTGATAAAAAATACATCAGCACTAATTCCTTCTTTTATATCCACAAAATAAATATTTTCTTATCATATAAATCAATAATTAATTATTCACAAATAATATTACAGAACTACAATATTGACCACCAGGTCGTTCCTAGGAAAGAGGGGGCCTTCCGATAAAGATTTCTCCTTACTGGCGCGTAATTAAATAACCCCTCCTAGACAGAACTTCCTTAGACAATGTCAATAATGCTATCTAATAATATTATTCAAATAATATGAATTATTGAGTTGATAATGTGAAATACTGTGCAGTGGCAATTATTGAATCAATAATACAAAATATCAACTGTAGCCATTATTGAATTAATCATATAAAATAGCAACGTAGCAATTATTGAGTCAATAAAATATCAATGTAACAATTATTGAGTCAATAAAATATTATGCAATTATTGAATCAATAATATAAAATATTGAACAGTAATTACTGTAACAATAATTGAGTAAGTGCCTTCTCACGTAAGAATCAATAATTCAAAATACTGTGTAATATTGTGTGCTACTGTACAACACCGCGTATTACTGTATTTTAACCACCGGGTATTTCAACAGTACTAACGGTAACAACTACGCCGTTATTTATAAAAAGGTTATTTCTTTCGCTTTCTATATCCGACAGTTATTCCGTTGTGGGACCCACAAATAGCTGCGCCGTCGTACGAATATTCTCCGACAACAAGAATATTCCACGACCAAACAAATATTCTCCGACAACAAGAATATTTTATAACCACTTGCTCATTTTAAAATATTTGCTCATTTCACCCATAACTTTTCACATTTATCAAAACAACACCTTACTGTTTTGAAATAATATATAAAGAAAATTAAATCTTTATTCATAAAAGTTGGGGTCTTATAACCTCCCATCCTTACGAAATTTCATCCTTGAAATTGAAGTACGTACCTGGTTTGTCAAAAAGGTGAGGATACCTTGCTTTCATTTCTGATTCCAATTCCAAGGTCATTTCCTCAATAGCATGGTTTCTCCACAAAACTTTAACTTGAGGTATAATTTTCGAGCGTAGGACATGCTCCTTCCTATCCAAGATCTTGACAGGTACCTCCTCGTACGTTAAATCTTCAGCTATCTCGTCCGGTTCTAACTCAATAATGCGGTTTGGATCTTTCACATATTTACGAAGCACGGATATGTGAAAAACTTTATGAACACGAGACATGCTTGGAGGTAAAGCGAGTCTATAAGCCACATTTCCTACTCGGTCAAGAATCTCAAATGGACCAATGAATCGTGGATTGAGCTTTCCTCACTTGCCAAACCTCGTAACTCCTTTCCACGGAGAAACACGTAATAACACATGGTCCCCAACATTAAATTCCTCGTCCTTTCGATAAAGATCCGCATAACTCTTTTGTCGATCTTGTGCTGTTTGTATACGTTGTCGGATTATTTGGATCTTTTTCGTAGTCATATGTACTAACTCCGGTCCCAACAATGTTGCTTCACCCATCTCATCCCAACATACTGGAGAGCGACACTTTCTCCCATACAATGCCTCGAATGGAGCCACGCCTATACTTGCCTGATAATTGTAGTTGTAGGAGAATTCCACCAATGGTAAGTACTTATCCCAACTCCCTTTGAAGTCTAGAACACAAAGTCTCAATAAATCTTCAAGAGTTTGAATAGTTCTTTCCGATTGTCCGCCCGTTTGAGGATGATAAGCCGAACTGAATCGTAAATTCGTGCCCATAGTTTTCTGCAAACTGATCCAAAATCGTGAAGTAAATTTGGGATCACGATCCGAAACTATGGATACTGGCATGCCATGCAATCTCACAATCTCATTCACGTACATATGAGCAAGACGTTCAAGGGAATAAGTCTCTCGTATTGGGAAGAAATGAGCAGACTTGGTTAATCTATCAACAATAACCCAAATCGCATCTATGCCTTGAGAAACCTTGGGAAGACCCGTAACGAAATCCATCGTAATATGTTCCCACTTCCATTTTGGAATTTTCAGTGGTTGCAATGGACCCTTCGGTACTTGATGCTCCGCCTTTACACGTTGACAATTCAAACATCTCGAAATAAACTCTGCGATCTCTCTCTTCATATTACTCCACCAAAATGTATGTCGAAGATCACGATACATTTTGGTACTCCCAGGATGGATTGCAAACGGTGTGTTGTGTGCCTCCATCATGATTTTATTCTTCAAGTTAGAATCGTTAGGGACATAAAGTCTAGAGTTAACTCGAAGTATTCCCTCTTCATCGATTCTTGCTTCTGGAATGGCACCTTCTTGCACTTTAACTTTATCAATCAAAGCTGGTTCTACGCTTATACTTGACATCATCGCACTCATTCCCACATATGATCTTCTACTCAACGCGTCAGTTACCACGTTAGCTTTTCCAGGATGGTATTGGATGGTATGATCGTAATCTTTCAACAGCTCAAGCCAACGTCGTTGCCGCATGTTGAGTTCCTTCTGAGTGAAGAAATATTTAAGGCTCTTATGATCCGTATAAATCTCCACTTTCTCTCCGTACAGGTAATGTCTCCAGATCTTCAACTCAAAAACGACAGCTGCCAACTCTAGATCATGAGTAGGATAATTCCTCTCATATTCTTTGAGTTGTCGCGAGGCATAGGCTATGACTTTCCCATGTTGCATGAGAACACATCCTAACCCTTTGACCGAAGCATCGCTGTAGATAACAAATCAATCCGAACCAGATGGTATTGTCAGAACAGGTGCCGAGATAAGTCTTCTCTTGAGCTCTTGGAAGCTCTTCTCGCATTCCTCGTTCCAAACGAATAAAATAGGAGCACCCCAAGGAGACATACTAGGACTAATAAAATCGATGTCTAACAACTCCTGTAATTGGACCTTTAACTCTTGAAGTTCAATAGGAGCCATTCGATATAGAATTTTAGAAATGGGTTTTGTACCGGGTTCAAGGTCAATAAAGAATTCAACTTCACGTTCTGGGGGTAGACCGAGAAGTTCTTCGGGAAATACATCAGGAAACTCATTAACAACAGAAATATCATTCAAATATGATGTATTCTGGTTTAGATCAGTGACATGAGCTAAGAAAGCTTGACATCCGTTTTTTAATAAACGAATAACTTTGTGACTTGAAATGATATTGACTGATTTTATTGGTTTGGTGGTTTGGATTCGCACAACAGGTTGATTAGGAATATGAAAACTAACAACCTTACGAAAACAATCAATTTTGGCATGGTAAGTGGTTAACCAGTCAATTCCTAAAATCACGTCAAATGCAAGTATTTTCAAAGATATAAGATCAACAGGTAAGGTAAGGGTACCAATCTGAATCAAGCAAGATTTGTAAACTATAGATGTAACGAAGGTTTCTCCTAACGAAGTTTCAATAGATAAGTCAAAGTCTAATTTATCAGAAGTCAAGTTCAAACGTTGAGCACAAGCAGGTGAAATAAAAGAATGGGTAGCACCGGTATCTAACAAGGTGTAAACTTCGCAAGAGTTTATGATTAGCTTACCCGTAATCACCTCGTGTGGGTTCCTCGCGTTCTGGACTGTCACGACAAATGCTCTTCCAGGAATCACTGACTTTGACTTGTCCGAAACCGCCTTTGGAATCACCACCCTCGCTAGATTTGGTTTCGCAACAGAACAATCTCGAGCTATATGTCCTTCTTTTCCACAGTTATAGCATGCCTTGAATTGTTGTGGGCAGCTTGGGCTGATGTGTCCCTCTTTCCCGCACTTATAGCATACGACCAGTGGTCGTTTTCCTCCCCTAAAAACAGTTGATGCTGGTGTTGATGTTGACATCTTCACGTTCTCATTGTTATACCTTCTCTTTTTAAAATCTCCTCCCGATTCGCTTTTTCTACTATCATGGCCACGATTACTACCTGAGTGGTTACCGCTTCTATCATACTTTCCTCCTCGCTGGTTGTCATTGCTCCGTTGACCGCTGCCACCGGTACGACCTTGGTTGTGGTCCCTCGGTTGAACATAATCATTATCTCGTTCTAACAACTGGGCCCTGTTCACTACATTTGAATATAGAGAAAATTTATGAGAAATGAGGTATTGACGTATTTCGGGTTTCAAACCTCTTAGAAACATCCGCGTCATACGTTCCTCATTCTCCATCAAATGAGGTGCAAACCTGGACAGCTCCACGAACTTAGCCTCGTATTGGGATACCGTCATATTATTTTGCTCGAGTCTGATAAACTCTACCTCCTTCATATGACGAATACTTTCAGGAAAGTACTTGTCATTGAACAGTTTTTAGAACGCTTCCCAAGACATCTTGCGTGAGACAGGCTGGGTACGCTTCACAGATTCCCACCAGTAATCTGCCTCTCCACGGAACATAAACGTGGCGAATGGAACCTTCTGTTCCTCCGTGCATCCCAAGACATCAAATATCTTGGTAATTTGTTTAACCCACGTCTCCGCCTTGATCGGATCTGGCTTTCCCAGAAACTCTGGTGGTCCCAATTCTTTGAACTGCTTGGCAGTGACAATTCGCGTGTTGTTATTATCTCCACCTGTATTTTGCACACGAGTCTCCCTCGTCTGGTTTTGCATGAACAGCAAAAAACTTCTAAACATCTCATCGTTTATCGTCTGACCAGCGTTGTTTTCAGGATGAACATTGCCTTCTTGTTGCACGTTCTCCTGGTTAGTGATTAAAGGGGTCTCCACGGTCTCATTCACTTTGTTGTTAACATTGTCAGCTGCCATTCTCAAATACTGCCATAAAACAAGGGTTAATTAAACAAATAACATCTCACATATTAACCCTATGCTCCGACTGACCAATTAAATACCACATAAGCTTAGGTAGGACATACTAGTGAAGGATTTACTCGTCTCTCCCCTCCTACTTCTATTCCCCGATCTCCGCCAGAGATCATATCCCTAAGCTCTGATACCAACTGTGACGCCCCCAGAATAGGTCCAGTCAACCCAACCCATTCTGAGTCGCCAATACATGGTACAGAATTCAAATACAAACTTTTATATCACACGGTCGTGCAAAATACGATCACACAACTGTGAGTGTCAATACAAATATATAGAAAATATTAATATTCAAACTAAGTCCTCATTACAATTATTATCACACTATTTAATAAAAATAGTGAGGACTACTACTGCTCTAACTCGGACCATTACTCTGTCCCCCGACTAGTTCCCGCAACATTCTCATTTCCTGATGAGGACAACAGATGAAAAGGGTGAGCTCAACTAGCCCAGTAAAGAATATTATGACTAAGATAATGAAAAATAAATTATCGTTAGTCTTCAGCAATTCAGATAAAATATTATTGACAACAAGTTTTAGATCAATATTCGCAGCGGAAATAACCGTTCATCATCAATATTTGATCCCTGTAACATCAATCAATATACATCTCAAATCAAATATTCAACTTTGCACTACAGGCCAAAGATATTCATTTGTATCATCAGTGGTCATGTTCATCTCAACACCTATCATCTTTGCACTACGGCCAAAGATATTCATCAGGTAATCATTCATCTTTGCTCTACAGGCCAAATATATTCAGTTATATCACCTTTTAGGACTGAGGATGATGAAAAACCATATAAATAACAAATCCACTGAAATAAAGGATAAGATTAAGGATTCGTATTTTAGTTTATTCAAGTTCAATAATATTCTATAATAATACTTTGTGGAGCAAAATTCAATAATGAAGCTCAAAACTTAGATCCAATTAAAGATAAGAACTTTACCAAGCAATTTGGACAAACAGAAGAAAATTTAATTTTTCCGTGAATAGTGCCGTATCCGTGAATAGTGCCGTATACGTGAATAGTAACCTCGACGGAAAAAGTAAGAATTTCATAATAAAATTCATGACAATATTTTGGTATAATGATATTGTAAAGAATAACATCATTTACGAAAGAAAATAACATCCCTTACCTCAAAAGGATAGTACTTCTGATTGGAGTATCGGATATAAAGCTGAAGGAAACTTGCACTGAATACTAACACTCAAAGTATCAAAATACTCACAAAAATACACTCGATATTATAGAGAGAGAAAACTTCTGATTCTGGTGTGATTTTCAATTCTAACCTAAGCACCCTATTTATAGGAAAAGCTTAGGATGCTAAAGTAGACTTTTGAATAAAATAATATTTTTTTTATAAAATTCCGCCGCCTAGCTGCTAAGAAATTTTAGCATTTTCCAAGCAATGACAAAAGTGGGGCCCACCATTTTATTTAAAAATATTTATTTTTCGAAACTTCAATAATTCATAATAAATAGCCATTTTGTCAAAAAAATACAAATTCTATGTCCTTATATAGAAAATTTAATTCTCTACAACTTTGTAGAAGGAAGTTTTTCCAAATTCCAAATATAAATTATCCGAAATTCATAAACGGATGATTTTCCCCATCAAAATACTGATAAAAAACACATCAGCACTAATTCCTTCTTTTATATCCACAAAATAAATATTTTCTTATCATATAAATTAATAATTAATTATTCACAAATAATATTACAGAATTACAATATTGACCACCAAGTCGTTCCTAGGAAAGAGGGGGCCTTCCGATAAGGATTTCTCCTTACTGGCGCGCAATTAAATAACCCCTCCTAGACAGAAGTTCCTTAGACATTTTCAATAATGCTATCTAATAATATTATTCAAATAATATAAATTATTGAGTTGATAATGTGAAATACTGTGCAGTGACAATTATTGAATCAATAATACAAAATATCAACTGTAGCCATTATTGAATTAATCATATAAAATAGCAACGTAGCAATTATTGAGTCAATAAAATATCAATGTAACAATTATTGAGTCAATAAAATATTATGCAATTATTGAATCAATAATATAAAATATTGAACAGTAATTACTGTAACAATAATTGGGTAAGTGCCTTCTCATGTAAGAATCAATAATTCAAAATATTGTGTAATACCGTGTGCTACTGTGCAACACCGCGTATTACTGTATTTTAATCACCGGGTATTGCAACAGTACTAACGGTAACAACTACGTCGTTAGTTATAAAAAGGTTATTTCTGTCGCTTTCTATATCCGACAATTATTCTGTTGTGGGACCCACAAATAGCTGCGCCGTCGTACGAATATTCCCCGACAACAAGAATATTCCACGACCAGACGAATATTCCCCGACAACAAGAATATTTTATAACCACTTGCTCATTCTAAAATATTTGCACATTTCACCCATAACTTTTTACATTTATCAAAACAACATCTTACTGTTTCGAAATAATATATAAAAAAAATTAAATCTTTATTTATAAAAGTTGGGGTCTTACAATATAACTCTATATAACACAATACTACATAACTTATATCACATAGATGTTCTCATTCGAACCCACTCACACCTTAAGAATTTTATTTATTAAATTCTTATTTAATTATTTTTGAAAATTCGGGTTCTTACAATGCCCTTGTGTCAAGAGGACATACCTATGGTACCCCTACAGGTGGTTAGCTCAAGTATACCCTAAGAATCAAACTACAAAATGTAAGCCAAAAAAGGTTCAAATCACATAGCTTATATTATCATTTTCAAATGACATCGGATTATCAAATACAAACATTCTTAAATATTCACAAGATATCAATGATCAAAACAACTCCCAAATGTGAACGAAAATATACGAATAATGATACAAACGAATAAAGTCTCTAAAACATATTGACATGATTAACTAGTTCAAAGAGTACAAAGAGTACAAATAAGAGTTCTAATATCAATGCCAAACGAAACTATCACAATAAATTTGACAAGGAATAATCATAAGAGGCAATACCAAATTTCTAAACGAGTAGCCAAACGAACAAATTAAAATTAAAAGAGTCTCGCTGAAAAAGTACGAAATCTGTACCTGAATTAAGTAATGTGATGCCCGAAATTATAATCCCAATTAAAGTTCGTTAACCTTTTCTGTCCGATCTAGTTTAAACAATTTAATAAATAATATAAGTATACAATTATATAAGTATTAATACATACAAGTTTTTCATCTTAAAAATTTATCCATGTTCCTCAAATTATAAAATATTATAAAATTTTACTAAATCGATATAATCATTATACATAATCAGAGCCTAAGTTTATATTTTACCAAGATATAAATGATGATCATATTAGTTTACACATAAGAAATAATTTAATTTAAAGGAATCATCAATTTATTACATTAGCACTTTAACGGGCGACAACACAGATTATATGTATATATAGATAGAATACATACATATATAATAATAATAATAATAATAATAATAATAATAATAATAATAATAATAATAATAACTTGCCAGCATATTCATTTTAAAGTTATACTAGTTTAACTATGCATATATACATCCATGAATCAATTCATTTCCCAAGGATAGATTACATATGGAAATATAATATGAATTAGATAAATTAACCGTCACAGTGTCACCCTAATTCGCTATTGTTCATCCGAATTTCTACTAACATGATTTTACCAATCGGATTAAACTTACAATTTAATATTTTTCTACTTTACTTGTAATATTTTATCATTGTACACTTATCCCATAATACACATGATTTCCTACTTGTTCGTTACAGTAAGTACAATTCAAAGTGAATAATGGGTGATCTCCGTATCACAAATTAAAGGATTTCAAAATTGATTTTATTTTATAATAATCGAAACAAAAGAATTACCTTATACAAAATTTCTTTAATTTCTTATACATAGCTCAAAATTTCTTCAAAATTTTATTGTTCCTCTGTCTTTCACGTTCTTCCTTTCAGCCGCTAATTGAAAGTACTGATATTACCAATAGTCTTTACCCTAATAAACTATTAGTATTCTTAAATTAATTGGGTTTGATTTGCCTAGGCCCACACTTATTAAATTAAGTTGTCCATTTATTATTAGAAGCCCAAATAAATTAATTACAACTTAGACCCAAACAAAATAAAGAGTTCAATTATAATATTGTAAACTTTCATTAATGTCTTTGTTTTCATTTTTAATTTTTTTTTACCTGGTATTACATCACCTCTCCTTTATAAAGAATTCCTTCCTCGGAATCTAAAAGAAAGAATGTACCTAATTATCATAAAATCCTGCATGTCCAAGAAAAGAGCATAGCTCCCGCACGCTGACGGGGTAAGGCAATGCAGATATAATATTAATTTTAGCTTTATCGACTTCTAAACCATTAACTGATACAAAATGACCAAACACAATTCCTTGTTCTACCATAAAATGATATTTTTCCCAATTTAACACAAGGTTAGTTTTCAAGCATATATCCAAAACACGAGTCAAATTATCTAGATATACATCCAACGAATTACCATATACTGTGAAATCATCTATAAAGACCTCAATGCATTCTTCTAGAATATCTGAAAAAAATACTCACCATATATCTTTGAAAAGTACCTCGGGCATTGCAGAGTCCAAAGGACATTCTCCGATAGGCAAAAGTACCAAAGGGACATGTGAATGTGGTATTTTCTTGGTCCTCAGGTGCAATCACAATATGATTATAACCTGAAAAACCATCTAGAAAGCAATAATAAGTATGCCCAGCTAAACGTTCTAACATTTGATCAATAAAAGGTAGGGGAAAGTGATCTTTTCTAGTTACAACATTTAACCTCCTGTAGTCAATACACACTGTAACGACCATGAATTTTAAACTCCTTATTAATTTAATACGTGATTTAAAATTTTAAGAGTTAGTTTTACGAGCTTATTTAAATCTTATGTGGTTAGGTGATTATGTGAATTGAACCTATGCGAATAAATGCTAGGATTTTATTAAAGGGAATCACTAATGGTTATTTAAATTAGTAGATTAACCCTGAGACCTTTATATCGGAGTATTGATAAAAGTGTTAGTAATTACATATTCAATTTACTTGATTATAGTGTAGAGATTTAATCGTGATTGATTAATTGATATTTGAGTAATTAATCGATAATGTATGAAATTATTATTGTTGAGGATAATAAAACATAAGAGTATAATTTAATAATAATTACTGAGTAAGAGATTTATAAATATAATAATATTATATTTACTTGGTTAATTATTTTATACAAACATGTGGTAATTAAACCTTTGGTATAAGGTAGTTACCTTTATATATTGTATAAGGTGCTATGTGACATATTAATATAGCTTATATTGTATGTATGGACTATATGGTAAGATTAACTGTATTAGATAATTTATATATATTCCTTATGTAACATGATAGGTATGGATAGACATTAATATGTATACCTATTACATTATATCAATAAACGATGGTTATTTGCTAATAATTTTTAATAAGTTATGATAATTATAATAATAACCGTTGTGATAATAATAATACCCAATTACTTTATATTTGGTGTTAATAGAAAATGTACATGGATTATATGTATGTACACTACTTGACACATTATATCATTATTTGCTCATTTGATATAACATTGTAGCACCCATTTACATGTAGCTTAAGTATATACTATATGTACATGACATTAGTATAGTAAATTTGCAAGTTGCTGAGTTATTATTGCTAAGTCTCACATTGAGTGCCCATCTCATATACACACACGTGAACTCTCACCTGCTACTCTATATCTTCCTTAAATTCTTCAATAAGCTAGCTAATGATTGAATGAGATGTGGAATTCATGATGAGTTCCACCCACTTCTCACCAACTCTCTCTTGTCCATTGAACAATCTTGCAATCCTTTGTTTTGATTTGATGAACAAAGTCAAGAACTGGATATCCATTTGCCTATATAAGAAGCTATTCTCCTTCTCATTTTCACATTGGTGGGATTTTTCATATATGTGTAAGTTGTTTAGAGAGATATCAGTGAGGGTGAATTAGTATAGCAACAAGTTCAGTTCATTTACAGAGGTATAATCACTTACCTTCTTGTTCTTCATTCTCTGTAAAATCCCATTCATGCTCCACATTGTCAAATTCTTGAGTTTTACAATCTAGATGTTAATTGAGCTATAGAATATGTTTTGACAAGTGTTATATGAAGTTATATGCATGATAGGATTGTATTATAGCTAGTACAGAAAGAATTTTGTAAATTGATTTTGAGTTGGGCTAAGAATTGCAGAAAACTGCACAGCTTCTGGTCTGGCCGCCAGCCTGGGTAGCTGCGCCAGTATTGCACTGGCCAGCGGCGCAGCTGCGCCAGTACCTGTTTGTAGATTTTTGTTTTCTTTTTCAATCTGTTCATGCTAACTTATGATACTAGTTTAGAATGAGCATGCTAGCATGAGTGATACATATATATGGATATATTGAGGCAATGTAAGCATATTTCACTAATAGTTGCACAAATACTTATAGTTTGAGATAAACTCAGCGTTTCATAAACTAACTTCGAATTTGGAAACAAACTCGATATGTATACTTGCCATGTTAGCATTCTGACTTTGCAAGCATGATAGCATAACTTAGAATTGTATGAGAGGCATGTTGACTTAGGTATACGGGTTTCATAATATAATATGAACATGTGAACCTCACTAGTGCACATTCCTAACGAAAATAAAAGTTTTGAAAATAAACTTTGACATGTATGTAACACATTTAGGTACTGATTTTGCAAGCATGTTAGTGTGGTTTAGAAGTGCATGAGTAATCCATTGACTTGTGTTTATATGATTCGTAATAAAGTATTAGCATGTTGAACTCATTAGTGAACGTTACTAACAACAACATAAGCTTTAAATGTGAACTTTGACGTATACGTAGTATGTATGAATTCTGATTTCATGGTCATGATTGTGTGTTCTATAAACATGAGAACTAAGTCTAATATGATAGAACACACTAGCATACTTGATCGTAAGTTAAGACATTTCAAAAAAGAGAGACTTAAGACTTTCAAAGTGAACCTAACCAAGACTTGTGTCTTTTAGATTGTGACCACTTAAATACATGTATGTGACTTATGTATGTGTTCTAATACATGTGAATCGCGAATACGAGATGCTTTACATGTACTGTGTTGTCATTGTGGACTTAGTGTAAAGAAACTTAGAATGTGAAAGCTAAGTAGCATTGATTATCATGTGAATGATATTATGATCATGCAAGCATATATATTAGTATTCATTATGCCTATAGACATCTTGACATGAACCTCACTTGGTTAAACATAGATTTCAACTATGCACGCACATTCATAGAAAATGAATTTCTAAGGCATGAACTATGTGATTAAAGTATACATGTATTGTTTGCACACAAGCATGACTATTTAACATTATTTAGCCTTGTTATGTGGTATTATAACTTTAATAGTTGACCTTAAGGTATGAACTTGATTAACTTAAGGTTTACCGGCATTAAACATTATAACCTTGAGATATAAACAGAACCTTGTAAAATATGTATCTTAAACTGTATTGTATGATTAAATTGGAATGCTATGTGTTAAAGCCTATGTTGATGCTTATGAATTAGACAATCTAAAGTTATTAAATCTAAGACAGGATTAGATTGACTTACGTGAACTATGTGATAGAATTATATGATAATCAGATCCTTGTTGGTATAGACTTATATTAGTTTATACATGCTAATTGAAATGCCGACTTGTTAATGCTAGGTTGATTCAACGAGTTTAATTAAAGCTAGAATTATATGTAGCTGAGCAAATAGGCAAGTTCTCTATCTTCCTCAAGTTATATTTGAGCAAGTATTCTAAATTCTTGCACTACTTTATTCAATGAATAGTGTAAGCAAATTTCTTAACTTCACTTGATTTGAATGCAAGTTCTCTTACACACTTTATTGTGCAAGTTTCATATCCTTCTCACATTGTATTGAGCAGGTCATTATTGTATTGTAAGTTCTCTAACTTACACTCTTTTATCGTGCAAGTTCCCCAAACTTCACTATTTGATTATCGTGCAAGTTCCCCGAACTTCACTCTTTGATTTATAGTGCAAGTATCCTATCCTTGTGTTTACTTACTCAAGGAACGTTGTAAGCAAGTTTCCTTTCTTATACTCATTCATAGTGCAAGTATCTTATCTTTGTGTTTACGTTATTTGAGGAATCTATAATTGTGCCAGTCCCCTGACTTACACTCTTTATTTGTGCAAGTTTCCTGACTTACTCTTTTATTTGAACAAGTGTCCTAACCTATGCATTTACTTTATGCAAGGGATCTATTATTGTGCAAGTTCCCCGAACTTCACTCTTTGATTATTGTGCAAGTTCCCCGAACTTACACAAATTCATATATTGTGCAAATTTCTAAACTTCACTTTTATTGTGCAAGTTCCCTATCCTTCTCATATTGTATTGAGTAGGTTCTTGTCAAATTAAAAGTTGTTTACTTAATGCTTGAACTTTATTTCCGAGCATGTTATTTAGTGGTTTAACTATTCTACAATTATTCCACATCGATATTATTGATATCCGCACTTAGTGCATTTGAGTTCGTATAGTCTTGGACTTGTACATTATTCAAAGTTCTAAATTCTTGAAATGTGTCAGATAGAGTTTGAACCTTTGTTCGGTCAGACAAGTGTATGAAGTTTTCTTTAAAGCTATCCAAACCAATTGATGGTAAGGATTTTTAGACAGAACAGAACACCCCTCATATGTTAGGAGTGTGCCCAGGTATCTAATATATGATACGAGTAAACAGATGTAAGTGTTATGTATATACATGTTGTACCCGAGGCTGATCTCCTCGAGGTACTGATTTTTTGTAGCCAGTAACCAAAGGGTCAATTAGCTATTGAACCCATTGGAAAGTTATAGTTCAAAGTCTACTTGACTATCAGTCATTCTAAAAGCAATTAGTATCTTTGCTTTTAGATATTCATATTGTTGAATCTTTTAGATATTCATATTGTTGAATTTATTGTCATATATTTTCCATTCATCATGATATATCCTTTATTGTTGTATTTAAACTTGCTGAGCAAACTTGTTGCTCATTCTTGCTATATCATGACTTGTATTGCAGTTAAGTTCGAGACTTCAGGGAAGGACAAGGGTAAAGAAAAGATTGTAGGATAGTTTGCAAGGAGCAGACTTTGTCTTTATGTTTCGTTTAATTACTATTATTGTAATATGAACCCTAATGATTACTCTAGGGCATGTTTGTAAGATTGTTTTAAGGTTATCAAATCTTAGGACTAGTAACACCTTTTGAATGAACGACGTACGTTTATTATATTCTGCATTTCTAGTTATTGTATGTTGTTTAAAGGTGGATGCTAGTTTTGTTTCATGACGACCGACAGGGTCGGAGGACCAGGATTCGGGGGTGTCACACACACTCTCCAACCTATTTGCAACCGTGTGGTCACTAACTCGTTATTATCATTTTTGACAACCGTGATTCCGGATTTCTTTAGAACTACCTGTACTGGACTTACCCATTGACTGTCGGAGATGGGATAGATTATTTATGCATCAAGCAATTTTTTACCTCTTTCTTTATTACCTCCATCATTGGTGGGTTCAATCTTCTTTGTGCATCCCTCATGGGCTTAGCTCCGTCATCCAGTAATATCCGATGCATGCACATTGTAGTACTAATACCTTTTATGTCTGCTATAGTCCAACCAAAGACTGTGTTTGGAATAAGCATGAGAATGCTATTCCTATTTATATAAGATTTGATTATGATCTTAATGAATGAATATACAAATATGTCTGCATTGATAAAAGTTGTAAAGTCTTTAAATAGATAATAGGAATATATGTACAAGGACTTAGAATGAAATGATCAAATATGTTAGGTTGATCCTACATGAACAAAACATCTTTGTAAAGTCCTTCAAAAGAATATGATGTACAAGGACAAAATATAGAAAGATCAAGCTTGTTAGGTTGATCTTATGTAATGTAATAGATAGGACTGTCTGATCGTCGAGCACTGCACCAGCCTTCGTAGTCTGCCAGGAGAGACAAGGAAGACCCGGAGACTATCAAGGCAAAATTGTAGACTGTGAGGATAGTAGCTCTCGAAGTTCGTAGTCTGCCATGAGAGACAAGGCAGGATCATAGTGTATCGATAAGGACTTTCTCGAAGCCGTAGTCTATTGAGGAAGTCATGTTCAGAATCATAAAGACAGCCTGTCTAACCGCCGGTAGAGCGCCTGCCGAAGCCAAGTCAAGAATCGTAGGCCACACTCGAAGTCGTGGAGTCTACTGATCATATCAGAGGCAGAAATCGTAGTCGAGCTAGATCAAACAAAGACAACAAATGTTAAGGCAAAAATCGTAGTTTGTCATATGATCTTCTCTCGGAGTCGTAGTGTCTGCAGAACCAAAGCAAGATCGTAGTCTGCAGAACTAAGGCTTTGACAAAGTCTAAGTGCTCATAACGCCAAGAAAGAATCGTAGAGACAATACGATTCTCAACAAATGAGGACTCCCAAAGTATTCAAAGTTGTAGCCTATGGTCAGAGCTGTAAAGATGCAACTACCTGAAGAAAGCTAGAGAGCACTCACCGAATGGCATGCAAGCAATCAGAAGATCGAAGACCAACTCAATCAGCATTCTGATTGAGAAGTGAAGCCATTCAGGAGAAGTCTTCCACAAGCAATCGTAAGGAGACTTCAGATGAAGTGGCTGACCAAAGGAAGTTAGCAAGTGCAGCGTCTGTCAAACCAACAGAAGACAACGATCTTGGGTGTGACCATGATTGTAGTGCTTGCCAGATGTGAAGCAGGAACTAATGCAGTGTATTCAGAGATACTGGCCAACCTATAAAGAATAGATGAAGAAGATTAAGCATGGGTCAGACCCTTAATGACATATGAACAAGAGATCACAGAGAGAGTGAGAGCTGAGCATGACTAATTAGAAGAGTCTTGCAATTCAGAAGGGCCAGAGCATTCAGACAAGTTGTCAGTTCCTGAGATAAGTCAAGGAAAACATAAGTGTTGAAGCACTGCATGAATGATGGAAGAGAGGTTCTACATTGACAATCTAAAGAACACTCTCAAAATCGTAGTGTTGTCTCAACTAGTCAACAAGCAACATTCAACAGACAAACTACGATCAAGTTCAAGGTCATCTGCATCAGAATCATAGAGTTTGGTCATCTGAATATTGAAGCCTCAGCAACGTCTCAATATAAGGACTAACATTTGAACGTTGCTAATTAAGAGCATCGATGCAGAAGGATAACTCCTGATGTTCTAATCTAGGAATCAAAAGGGAGAAATAAAGGTGACTACTAGCCTGACATGTTAAAGTGACATCTCTGAAGTGGTATATGTAATAATAAACTGCTGTGTCAGAAAAGTCAAAAAGGGGCTGTCACATCAAATCACCAGTCTGCACCAAATAACTCAAAATCTGCGAAGCAATTCAAATAGCTTCCAACGGCTATATTCCAATGGAAAGCTTATGGAAGGTTATTTAATAGCTGAAGCTTAAAAGATGAAAAGCTGCAGAGTTGAAAAAGAGTTATTGGGTTGTTGAGTTGTTGACTCTACGAGTTCTACAAAGCTGAACAATATATATCTCAATGGCAGTGAGACTACGAAAGTAGAAGTGAAGTATGCTAAGAGAAGAGCTTTAACTGATAAAGGCTTCACTCAACAACAATGAGAATGCGAACCAGAATGGCAGCTAAACTGAGAGCCGAGAAGGCCAAAAAGACAGTATGAAGAGTGGCCGACTAGAAAGAAGATCCAAAGAGTTACTCGATGAATCACCATGAACAACCAAGAGCTGAAGAAGAACAGATGCAGGACCAAATCAAGTCAACCAAGACTAAGTACCAGATGGAGTCTACCAAAAGTACAAAGGCTTAGCAGACCCTAACTGGTGAAAGGGTACAAAGCTGAGATCCGGTGAAGACAAGCATCAACCAAAAGATCCGCTGCACCAAAGAAGAAGTGATGGACTGCTAAGTACTCAAAGATGTCAAGCTTCATGAACATCTTAGCAGTTCATCAAATGTGATCCAGTCTCGATGCCGAATCTAAGGAGGATCACACCAAGCTGCTAAGTACCAAAGGATGAACAAGCTTTAAGTCATCTTAGCAGCTCAGCACCAACAACAACATCAATAAGAAGCTAGGGCCTGGGGGGTCCTTATCCGAGGGACTAAATCAAAGTCAAGTCTGCTAGGCTTGCTGTACCAGAGGGTACAAGAGATACCAAGTCTGCTGGACTTGAAGAGTTTTTAGTAAACTGAAGTTCCAAGTCTGTTGGACTTGAAGAGTTCTTAGTGAACTGAAGTTCCAAGGCTGCTAGCCTTGAAGGAATCGTAGTGATTCAAAGATATAAAGACTTCTTTAGTGGAATCCCTGCTTGTTGAAGCAGAAGAGTGGATTAGGAGCTTGAGTCTCTAAAGCACTTAAAATCCCTCGTGTCTTTTACATACTGTCATTTATCTTATATTCCATTAACTGCTATAACTACTATAACTGTAAAATCTCTTACAAATAAACTAACTCTAGAACAATGGTTAACAAAATATCTATGAAGGGGATCTTTAACTTATTCCGCTGTGCTTGAAATGATTCTTATGTTTGTCATATGTTAATTACTTAGCAACACATAATAAAATGGAAAAGATGTTTGAAAATAAAAAGAATCTATTCAACCCCCCTTCTAGATCTATTGTGTGCCCTCTGGGAACTAACAATTGGTATCAAAGCGGGTTCTCATGCTATACGCTAAAGCTAACGCTTTGAGTCTGATCCTAGGCACAAACCATTTTTTAAATTTAGTTTAGTAGTAAGTCACTTGTGATTGCAGATGAGCTCACACGTTGGAAATTATGCGTACAGGTAAATGTGCATATTCATCTGAAGCTGCTCAGATTGGTCTCTATTCTAAAATGATATAGCAACAAGACCAATCCGTGTCCAAAGTTAATCAGCAGTCTACAGACCAGTGATGGGAAGTCAAAAGGCATCAAAAGCAAAGAGTCTGTCATCCACTGTTCTGAAAGATGAAAGGTCTATACATGCAATGAAATGCTTATCCAGAGAAGAAAGAAGATTTCCTTCAGTATGTACTTGGCTAACTAGTTGGATCTGAACCTTGAGGTTCAAGGTTATTAAAGAACTCAAGCTGCCAAGACTTTCCTATGTTGTCAACTCCAAGACGATGCCTGATTGATCTAAGGTCAAATGGAGTAACAAGCTATCAGCAATGAATGTAAATATTTGCACATCAATGCCTAACATCATTATAACAAGACAAATGACTGTCAAGAAACTGACAGTGTAAAGGTACGGTTCCTCATTAATATTTATATGTACATCAAATTGCATCACCTTATGTACTACAACAATATTTTATCAAGAGACCATACTCTTCCTAAAAAGGGAAAGAGAGAAAGTACATTAAGGTTGGAAACTTAATTGTCAACAAACTTTCTCTCCACCCACGTTTTAGGTTGAAGATAACATCTTGAAAGAAGTCTAGAGTATGTCATAAGTTAATCTAAATCCAATTAAGCTTAAGTGGATTAATCCTAGCTAAAGGGTTGGTATGTATGTACATATATACAAACCTATGTTCTGTGTTTTTGATAAAATATAGAGTATGATCAACACTAGAGGAATATCTTGAAGGTTCTTAGAAACTGATCATCTCTATGAATCAATCAGATACAAATAAGCAATAGAGTTGATTCCTACTCTGTGAACATTCAAAATCTGTGAACATAACCAAGCAAAGGGTGAAACATTTAAAGAAAATGAGTGTCATATCAAAAAGCTTAATCATTTACACAGTCACCATCATGCATTATAAATGTCATATCTAAATCTGATATATGCATGAATATAATTTTTGATGCTAATGTGATATAAATTCAAGAACATGAGGAATTAGGATTTTGAGAAAACTAACCTAGCAGGACCCAATCAAGCATGGGTACCAAAATAGAAATTTACTTAACCTGCAGGTACTTGGTCTATCTGACCACTCTAAGGAATACTGAAGCAGATGGCTTCAGTCACAAAGATTCAACCAGCTGGAAGCTCAAGACATTTCAGCAATGCTCTTGATCAAATTATTCAATGCTATAGTGTGTTCTTGAAGACTTGTTGAGTCTCCATGAATGAAGTTCATGTCTGATGATCTTCATATAGAAGCTGGCCATTCATGTCAAGATGAAAGAGATCTTCCATACTTATCCATGCAAAGCACATCATCCCAAAGGAAACATCCAGGAAGTTCATATCAAAGGATCATGAAGAATGCATCATAGAAGCATAAGCTCCACGAGTACAGAAGATACTGAAGCCTGAATGAGAAAGACTACGTTCGTTGTTTTGTCAACAATCGTGGAGTGATCAGTCCTGAGGATACCTTTCTATGATTCAATGAGGTTTATTCATCCATGATGATTTCAGCCTAAAGGAGATATGCAAAGCTACCTCACCTATGCATGTGAAGAAGAATAGTTCATCCTTCTCTGAGAAGATAGTGTCAACTATGAGGGAGCAGTGATCTGCTAAGAGCAGCAGCACTAACTGTGTTAAAGGAGCACAATGGAGCAAATCCTTCAGATCTTTCAATCATTGATGATAGATATTTAAGTGGCAAAGGAAGAATAGCTGAAGATATGGAGATGGTGAAGCTCTGAAAGCAAAATGAAGAAGTAGAACTCTTGCCAAAAGATCTGAGATAAGCTTAGAGTATAGGTCAACCACGGTGCATGTCTGTTGACCAATCCACAAATATCAAGACCACTTCTGTCAAGATCATAGAGAAAGGAGCTAACCCATAACAGAAGCATCCCAGTTACAGAGTCCCAAAACTCTGTGACTGATGAACCAAATAAAGATCCATAGTCAGTAGTTGTTGGGTTTGTATGTAACGCAATCATGCAATCAAATCACATAAATAGGGCGGAAGCGTAAAAACTAGGTTTTCAAAATTTATACAAACCCATAACCATGATCATGCTTTGTGCTTGTTGTCAATAACAGAAAAGAGAGAACATGGAATTATACCTTTGAAGATCTAAGCTTCCTCAGGTACAAGTTCTACTCCTTTGATTCCTTTGATTCCTCTGATAGTGGCTCCTTCCCTTGAATAATGTCAGCCACCCAAATGTTTGGCCTCTAACGGTGATCCACCAAGGAGATGAAGAACTCAAGAAGATGGGTTATTGGCTTAACCCTTGTTTCTATCTCTATAGAATATGTGTACTCCCAACTCTTGGAAAATTTCACATCACTTATTTCTAATATAAGACTCTCTTATATAGATATTAGGTTAACCCTCCTAATCCAATTAGAATAGGGTTTT
Organism: Panax stipuleanatus; assembly: GCA_020205555.1. Lineage (NCBI taxonomy): Eukaryota > Viridiplantae > Streptophyta > Magnoliopsida > Apiales > Araliaceae > Panax > Panax stipuleanatus. The sequence goes on from CM035120.1 coordinate 124,288,142, forward strand.
ATTTAATTAATTTATATCCTAATCTTTATTAGGATTGAGAGAGAGTACTAATATTATATTAATTCCTAAACTCCTTTAGAATTAAAATAATAATAATAATAATAATAATAATAATAAGACTCCTCTTATTAATTTATATTTAATATTTCTAAAATATTAAATAATAAACATTAAGCTATTTAATTTATTCTATCATCATAGATTAAATTAATTATACTTAATGCATTATTACTATCATGCCATTTTCTTCTTAAATAATTCTTCTTCCTTTTATGGTGTGACCCTTTAGGTTCTCCATATTAAACCGGTTGTGAATAAATCAATTAGAACAATTCTAATCTTATTTAAATAAACAAATTAAACTAATAATCTATTTAAATAAATAATATTTATTCTACAATAGGGATAAGCCTCCCTAGCGATCAACGACTTTCCAGATAATATAGATTTCAACATTAATCATAAAAGAACCTGTGAGTTAATAGTTACCGTACAATTCAATCCTTCCACCATACAATGTCCCAATTAAATATAAGACATGGATTTACTGTCAAGTCTTAATTTATTTAATCATATGTATTTCGATTAGAAAATGCACAACTCCAAATAATGCAAATTAGAAACCTCTTTCTAATTTCATTCTACCTTGGCCAAGGATTCCTGGGTTGTCATTTAACGAATCACATAGGACATATCTCCTCTTTTACTAGAGGTGGTAGATTCTTTATTGATCATTCATTATCTCCATATGTAACTCATTACACCCAAATATACCCTATATATGCCTTAAAAGGCCTTAAGGAATTAGTCAAAGTATAATTTGTTACATACAAGATACTATGATGATCTCAAGTCCAAGGATCACATTTACTACTATCACATTAGGAATTCCTATTGACAGGCGAGTAAAACTCCATTAGGTATTCCATAGCGAGTCACGTTCAGTGAACTTATTCTCCAATAAGCACCTACATACTTGCTTTAGTGTCTCCACACAAATGACCATGAGATCAGTCATCCTCATCCAATGAGCAAGCAACATATGTACCAATCTATCCGGATTTACTAATCCCCTTTTTAGTAATCCCGCGATTGGGAACTATTTTAGTTTTAAAGCTTTCTAAGAATTTAGATCTCATTAGCATGATCAACATCATGATTCTAAAAGCATTGCTTAAAACTATGGGTTATTTACATATTATAAAAACAGCACCATGTAGATAATTAAATGCCTTTAATAAATAAATATTTTATTAATAAATAAATAAGATTGTTTACAAAGTATGTGCTTTATCATCATACATGATTGGCTTGTATGCACACTACTATCAGTACTAACGTCCCAAAACGTGATACTGATAACCATATCAACCAACCACTCAAATCGTGGAGTCCCTATGATAAGACACCTGATCGTAGTGTAAGAGCATAATGGCATTAAGATTGCAGCCTACACAAATGCCAATATCAAAGAATATCTAGAGTTGGTAAGTGAACTCCCCAGCAGAAAAGCCTATTGTGATGTCATTGAAGCTACCACGTCTATAAATCTCTTCATCTGGTAAGCGCCTCAGGGACAAACCTAACCCTTAGCTTTGATCTAAGTGGTTGGCCCTTCCTGAGCAACCTTAACCCAGAAGAAGTGCAGATATTAATTGCATCACAAGAATCTCTGCTGAAGCAAGCAGTAACTCCTCAGAAGAATGCAAACTTCAAATGAGTATTGCTACTCTCTTGAAGTCTAATGAAGAAGTTGTCTATTGAAGCATGACTACAGACTATGATCATTGAAGAAGACACAAAGTCTGTAGACCAGTATAAGAAATCGTGAAGTACTGAGCTAAGTCATAAGTCACCCCACGAATTGAAGAAGTCAATAGTCAACTGAAGAAAAGTCAAATATGATAAACTGACGTGTTAGAAGAAGTTACAGATTGTGACCTATCAGACTCTTACAACTGTCCCACTAAGAAACGTGGAGGGAACAGTTACAAGAGGGAAAATTCAAATCAAGTGGCAGTTACATTTTTGAAAGTTCATCAAAAGTTGCAAGTCTGTCCAATCCATACACTCTCTCGTAAACCAAAACCTAAACACCTCTAAACAGTCAAATCCTCTCAAAAATCTATCCATCCTCAAATCTTTCCCTGATATCTCAAAATACTCTCACAAAGTCATAAACCCAAAAACCCTTAACTCTTCAAATGGAAGACCTGCGTGTCATCACTGGTATTCAACTCGGTACTAAGAAGTTTGAGAAATTCGAGAAGAAGTTCAGAGATATTCTTTAGTTGGTAAAGAAGGCTGGATTCTCTGAATGCCTGGAATCTAACACCCGAATCTATTCAAACCTGGTGAGAGAGTTCTACTCAAATGCAACTACAAGTTCTGGAATCCTAACGACTAAGGTCAACTACCAGATTCTGAAGTTGAAACCAACAGACATTAACCAGTTCTTAGGTTTTCCAGACTCGGGTCTGAAGAACCTCGAAGAGGTCGACATTGAAGAAGGGAAGAAAGTCATGCGTTACAAAAGAAAACCTAGTATGAAGAACATGAAGAAGAATGAGTTTCCTGAAGAATACGAGTTTCTTGCTGAGATAGTGGGGAAGTGTATACTAAGCAAGAACACGGCTCATGATGCATTAAGTGATCATTAGCTGAGAATCATGACTGCCATTACTCTCAAGAAGCAAATCAATTTTGGTGCCATACTATTTGACTTAATGTCTGAGTGGCTAGACAAGGCTGAAAAGAAGAAGTCAATAGACAAACCACTTACAATGGTTTTTCATGGGAGATTTTTAAGCATCATTTTGAAGAAGAATTTGAAGAATAAGATTAAGGATGACGAGGGTGAAGTCCTAAACAGTCAGAAGGTGTTGACTCCAAAGCTGTTTATAAACTGGAAGAAGAATCCAATGGAAAACAAAAGGCTAATGACATATGGCAGTAGCAGTAAGAGCACTACAAAGAAGAGGAAGGCAAGTGATGTGGAGGAGGAGCTATCACACTCTGAGGATTCAATCATTCTAGAGTCCAAGTCTGTAAGGCCATCCAAAAATAAAGCAAAGGTGGTGAAGAAGTCAAAATAAGTTTCCCAAAGAAGTCTATCTGCTGAAGAGGAAAAAGTAGAGTCAGAAGAAGAAAAAGGAACTGAAAGCTCTATGGATGTATCCTCAAGCAGCCAGTCTACTAATGAGGAGGAGTTAGAATCTGAGAATGAGGAAGCAAAGTCTGAAGATGAAGAAGGAAATGTGAGTTCTATGGCTGAACCTCAAAGTAGCCATTCTGATGATAAGGAAGGGTCTAAATCTGAAGAAATTGGATCTCCTACTGCTGAAGTCCCAAGGAGTTCTTCTGCTACTTCAAAGAACTCAGAGTCTGAAGAAGAATTATCTGCCCTTGTTGCTGAACCCCAAAGAAGCTCATCTGATGATTCAGAGGCTTCAAAATTTAAAGATGAAGAAAAGTCTGAATCTCCTATAGCTGAACCTCCAAGGAAAAGAAAGAGCAACAGATTGCTTGCTAGATCTATGATAGAGAAGAAAGGATAATCTTCTACAGCAGTCGTTGAACTCAGTGATGATGAGGCTGAATCCAAGGGAGAAGATGCTAAGGGAAGGAGGAAAATGTCTGCAAAATCAAGCACCAAGAGATTGAAGACTACAGAGCATGAAGTGCCCAGTGAGTCTGCAAAGACTAGCTCTATTGAAAATGATGATCAAATGCAAGAATATATTGATGAGTCAGTTGTAGGAAGTATGCTCCTATCTGAATCCAGTTCAGGACATGAAGAGAATGGGGAAGACTCCAGTTTTGAGGATGAGGAGCCAGAAGATTTTTATATTCCTTCTCCTGTTAGTCTCAAAAAAAGAATAGTGGTGGAAGTTGATGATGAAACTCTAAATGTACTTCCAGGCAAATGGGTTAACCATGGAAATGAAAGGCTGAATGTGGTGAAAATGTCTATAGCAAATCTGCTCAACAATCTCAAGGCTATGAAGCTGAACACTTCAACCTTGCTGTATGAGCCTGAAACCAAGGACCATGCGATAAGATGGTTTTATCCTCAAATGCTATGGGTAAAGGCATCCATCACTAGTGATAACAACTGCTTTTCATGGTGCTTCTCTCATCTTCCCAACTTGGAGCTAGTGGCATAGAACTTTCCAAGGGTAAAGAAATTTGCAACACAGCTGATCAAAGACCAGTCTCACTTCAGGGTTTATCGATATGCTGGCAACCACTACATTCCCTATGATTGTAGAGTAGGTTCAGATGGCAGAAGGGTTATAACCAAGACTATGATCGAAGAGTCCTTTCACTCTACCATTAAAAATGATCAAGCTCAGACTGAGAAGTTTTATTCTGTCCCAGCAGTATTGTCTGATATTCCTTCATCTTCCAATAATGATTGGTACTCAACGATCTATCAGATTCTCACTACCTTTGAAATCCAAGAATGAGAATCGTGAAGTCCAACCTGATGTTCAGCAGGAGTCTGCTCAACCAAATGACCAAACTCTTCAGGAGCAAGAGTTACTGAAGAACTCTAAAGAGTTGGTGAAGAAGATATCTCTCATTGCTGCAGAAGCTAAGATGTTGTCAGGAGAAGGAGAAAGTGAGCGTCACAACAGACTTCAAGCCTTGATATCAGATATATCTCTCAAGTTCAAAGAGAGATATCAAATCTATCTGAAGTCTATCAATGATCAGAAGGAAGAAGCTCTGCAAGCTCAGAAGGAAAGTGAAGATCAAATACTGTCTCTCTCTGACAAGATTGACTCTCTGAATCAGTCTCTCTCCATACAGTTGGAGCTAAGCCAATAGGAACTCAAGCTTGGGGTTGGAAACTCATCTTACTTGATGGAGCAGCTTATGACAAATGTCCAACAGCTTTCCCAAGTGATTAATGACAAAAAAGGGGAGAAAATAGGTATTCAAGGAAGGGCCAGGAGAGAAGAATGAAGGCAGAAGAGAAGAGCAAGAGCAAAAGCAGCAGAAAAGCAAAGAAGGACAAGAAGAGGAAGAAGAATAACAAAGCAGCAACAACAACAAATGTGTCATCATCTGAGGGGGAGCCAAAGGATGATGACACTATGGAGACAAAGTCTGAGGGGGAGCCAGAAAAAGAGAAAGACAAAGCAGAAGATAAAGAAGAAGAGCATGCATCTGAGCCAGAGCAACATGAAGATGAAGCAATGGAGCATGCATCTGAGGGGAAGTAGACTGAAGAAGAAAAGAAAAATGAGTAGCTGATCAACAAACATCCTGAAGACATACATGCAGCAGACAATGAAGTAAAGAAGGTACATATCTAGCTATATAGGTATATTCTGGATCCAGAATGTAGAGTGTCATCTTATATGTAATTCTAAATTATCATCAATGACATTCATGATTATCTATTTTAGAAATACAGCTGCTCACTGTATATTAAGATTCATTCATCTCATACATATGCACTTATTATTTTTGTCATAATCAAATAGGGGGAGATTGTTAGGAATAAGCATGAGAATGCTATTCCTATTTATATAAGATTTGATTATGATCTTAATGAATGAATATGCAAATATGTCTGCATTGATAAAAGCTATAAAGTCTTTAAATAGATAATAGAAATATATGTACACGGACTTTGAATGAAATGATCAAATATGTTAGGTTGATCCTACATGAACAAAACAGCTTTGTAAAGTCCTTCAAAAGAATATGATGTACAATGACTAAATATTTAAAGATCAAGCTTGTTAGGTTGATCTTAAGTAATGTAATAGATAGGCCTATCTGACCGTCGAGCACTGCACCAGCCTTCGTAGTCTGCCAGGAGAGACAAGGAAGACTCAGTGCCTATCAAGGTAGAATCGTAGTCTGTGAGGATAGTAGCTCTCGAAGTTCTTAGTCTGTCAGGAGAGACAAGGCATGATCATGGTGTATCGATAAGGACTTTCCCGAAGCCATAGTCTATTGAGGAAGTCATGTTCAGAATCGTAGAGACAGCCTGTCTAAGCGCCGGTCGAGCACCTGTCGAAGCCAAGTTAAGAATCATAGGCCACACTTGAAGTTGTGGAGTCTACTGATCATATCAGAGGCAGAAATCGTAGTCGAGCTAGATCAGACAAAGACAACAAGTGTTAAGGCAAAAATCGTAGTATGTCATATGATCTGCTCTCGGAGTCGTAGTGTCTGCAGAACCAAAGCAAGATCATAGTTTACAGAACTAAGGCTTCGACAAAGTCTATCGAGTGCTCACAATGCCAATAAATAATCGTAGAGACAATACGATTCTCAACAAATGAGCACTCCCAAAGTATCCAAAGTTGTAGCCTCTGGTCAGAGCTGTAAAGATGCAATCTACCTGAAGAAAGCCAGAGAGCACTCACTGAATGACATGCAAGCAATTAGAAGATCGAAGCACCAACTCAATCAGCATTCTGATTGAGAAGTGAATCCATTCATGAAAAGTGTTCCACAAGAAATCGTAAGGAGACTTCAGATGAAGTGGCTGACCAAAGGAAGTTAGCAAGTGCATTGTCTGTCAAACCAACAGAAGACAACGATCTTGGGTGTGACCATGATTGTAGTGCTTTCCAGATGTGAAGCAAGAACTGATGCAGTTTATTCAGAGATATTGGCCAACCTATAAAGAATAGACGAAGAAGATTAAGCATGGGTCAGACCCTTAATAACATGTGAACGGGAGATCACAGAGAGAGTGAGAGCTGAGCATGACTAATCAGAAGAGTCTTGCAATCCAGAAGGGCTAGAGCATTCAGAAAAGTTGTCAGTTCCTGAGATAAGTCAAGGCAAGCAGAAGTGTTGAAGTACTGCATGAATGAAGGAAGAGAGGTTCTGCATTGACAATCCAAAGAACACTCTCAAAATCGTAGTGTTATCTCAACCAGTCAACAAGCAACACTCAACAGACAAACTATAATCAAGTTCAAGGTCATCTGCATCAGAATTATAGAGTTCGGTCATCTAAATATTGAAGCCTCGGCAACGTCTTAATATAAGGACTGACATTCAAACGTTGCTAATTGAGAGCATCGATGTAGAAGAACAACTCCTGATGTTCTAATTGAGGAATCAAAAGGGAGAAATAAAGGTGACTACTAGCCTGACACATTAAAGTGACAACTCTGAAGTGGTAGATGAAATAGTAGACTGCTGTGTCAGAAAAGTCAAAAAGGGCTGTCATGTCAAATCAGCAGTCTGCACCAAATAACTCGAAATTTGCGAAGCAATTCAAATAGCTTCCAACGGCTATATTCCAATGGAAAGCTTATGGAAAGATATTTAATAGCTGAAGCTTAAAAGATAAAAAGCTGCAAAGTTAAAAAAGAGTTATTGGGTTGTTGAGTTGTTGACTCTACGAGTTCTACAAAGCTGAACATAATATGTCTTAGTGGCAGTGAGACTATGAAAGTAGAAGTGAAGTAAGCTAAGAGAAGAGCTTTAACTGATAAAGGCTTCACTAAAAAATAATGAGAATGACAATCAGAATGACAGCTAAACTAAGAGCCGAGAAGGCCAAGAAAACAGTATGAAGAGTGGCAGAACAGAAAGAAGATCCAAAGAGTCACTCGACGAATCACCATAAATAACCAAGAGTTGAAGAAGAACAGATACAGAACCAAATCTTCACACAAGTCAACCAAGGTTCAGGGGATGCTAAGTATCAGATGGAGTCTACCAAAAGTACAAAGACTTAGCAGACCCTAAGTGGTGAAAGGGTGCAAAACTGAGATCCGGTGAAGACAAGCATCAACCAAAAGATCAGCTGCACCAAAGAAGAAGTGATGGACTGCTAAGTACTCAAAGATGTCAAGCTTCATGAACATCATAGCAGTTCATCAAAGGTGATCTAGTCTCGATGCATAATTTAAGGAGGATCACACCAAGCTACTAAGTACCAAAGGATGAATAAGCTTCAAGTCATCTTAGCATCTCAGCACCAACAACAACATCAACAAGAAGCCAGCGCCTGAGGGGTCCTTGTTCGAGGGACTAAATCAAAGTCAAGTCTGCTGGGCTTGCTGTACCAGAGGGTACAAGAGATACCAAGTCTACTGGACTTGAAGAGTTCTTAGTGAAATGAAATTCAAAGGCTGCTAGCCTTGAAGGAATCGTAGTGATTCAAAGATATAAAGACTTCCTGAGTGGAATCCCTGCTTATTGAAGCAGAAGAGTGGATTAGGAGCTTGAATCTCTGAACCACTTAAAATCCCTTGTGTCTTTTACATATTATCATTTATCTTATGTACCGTTAACTGCTATAACTACTATAACTATAATAATCTCTTACAAATAAACTAACTCTAGAACAATGGTTAACAAAATATCTATGAAGGGGATCTTTAACTTATTCCGCTGTGCTTGAAATGATTCTTATGTTTGTCATATGCTAATTACTTAGAAACACATAATAAACTAGAAAAGATGTTTGAAAATAAAAAGAATTTATTCAACCCCCCTTCTAGATCTATTGTGTGCCTTCTGGGAACTAATAGACTGTGAGATGGTCCCTAAGGACTCTCAACAACTTCTCTTCCTTCACTTTTTTTAGATTACTAGCAATAATCATAAGTAATATTTCATTAGTCCCCAAATATGCATATTTCAAACTCCATTGTCAAGGTCCCATTGTGCACATCAATTATAGTTTTTGCTATCTTTAGGGACGGTATCCCTAACAAGATGTGGGATGGGTTTAGTGATGTATCATCCTCTATATCCACTATGTAAAAATCTACAGAAAAGATTAGTTCGTTCACCTGCACCAAGACATCTTCAACTATCCCTCGAGGATAGGTGTTAGTACGATCTGCTAATTGAATAATCACACCAGTATTTTTTAAAGGGCCTATATTTAGAGACTTATAAACAGATAATGGCATCACATTAATTGAAGCACCTAAATCTAGCATGACCTTTTCAAATCTAGTGTTTCCTATCTTGCATGGGATTGTGAATATGCTTGGGTCTTTACATTTAGGAGGCATTTTTCTTTGAAGAACAGCTGATGCATTCTCCCCAATTGTGACTTTTTCATCATTTTTCAATTTCTGTTTATTAGTGCACAATTCTTTTAAAAATTTCGCAAACCGTGGAACTTGTTTAATTGCATCAAGTAATGGAATATTCACTTTTACTTTCGTAAAAGTTTCTAGAATTTCTTTTTCATGTTCGTCTTTCTTTGAAGTTCTAGAATTTATGGGGGAAAGGGAAGAGGAATATTTTTAAGCTGACAAGGAGGGTTAGGGTTTACCTTAGATTTTTTTGTTTCCTTCTTAGCTTGCCCTTTCTCAAACTTAACTGTGGATGTGGGTGTATCCATCTGCTTCCCACTTCGTAAGGTTATAACACTAGCATTCTCTTTAGGGTTCACAATAGTTTAAGATGGTATCTTCCTTGAACCTTGAGAATCTAATCGACCCACTGTAGTAGCTAATTGGCTCATTTGACTCTCCAAACTATGGATGGAAGATCTCATCTCTTGTTGAAACTGTTATGTTTGTGTCATGAATGCCTTGAATATGTCCCCCAAATATATTCTAGAATTTACCGGTGATGCTGGTTTGGGTTTGTACTGTGGCTGCGTTGGCTGAAATTGTTGTTTGCTTGGGTAGAATCCTTACGCTTGCGGCCTAGCACCCCCATAACTCAAATTGGGATGATCCCTCCATCCTGGATTGGAAGTGTTGGAAAAAGGGTCATAGTTCCTCTACGGCTGTGCCTGGTAATTTCCCACTGCATTAGCTTACTGTGTATTCTCTTCCTCTTATAATGTCTGGCATGAATATGTGGGGTGCCCCACAATTAAACATATTTTGCATGCCTTTATAACCGAAAAGTTACCTGTTGCTAATTGTTTCCCCACAGCAGTTAAGTCAGAAATCTGTTGCTCTAAATTACTTGTGCTTACCTCACTTACCCTTTGTGCTGGATGATCATTCAGTATGCCATATTATTGAGCATTGGTAGCCATGTTTGCAATCAAATTCTTTGCAGCCTCTGGTGTTTTATCTACTAATGTTCCTCCACTAGCTGTGTCGATCATACTCCTATCCATCGGTACAAGACCCTCATAAAAGTACTGGATAAGGTGTTGATCGCCAATCTGGTGGGGTGGATAGCTGGAGCAAACCTTTTTGAATCTCTCCCAGTATTCATACAATGTTTCACCACTGAATTTTTGGATTCTGCAAATTTCTTTCCTTATGTTGGCTACCCTGGAAGCAGGAAAATACTTCTCCAAGAACAACCGTTTCACTTCATTCCACGATTGTATCGATCCCGAGGGGAGATAATACAACCAATCTTTTGCTAAATTTGCCAGTGAAAATGGGAAATCTCTCAACTTTATCTGCTCCTCCGTAATCCCGTGTGGCTTTATGGTTGAGCACACAACATGAAACTCCTTCAAGTGCTTGGAAGGATCCTCACCTGTAAGACCACGAAAATTAGGCAAAAGGTGAATTAGTCTAGATTTTAATTCAAACGCAGCATTTAAAGTAGGATATTCAATGCATAGGGGTTGTTGAGTGAGATTGGGATTAGATAACTCCTTTAAAGTCCTGTTATTATTTGACACCGTCATCTCCTCGTCTGATTTGCTAGAGGAATGGTATGAAAGTAGTGTGAGTGCGAAGTTGAGGCCTGGGGATGGAGCTTTGTCGGAATCTGCAAGTGTACTTTGGGATTTTTGAGCTTCTTTCCTAAGCATGCGTGCAGTTCTCTCTATTTCTGGATCAAATTTCAAATCAAGAGAGTGAGAGGATCGAGGCATAAACAAAACTAAAAATAAAAGAAAATAATGAATAAATAACACTCCCCGACAACGGTGCCAAAATTTGGGAGCTATCGTTTAGCACTCCAAAATTAACCTTACTCATATTCTACTAACTCAAGAATTAGTATAGTAACAAGAAAGGATCGATCCTACAGAGAGTGTATGTTTGATATTTATCCAAGTATTTTCCAATGAATTGGGGGGGTTTTAGTTTGAAAAACTAAATTATCTAAAGTGAATTTAACAGAAATATCAATGAGTAAAAAGTTTCAATTATTCAGTTCAGTATCACATTTTCACAATTATGAAATAACCAAGTTTTTACAATATTTATCCTTCAATGAGATTAACAACCCTAGATAACCGCGATCGCTAATTATCCAAAATTCTCCTTATGTGTAATCTATTGTGACGATCGCCAACAAAAGATCTTAACTATCATACAACCTAGAACAATCAGTCTAGATTTAATACAATAGAAGTATGAAGAATGAGAATTAGATTGTTCCAAGCAATAATTACGCAATCAGAAATTATTTATCTTATTTTTTGATATCCTTAATAATATTCAAAAGCTTAACCACAATCAAATATTATTAATTGGTACTTATGATCAGACATACATCGTTTTCTTAATATATATATATCTTAATCTAGCAGTTGATATTAATTCACAAATTTAATCCTGCAGAAACCAAATTTGTTAATTGAATAGCATACAATAAAGTTTATGCAGATAATCAGAATAAATTTTACATACGAAGGAATAAATAAAGTAAACTTGATCAAACTGTTAATTACGAATAAGGTTCAACACCCCTTCAGAATTGAATTGAGAAATTAGTTCGACATGCCTTGATTCTCCAAAATTATGGTTTAGATGAATGTAGAAGATGATATATCAAAGTATGAGATGTCCCCTTTATAATGGGTCTTACCTGTCTTTTTAAAGTCTAATACAATCCCTGAAAAACTAAAAATTTGCAATCCAATTTATATTAAAAGTCTGCCTAAAACTTGCCAAAAATAAGAAATCGCTATCTTTTTCCCAACAATCTCGTCGGGGCAAGATTTTTGCCTTGCCAAATTCGTCGGGGCGAGATTCCTTCTTCTCTGGCTCTGAAAAGGGACCTCCGTCGGGGCAGAGATTTTCTTCACAAAATATTCGCTGGGGCAGAAAATTGCAGAGAAGTCTGCGTTGGGGCGGCTCTAGAAGGCGCTGAGGCTTATATTTGTAGAGAGCTCTGCGCCGGGGCACAACTTTTGGCCCGTGGAATCTCGCCGGGGAGCAAAATCATGTTTCTTGGTTCTTCTTCCTTTTTCAATGCAATCAACTCCTATACGTCTCGATTTAGTGCTTAAGCCCCAAGCTTTCAACCCGGCCAACTCTCCCTTTTGTGCTACTTGACCAAAAAAGAGTATGGTCTTTCTGAGAAGAAGAGCATATTTTTGCTTTATTTATTATGGGGGGTTAGAAGAATTCTACTCAAACAAAGTAAAGGTTGTGAGCCTCCTGGTCCACCTATCCCTTTACTCCCTAGGGATTCCGTACAGACTGAGTCGGGAGAAGGGGGCGAAGTGATCCGCTCCATTCTGACCTGAAACACATAAACAAACCTATTAGACTCGGGTTAACAACCAAACATGAAATAAACTACACATAACGGAATCAAAATAAATTAATATTATGCACTCGTCATATGGCATTGCAGACTCGGTTATATAAATGAAATAAGACTAAACAAGTTGCATAAAGATGGGATGTTAGAGCCATTTTATTTTGAATCATATCCAACTTGTGAATCTTGTCTCATGGAAAAAATGACTAAGTCTCCATTTAGTGGAAATGTAGAGAGAATTGCAGGGTTGTTAGAGTTGGTACACAGATGTATGTGGACCTATGACAATAAATGCATGAGGAAGATATTCATATTTCATTACTTTCAGTGATGATCATTCGAGATATGGTTATATGTATTTGATGAAATATAAGTCTGAATCATTTGAAAGGTTCAAAGAGTTATGAAGTGAAGTAGAGAAATAACTTGGCAAAAGTATTAAAATTCTTTAATCGGATCGAGGAGGAGAATACTTAAGTAATGAATTTCTTTATCATCTTAAGGATAATGGTGTCCTCTTATAATGGAAGCCTCCTAGTACACCACAACTTAATTAAGTATTTGAAAGGAGAAATCGTACCTTGTTAGACATGGTGCAGTTCATGATGAGTTTCACTTATCTTCCAATATCATTCTAGGGTTATACCTAGAGACGGTTACGTATCTACTAAATAAGGTTCCCTCAAAATCCATCCCTAAGACTTCATATGAGTTATGGACAGGGAGGAAACCTAGTCTTAAGCATGTTAAGATTTGGGGATGTTCAGCTTATGTGAAAAAGTTTCAAAATGATATGCTTGGGACAAGATCTGATAAGTGTACATTTGTGGGTTATCCTAAAGAAATTTTAGGATACTATTTTTCTAATCCTATTGAGAAAAAGGTGTTTGTTACCAAACACACTACCTTCTTGGAAAATGGGTTTATCCTCGAAGGTGCTAGTGGGAGGAAAATAGATCTTGCAGAAGTTCAAGGACCACAAACCACTACAGGTCAATTGGATGAACTTGTCAATTCGTAAATCTAAAAGACTACTGAAAATACCTGAAAGTTAATATTCATTATAAAAGATGATGGAGAGGTATGAATCATAGAGGATGATGATCCAGTTATAGACGATGAGGCAATGAGTAGTAAATACTCAGAGAAATGGCAAACTGCCATAAAATCCGAAATGGACTCCACGTATGAGAACCAAGTGTGGACTTTGGTTGAACTACCAGAAGGCATAGTGCCTATAGGGTGTAAATGGGTCTTCAAAAGAAAGACTGGGGTAGATGGAAAGGTGGAGACCTATAAGGCCAGACTGGTGGAAAAAAGTTTCAAGCAAAGATAAGGAGTTGACTATGACAAAACCTTCTCACCAGTTGCAATGCTCAAGTCCATTCGGACTTTGCTTGCAATTGCAGTTATTACTATGACTATGAGATCTGGCAAATAGATGTGAAAACGGCATTCCTCAATGAGAAACTAGATGAGGATGTATATATAATATAGCCAAAGGGTTTTGTTTCAAAAGTCGGAACAAATCAAGTTTGTAAGCTACAATGATCCATTTATGGATTAAAGCGTGCTTCTCGAAGATGGAACATCCGTTTTGATGAGATAATCAAAGAGTTTGATTTTATCAAAAATAAGGATGAACATTACGTATACAAAAGAAGGTTAGTAGGAGCGCAGTGACATTCTTAGTACTATATGTTGATGATATACTACTGTTAAGGAATGACATACATATGCTACAATCAGTAAAGATATGGTTGTCTAAACACTTCTCCATGAACGACTTATGAGAAGCATCATATGTATTGGGGATAAAGATCTATAGAGATATATCTAAAAGGATGCTGGGCTTGACCAAAGGAACATACATTGAAACGATGCTAAAGAAGTTTGGCATGTCCGACTCTAAGAGAGGGCTCATACCGATGAGTTTTGGAGTGTACCCCTCCAAGAAAATGTCCCCAAAGACACCCGAGGAGAGAGATTGCATGAGTAAGATACCTTATGCTTAGATAATAGGTTCTATCATATATGAGATGATATGTACAAGACCTGATGTTGCTTATTCACTTGGAGTGAAAAACAGATATCAGTCGAATCCTGGAGAAAAGCACTGAAAAGTAGTAAAGAACATTTTAAAGTACTTAAGAAGGATTAAGGATGTGTTTCTAGTGTATGGTGGGTCTGATTTGAAACTAGAGGGCTATATGGACTCAAGTTTTCAAACTGACCAGGACGACTGCTAATCCACCTCAAGTTATGTATTTATCCTAAATGGTCGTGCAGTGAGTTGGAAGAGTTCCAATCAACAAACGGTAGATTGAATAGATGATATCAATGAAAGTAGTATGCATACAAGCCAATCATGTATGATGATAAAGCATATACTTTGGAGACAATCTTATTTATTTATTAATAAAAATATTTATTTATTAAAGGCATTTAATTATCTACATGGTGCTATTTTTATAATATGTAAATAACCCATAGTTTTAAGCAATGTTTTTAGAATCATGATGATGATCATGCTAATGAGATCTAAATTCTAAGAAAGCTTTAAAACTAAAATAGTTCCCAATCATGGGATTACTAAAAAGGGGATTAGTAAATCCGGATAGATTGGTACTGTGACACCCCCAAATTCGGTATCTTAATTTCCACAGGATTTAGTGTTCACTGTTCCAATATCATACAACTATCTACCCATAAATAATGAAATTAATTTATTAGATAAATAAATCATCATCTTACATCATCTGACATAATAATACATCATAAATCTCAGGTTATACTTAACCTTAAATCTCTGTTGCGAAAACGTAAATAAATAAGTCTTAAATCATCACAGATAAGTCTTGAACTTTAACATTACTAATTACAACACAAGTCTTCATCACTTGTTAGATTTTCCTTTTCCGTTGCTACTAGAAGCCTCACCAGACTGTTCATTCTTATCTGCAATGTTATTATGCAAAAGTGAGCACGAATTCCCGCAAGTATAAAAACATGACAGAATAATAACATGCGAATAAAAGAATTCTGAATAACAGAAAGCTCAACTTTTGAATCAAGAATATTAATCGAGAATCAAATTACTTCTGAGGGTCATTAAGACCTTAAACCGAGTCTTAGGCTGTCAAGTATATTAACCTTTCAAACCTTTAACAGTCATAAAACTATAGACTTTACATCTCGTACTTAGGGAGATCAGCCCTTTGTACTGATACTGTGCACACTATCTTAACGCTTAAAGCATATTCATTAATCCCCTATATTAGGGTTGTTCATCTCAGTTTGACATCAAAATTCGTACCAAATAAAGTTGGTTTGGATAACTCAATAAATGATATTATAATTGAATATTAACTTCTCAAGATATAAAATCGAATAAGTATTGTATACTTAAATGATACTTTTAAAAGAATCATGGTATCTCATGTGAAATTCTAAACTTGGATATTCAAGAGTAAGAATTTGCTGAACAATAGTAATTAAGCATAACAATTGCTCAATTTAAAGAGTTTAGTTTAGGAAACTTGCCCAACAATAATAGTAAGTTAGGGATAGAAAACTTGTCTCGTGCTCAAGCTACAATTATTACTCACTTCTTTAATTACTCTTATCTATCACACATTTACAATATCAATTAATCACAGGTTCGATATGATTATTGATTTACAATAGTATTCTTCAAACTCATTATTAGGTTTTCAAATAATGGTTTACGTTGATTAATTAACTTGTTAATTAATCATGTAACTTAAGTTATTAACTTGTATTAATAACTCATTACATACATAACATGTCTTTATGTTAATTAGATTTAAAATAATGTCTTAATGTTTATAACACATTATTTAACCTTTACAAATAATAGTTTAATTCACGTAATTAATTAATTAATTAATCACATAACATAAATTATTAAACTCAGATCAACATTTTATCATATTTATACAACATGTGTTCATGTTCATTAGACTCAAAACCCATTTCACAAATTTCTAACACTTAGCAAAATAAAATTCAAAAATTCAGGCCAGGCGCGGCTGCGCGCCGTTTGGCCTTGCACTCGGCGCTACCGCGCGGCTGCGGAATCTCAGAATCTGAAGTTCGCGAACGAACACAGATTTTCTCCCATTTTTCCCAATTTACGTCATTACCTTGATTTGTAATGTTACCCGTGAAGTATAAACTTCACAAAAACATTACATATCACTTATAACATGTTCTTAACATTCTAAGTTATGTAATTACCCAAATTAAGGCATTAATTTTCATTGTTTCTTCAAAATTTTACAAAATTTAATAAAAAATATAAAATCTAGCATTACGGATTCGTTACTACACCGAATCCATTCATTTTAATTCCATTCTCTTTATTTAAACATATACACTTATAATCAAACGTCAATTTTAATCAAAACATATGATTACAACATGTATTTCACCCATATGGGTTATTAACCCATATTCAACACTCTGTATTTTTGAAAAATCCAATTCTTAACAAAATTTCTTGGTGTGATCAGTGTAAATCATACCTACATGATTCAACACATAATACCAACATATATGATTACATATATAAACATATCTTAGTTTAATTTTTCAAAATAATTCTTAACAGAGAAATTTTGAACATATGTTTAAATAAACTCTGTGATTTCCAAAAACCCAATTAAGGCCATCTTAAATAAAATTGATCATTTTAAATCATGATTATATATTATAAAACACGTTATCATCACTTACCCATATAGATAAAGTTATATCATAACCCAATTGGGAAACCTAATTTTCACAGAACTTAAAAATATACGTAATGAAGACTTTGAGAAAAATAGATTTTTAAAATTAAAAAGAAAGATTACCCTTTTGTGTGAAGATAACACAATCACAGATAATACTTAGGATTTCTCAAATTTCTTTCTCTCAATCTCTTCTCAGTTCATTCTTCCCTTTTTCTTTTTGACAATTTCTAAATTTTCTTCTGATAAAAATGACTTAGGCAATACAAGATACACGTATATATAATATTACCGTTGTATAACAACTACTAACTCCCACAAGGGCCCTGTTTGGCAACCCTCCTAATTCCTTTCCCATTTATTTTAATTAACTAATTTAGTATATAGTTAATTGTAACACTTTAATTAATCAATTAATTTTATTTAAATCAATTAAATAAAATAAGATAATTCACATTACATAACATTGTCACATAATTAATACTTTTATTTTTTAATTATGTTAATTCATTAATTCTTTAATTTATTATTAAATTAGTTAAACTAATAATATGCTTATTTAATTAATTCATTTAATCAAATAAACTCAATTAATTAAATACTTTTAACTATTAAATTACTGCACATTAATTTAATTAATGTAACACAGATAATTAAATTAATCTACCACAAATTCTTGAATTAATTATTTAACTCAATAATTAAATTATTTAAAATATTTATTTATTTTAATAAAAATTTAAATATCTTTACAAAATTCTCGTTCGTCACATCTTTTCCCCCTTAAAAGGATTCTGTCCTCAGAATCACGGTTCGATTAATAATTTCGTCTTTCGTCACATTCTCCCCCCTTACAAAGATTCTGTCCCCAGAATCACGTTCACCTATTCAAGAAAATAAGTGTGAATAAGTCTTCATCATATTCTCTTCGAGTTCTTACGTAGCTTCTTTAGCGTTGTGGTTCCTCCAAATTACCTTAACAGAAGGTATTACTTTGTTCCTGAGAACTTACTCTTTAATAATTTGAACAGGAACTTTTTCGTAGGATAAATCTTTCTCAAATTATAGGAGTTCATATTCTATCACATGTTTGTAATCGGGTTTATAACGTCGTAATACCGACACGTGGAAGACATTGTGGACATGCTCTAGTGCCGGAGGTAAAGCTACTTCATAAGCTACTTCATAGGCTACTTCTCCAATTCTTCGGAGTACCTCAAAGGGTCCGATGAACCTCGGGCTCAATTTTTCCTTCTTACCAAATCTGATCTTTCCCTTCCAAGGAGAGACCTTCAAAAACACAAAACTACCCGATTCAAACTCTATATTCTTGCGGTGTGGATCGGCGTATTTCTTCTGCCTATCTTGAGCCGCTACTAATCTTGTCCGAATCACTTTAACTATTTCTGCCGTTTGTTGGACCAATTCTGGTCCTAGCAATTATCTTTCACCAACTTCATCCTAGTACAGGGGAGTTCTGCACTTTCTACCGTACAACGCTTCGTAAGGCGGCATACTAATACTAGCGTGGTAACTATTATTATAACCGAATTCTACAAGCGATAAATGATCATCCCAATTGCCTTTAAAATCCATGATACAGGCTCTCAACATATCCTCTAAGGTCTGGATTGTCCTTTCACTTTGTCCATCAGTCTGAGGGTGATAAGCAGTACTCATCCTCAATTGTGTTCCCATGCACTCTTGTAATCTTTTCCAGAAATTCAATGTGAAACGCGGATCACGGTCAGAAATAATTGACACTAGCACTCCGTGCCTCGAAACAATCTTTTTCACGTATAACTTCGCTAATTGTTCTAGGCTAAATCTAATTCTGATCGGAAGGAAGTGTGCGGATTTCGTTAATCGGTCAACGATAACCCATACTGTGTCGTAGCCTTTCTGGGTCGCCGGAAGGGCCACCACAAAATTCATTATAATATGTTCCCATTTTCATTCTGGGATCTCTAAGGGTTATAACAAACCACTTGGTCTCTGATGTTCTGCCTTGACCCTTTGGCAAGTCAGACACTTGGCAACACAATCGACAACGTCTCTCTTCATATGTGGCCACCAAAAGTGTTGTCGTAAATCCTGATACATCTTGGTACTTCCGGGGTGAATGGAATACCTCAAACTATGAGCCTCGCTCAGAATGTCCTCCTTGATTTCTGGAATTGGCGGTACCCAAACTCTACTTTTAAATCTCAACAATCCTTCGCTGTCTATTTTAAATCTAAGTTCAGTCCCTTCAAATATCTTTTTCTTTACTTCCTCACATTCCTTATCTAGTATTTGAGCTTCCTTAATCTTATCCAACAAAGTTGTACCAGCTTGCATCTGAAACAGCTTCTCATCAATCTCTATTGGACATCCTACTTCCAATTCCAGCTTTTCCATTGCTAAAATCAATTCTTCCTGTGTTGTCAGCATCATCAACTTTTCCCAACCCTTGCTGCTTAAGGCGTCGGTTACAACATTCGCTTTGCCTGGGTGGTATAAGATATCACAATCATAATCCTTTATTAACTCCAGCCACCTTCTTTGGCGCATATTCAAGTCTTTCTGTGTGAAAATATACTTCAGACTCTTATGGTCTGTATATATTTCACACTTCTCCCTATAGAGATAGTGTCTCCAAATCTTTAAAGCGAATACCACCGCAGCCAATTCTAAATCATGGGTTGGATATCCCTTCTCGTAATCTTTTAGTTGTCGTAACGCATACGCAATGGCTCTGCCATTTTGCATAAACACACAGCCTAGCCCTTTATGCGATGCATCACTATATACCATAAAATTTCCTGTGTCATCCGAAAGGGACAACACAGGTGCTGTACTTAACCTTCTCTTATGTTCTTGAAAACTTTCCTCACACTTCTCTGTCCAAACGAATTTCACAACTTTCCTAGTCAAATTCGTTAATGGAGTGGTGATCTTGGAAAAATCCTGAATGAATCTTCTGTAATAACCGGCTAATCCAAGAAAACTTCTTACTTCCGATGGTGTTTTCGACTGATCCCAATTCATCACTGCTTCGACTTTGGAGGGATCCACCGAAATTCCGTCCTTATCAATCACGTGTCCGAGAAATTGCACCCTTTCAATCCAGAAATCACACTTTGAGAATTTGGCATATAACTTCTCTCTTCTTAATACTTCTAATGTCAACTTCAAATGCTCAACATGTTCTTCCTTGGTCTTAGAATACACCAATATATCATCAATAAAAACCACTACGAATTTGTCCAGGAACGGCTTGAACACTCCATTCATTAGGCCCATAAATGCTGCAGGCGCATTTGTTAGACCAAATGACATAACCAAAAATTTGTAGTGGCCATATCGTGTCCTAAACGCTGTTTTCGGGACATCTTCTGGCCTCACCTTCAACTGATGATAACCATTTCTCAGGTCTATGTTCGAGAAATATCTCGCTCCTTTTAATTGATCAAACAGATCATTAATCCTTGGCAACGGATACCTATTCTTAATGGTAACCTTGTTCAATTCTCTATAGTCGATGCAGAGTCGCATCATTCCATCCTTCTTCTTAACAAATAATACCGGCGCTCCCCACGGTGATACGCTCGGTTGAATATATTCCTTGTCCAACAACTCTTGTAGCTGTACCATCAATTCCTTCATTTCTACCGGAGCCATCCGGTACGGTGCTTTCGATATTGGAGCCGTTCCTGGCACCAAATCGATAACAAAATCTACTTCCCTGTCAGGCGGAAGTCCTGGAAGATCATCTGGGAAAACATCCACGAAGTCTCTTATGATTGGTATTTCTTCTAACTTTGGATTCTCTTTACGACTATTGACTATGTAGGCTAAATACCCCACACAGCCTTGTCTTAATAACTTCCTGGCCTGTATCATCGTCAGGCAACTCGCTTGTCTAGGCTACTTGCTGCCATAAAACACAACCTTTAACGGAGTCATAAGGTTAATACATTTCTTCTGGCAATCAATTACTGCTCCATAATTGAATAACCAATCCATTCCCAGGATAACGTCAAATTTCCCAAGTTTAATCGGGATAAGATCTACATTCATTACGTTACCCTTAATATCCACTCTACAATTCTTGTGTATATATTTAACAGGAATTACTTCCTTGTTCGCAATCTCTATGTTCATAGGGATTTCTAATTCGTCTTTAAACAACTCTAAATTCTTTGCAAAGTCATCGGATATAAATGAACAAGTAGCACCCGAATCAAATAAAATATAAGCATTGACTTTATTGATCAGAATGATACCTGACACCACATCACAAGACTGCACAGCGTCGTGTACGGTCATGTTAAATGTCCTTGCAGTTGGTCGATTTGTTGAAGTCGGTCCGGTAATGGTAAGAGGATTTCCATTATTATTTCCCTTATTTCCACCTGACCCTGCCCCTCCAGATGCTTTCTTTGGACAGTCTTTAGCCAAGTGATCCTTTGACCCACATGTGTAGCAGGCGCCCTTCTTAGGGTTAGGGCAGTTAGGTGCTATGTGGCCTTCCTAACCACAATTGTAGCAAACTCTTTTTCCTTTCATGCAGACTCCCACGTGAGTCTTCCTATAGGTTGGGCATGGTTCTAACTTTTTCTTCTGACTACCTTGCTGACTTACAGACGACGGGTTGTCATTCCACTTTCGTTTATGATTATTAGTTCCCCCTGTGTGACTGCCACTAGCCTTATTGTTTCCTTCACTATCATTCTTCTTCTTCTTTTGATCCTGATTATACTCGGACACTGCCTCGCTTCCACCTTCAGCGAGGATGGCCTTCTCCAAAACTCTAGTAAAAGTGTTCAATTGAAACATTGACACCTTGCTATACAACCAGGGTTTCAGTCCCTGTTCAAAATGCCTAGCCTTTTTTTCGTCTGTATGCACCTGATATTGGGAAAACCTAGACAATTCGTTAAACTTTGCCGCGTAGTCGGGCACAGACATATTCCCCTGCTTCAACTCCAGAAACTGCACCTCCATTTGATTCTGGGAGCTGGTCGGGAAATACATCTCGAAAAACATTTCTTTAAACCTTTCCCAGGTGATTACACCTTCTCCTCCCCTGATCTTATTTGCCTGCCACCAGTACCTGGCTTCTGATTTTAACATAAATGTCGCGTAGGCGGTCTTTTGGTCCTCCCTAACTCGGGCGACCTCAAAAATTTTCTCCATTTCTATAACCCAAGTCTGAGCTTCTATCGGGTTCGTGGAACCCTTAAAATCTGGCGGTCCCACTGCTAAAGTCTTTAAATGAGGTGTTCGGTAGAGCTTGAGGCTGATTGTTCATCGCTCCAGCCAACAGATTTACCAACTGTTGAACGGGGTTCGCATTGGCATCATTGTTGTTATTGTTAATGGTTGACTCTTCTTGGGCTTGACGACGATTTTGTCTTCTTCTTGGCGGTATATTTCTGTTAAAAATATATGCTCATTAGATCTTTATTCAATCTCTTAAATATGTAAGACTTAACTCAAATATTTAATATAACCACTTCAACTCTTTTCTTTTCAAATAACCTTTGATATTTTATTTAAATCAAAAGTTTTAAACATAGTACTATAGCATCTCTGCCATTTACTTCAACTATCCCAAGATAAAGAATCTTCAGGATTTAGTTTCTCAAAATATTCTTTTGTTTTTAATCACATCGGAATTTACATTAACTACTCCAAAGAGTATCACATAATGTTAAATACTTTAACACACTCACTTAACCTATATTATCTTGGACAAACTTTATTATTTTATTAAAACCAAAAGCTTTTAATACAATACGATAGCATTTCTGCCACTTACATCAACTATCCTGAAATAAAGTTTCTACAGGATTTACATTATCACAATATTCCTTTATTTATAATCACATTGGAATTTACAATATTTACGATTATTTAAACATTAACAATATCATATTGTCCTATCACGGCCTACTAAGGCGTCGGACAGCTTCACTACGCTCTTCCTCTATAATGCGGGGCATAGTCCTGCGATCTAACATATACCCAGGAAATCCCTCGAACTGAATTGGATATCTCATAACTCGGTCCTGGGCCTCATCCATTGCCCTCAGAAACGTGTAGCACGTCTCTGCAACCTTAACTCTCTTCGCACGCGCATCTCCTCTGCCAGATCTGCACGTCGTGCATTTCTCACCCAAGCTTCTTCCACTATGGCGAGTCTTTCAGATTTCTCTTTCAACTCATTCTTTAACTTTTCTATCTCCTCTGTCTTCTGCTCAGTTTGGCCCTTCTCATGAACCAAATCCCACTCCACATTGCCAAGACGGGTGTGGAGTGTCTCAATCTCACCACCTTGAGTAACTGATTGTTCCCTCAACTCCTGAATTATATCTCGTAGCTCTACGTTGTGATCATACAATAAATCATACATATCAGCACTGACAGAGTTTGGTGGGAACTCCTCAGGGTCTTCCTCCCCTTCTTCCTCCTCCTCGCCTGCCTCAGCCGAAATCTCAACCTCCTCAGGAACCTCCTCAGGGTCCTCCTCTGAGTCAGTCTCTAGCTCATGCTTCTGACCAAAATCTGGAATCACAGGTGATGGCTCTAGCTGTACTAACTACTCCCAGACAGTATGTATGTCCCGGGGTTCCTCATTTCTAGTCTCTAGAGGTACAGCATCTCTGGGCTGACTAGCTC
This sequence comes from Panax stipuleanatus, assembly GCA_020205555.1. NCBI lineage: Eukaryota > Viridiplantae > Streptophyta > Magnoliopsida > Apiales > Araliaceae > Panax > Panax stipuleanatus. The sequence goes on from CM035120.1 coordinate 124,311,982, forward strand.
CTCCAGTATCTGACATCCTGACAAAATAAGTTTAAGTCTTAGTTTTTACGTGATGCTAATCAATACTCTAACAAGTATGAACACATAAGCACACAGCACATAAGGTAATTTTATTATCTTTCTTAGAACTCAATCAGAGTTATCATTACTATCTTCACGAAGGCTACTATCCTAAGGTTTTCCCCCCCACCTAAGGTTCATAACCTACGACTCTGATACCAACTTGTGACACCCCCAAATTCGGTATCTTAATTTTCACAGGATTTAGTGTTCACTGTTCCAATATCATACAACTATCTACCCATAAATAATGAAATTCATTTATTAGATAAATAAATCATCATCTTACATCATCTGACATAATAATACATCATAAATCCCAGGTTATACTTAACCTTAAATCTCTGTTGCGAAAACGTAAATAAATAAGTCTTTAATCATCACACATAAGTCTTGAACTTTAACATTATTAATGACAACACAAGTCATCATCACTTGTTAGATTTTTCTTTTCCCTTTCTACTAGAAGGCTCACCAGACTGTTCATTCTTATCTGCAATGTTATTATGCAAGAGTGAGCACGAATGCCCGCAAGTATAAAAACATGACAGAATAATAACATGCGAATAAAAAAATTCTGAATAACAGAAAGCTCAACTTTTGAATCAAGAATATTAATCGAGAATCAAATTACTTCTGAGGGTCATTAAGACCTTGAACCGAGTCTTAGGTTGTCAAGTATATTAACCTTTCAAACCTTTAACAATCATAAGACTATAGACTTTATTTCTCGTACTTAGGGAGATCAGCCCTTTGTACTGATACTGTGCACACTATCTTAACGCTTAAAGCATCTTCATTAATCCCCTATATTAGGATTGTTCATCTTAGTTTGACATCAGAATCCGCACCAAATAAAGTTGGTTTGGATAACTCAATAAATGATATTCAAATTGAATATTAACTTCTCAAGGTATAAAATCGAATAAGTATTGTACACTTAAATGATACTTTTAAAAGAATCATGGTATCTCATGTGAAATTCTAACCTTGGATATTCAAGAGTAAGAATTTGCTCAACAATAATAATTAAGCATAGCAATTGCTCAATTTAAAGAGTTTAGTTTAGGAAACTTGCCCAACAATAATAATAAGTTAGGGATAAAAAACTTGCCTCGTGCGCAAACTACAATTATTACTCACTTCTTTAATTACTCTTACCTATCACACATTTACAATATCAATTAATCACAGGTTCAATATGATTATTGATTTACAATAGTATTCTTCAAACTCATTATTAGGTTTTCAAATAATGGTTTACGTTGATTAATTAACTTGTTAATTAATCACGTAACTTAAGTTATTAACTTTTATTAATAACTCATTACACACATAACATGTCTTTATGTTAATTAGATTTAAAATAATGTCTTAATGTTTATAACACATTATTTAACCTTTACAAATAATAGTTTAATACACGTAATTAATTTATTAATTAATCACATAACATAAATTATTAAACTCATATCAATATTTTATCATATTTATACAACATGTGTTCATGTTCATTAGACTCAAAACCCATTTCACAAATTTCCAACACTTAGCAAAATAAAATTCAGGCCAGGCGCGGCCGCGCGCCGTTTGGCCTTGCACTCGGCGCTACCGCGCGGCTGCGGAATCTCAGAATCTGAAGTTTGAGAACGAACACAGATTTTCTCCCATTTTTTCCAATTTACATCATTACCCTGATTTGTAATGTTACCCGTGAAGTATAAACTTCACAAAAACATTACATATCACTTATAACAAGTTCTTAACATTTCAAGTTATGTAATTACCCAAATTAAGACGTTAATTTTCACTGTTTCTTCAAAATTTTACAAAATTTAATGAAAAATATAAAATCTACCATTACGGATTTGTTACTACACCGAATCCGTTCATTTTAATTCCATTCTCTTTGTTTAAACATATACACTTATAATCAAACGTCAATTTTAATCAAAACATATGATTACAACATGTATTTCACCCATATGGGTTATTAACCCATATTCAACACTTTGTATTTTTGAAAAATCCAATTCTTAACAAAATTTCTTGGTGCGATCAGTGTAAATCAGACCTACATGATTCAACACATAATACTAACATATATGATTACATATATAAACATATCTTGGTTTAATTTTTCAAAATAATTCTTAACAGAGAAAATTTGAACATATGTTTAAATAAACTCTGTGATTTCCAAAAATCCAATTAAGACCATCTTAAATAAAATTGATCCTTTTAAATCATGATTATATATTATAAAACACCTTATCATCACATACCCATATAGATAAAGTTATATCGGAACCTAATTGGAAAACCCAATTTTCACAGAACTTAAAAATATACGTAATGAAGACATTGAGAAAAATAGATTTTTAAAATTAAAAAGAAAGATTACCCTTTTGTGTGAAGATAACACAATCACAGATAATACTTAGGATTTCTCAAATTTCTTTCTCTCAATCTCGTCTCAGTTCCTTCTTCCCTTTTTCTCTCTGACAGTCTCTAAATTTTCTTCTGATAAAAATGACTTAGGCAATACAAGATATACGTATATATAATATTACCGTTGTATAACAACTACTAACTCCCACAAGGTGTAAGACCCCAACTTTATAAATAAAGATTTAATTTTCTTTATATATTATTTCGAAATAGTTAGGTGTTGATTTGATAAATGTGAAAAGTTATGGGTGAAATGTGCAAATATTTTAAAATAAGCAAGTGGTTATAAAATATTCATTGTTGTCGGGGAATATTCGTTTGGTCGTGGAATATTCTTGTTGTCGGGGAATATTCGTACGACGGCGCAGCTATTTGTGGGCCCCACAACGGAATAACTGTCGGATATAGAAAGCGACAAAAATAATCTTTTTATAAATAACGGTAAAACTGTTACGGTTAAACTGTTGAAATACCCGGTGATAAAAATATAGTAATACGCGTTGTGCACAGCACACAGTATTGCACAGTATTTCGAATTATTGGTTTTTACGTAAGAAGCCACTACTCAATAATTGTTACAGTAATTACTGTTCAATATTTTATATTATTGATTCAATAATTGCTACAATTGCATAATATTTTATTGGTTCAATAATTGCTATGCTGATATTTTATATCAATAATTGCTACGTTGATATTTTATATTATTGATTCAATAATTATCATTGCACAGTATTTCACATTATTAAATCAATAATTGTCACTCTTATTATTTGAATAATATTATTAAATAGCATTATTGGCAATGTCTAAGAAAGTTCTGTTTAGGAGGGGTTATTTAATTGCGCGCCAGTAAGGAGAAATTCTTATCGGAAGGCCCCCTCTTTCCTAGGAACGATCTGGTTGTCAATATTGTAGTTTTGTAATATTATTTGTGAATAATTAATTATTAATTTATATGATAAGAAAATTTTTTTTTTTGGATATAAAAGAAGGAATTAGTGCTGATGTGTTTTTATCAGTATTTTGCTGTGAAAAATCATCCGTTTGTGGATTTCGGCTATTTTCGGTTGGAAATTTGGAAAAACTTCATTCTACAAAGTTATAGAGAATTAAATTTTCTATGGAAAGGACATAGAATTCGTATTTTTCTGATAAAAAGGTTATTTATTATGAATTATTGAAGTTTCAGAATAAGTGTTTTTTTTAAATAAAATGGTGGGCCCCACTTTTGTTTTGTGTGGAAAAATGTTGATTTTTGAAAATCCAATTTGGTAGGCAGCAACCCTTATTTTGCACCTGTGTAAAATTTAGTCAATCCTGACATCCTAGCATTTTCCTATAAGTAGGGTGCTTAGTTAGAAATGAAAATCACACCAGAATCAGAAAATTTCTCTCTATAATATCGAGCGTATTTCTTGTGAGTATAAGGATAGTTTGAGTGTGGATTACGATAAAAGTTTTCGTCCACATAATATCCGATATTTCAGCCAAAACTATTCTTCTGTTAAGGTCAGGGATATTATTTTCTTTCGTAAACGATGTTTTTCTTTTCAATATCATTATACCAAAATATTGTCATGGATTTTATTATGAAATTTTTAGTTTTTCCGTCGGGGTTACTATTCACGTATACGGTACAATTCACGTATACAACACTATTCACGGAAAAATTAAATTTTTTTCTATTTGTCCAAGTTGCTTGTTAAGGTTCCTATCTTTGATTGGATCCAAGTTTTGATATTCATTCTTGAATTTTGCTCCACAAAGTATTATTATGTAATATTCTTGAACTTGGATAAACTAAATTACGAATCCCTAATTTTTGTCATTTATCTCACTAGATTCGTTATTTATATTATTTTTCATCATCCTCAGTCCTAAATGGTGATATAACTGAATATCTTTGGCCTGTAGAGCAAAGATGAATGATTACCTTATGAATATCTTTGGCCCGTAGTGCAAAGATGAACAGGTGTTGAGATGAACATGACCACTGGTGATACAAATGAATATCTTTGGCCCGTAGTGCAAAGATGAATATTATATTCGAGATGTATATTGATTGATGTTATAGGGATAAAATATTGATGATGGACTTTTAAATCATAGAAGATAGTAGACTTCATTCTCTACTTAACTCTTCTAATGAATTGTTATTTTCGCTGCAAATATTGATCTAAAACTTGTTGTCAATAATATTTTATCTGAATTGTTGAAGACTAACGATAATTTATTTTTCATTATCTTAGTCATAATATTCTTCACTCGGCTAGTTGAGCTCACCCTTTTTATCTATTGTCCTCTTCAGGGAATGAGAATGTTGCGGGGACTAGTCGGGAAACAGTGTGATGATCAGAGTTAGATTTGTAGAAGTCCTCACTATTCTATAAAATAGTGGGATAATAATAATAATGAATAAGGAATGAATTTGAATGTTTATATTTCGTATTATATACGATTTGCATTGAAATTCATAGTTGTATGGTTGTATTTCTCACGACCTTTTGTTATAAAAGATTTGTATTTGGAATTTTGTACCATGTATTTGGTGACTCAAAATGGGTTGGTATTGAACCTATTTTCGTGGAGTCACAGTTGGTATCAGAGCTTAGAAATATAATCTCTGGCGGAGATTTGGGAGTAGAACTAGGAGGGGAGAGACAAGTAAAACATTTGCTAGTGTGTCCTACCTAAGCTTATTTATTATTTAATTGGCCGTTTGGAACATAGGGTTAATATGTGATATGTTAATTTGTTTGATTAACCCTTATTTTGTGGCAGTATTTGAGAATGGCAGCTGAAAATCTAAACAATGGACTGAATGAGACCGGTGAGACACCTTTAATCACAAACCAAGAGAACGTGCAACTGGAAGGCTATATTCCTCTTGTAAACAACCCTACCGAAGAAACGATAAACGATGGGATGTTTAGAAGCTTTTTGCAGTTCATGCAAAATCAGACGAGGGAGACTCGTGTTCATAATACAGGTGAAAATAATAACTCGTGACTTGTCACTGCCAAGAAGTTCAAAGAGTTGGGACCACTAGAATTTCAAGGAAAGCCAGATCCAATAAAGGCAGAAACGTGGGTTAAGTAAATTACCAAGATATTTGATGTCTTGGGATGCACCGAGGAACAAAAGGTTCCATTCGCCACCTTTATGTTGCGTGGAGAGGCAGATTACTGGTAGGAATCTGTGAAACATATGTGACGCCCCCAAATCCACGTTCCTTCGAAACCTCGAATTCGGTGCAGTCACGATACTACTATCGTCAAACTATTACATCTTTTAATCATTAGTAAAAGAATATAACTTTGTTTATTATAATTTAGAATATAAATTCTATTCATATCCAAGATCTCGTCTTTACATCATATTCGATATTACTAAAATACGGAATAATTTAAACTTTTCAATCCTCCTTGAATAAAATCTTTTTATTGATTTCATAACTTTGAATCAAATACAATCCTTGAATCAACTATATACTATGATTCATTCTATTAGAACTATTGTATAAAGGTTTACAACTCAACTCGATATCCTCTATGTATTATCTAATACATCTTTATAGTACGACAAGCATTAAACCTCGTAAACAAATATCAAGTACAACTATTAGAACCTAGACATGGTTCGAGTAATAATCTAATCAGTATTCTTCGTTGTGATACTATCGATCTTTATCAATCAAGAAGCACGAAGTCTTTATCGTAAGTCCTTAACCTGCAAAAGTGGTTATTTGCAAGAGTGAGCTCGACAGCTCAGCAATTCTAACAGTCCTCATGCATCACATAGCATATAACATCATACTCAGTTCATGCATTTATAAATAGTTTATATTTACTACGCATGTTACTTTTCACATTACAAGTATATCATCAAAGATCAACTTTCAATCTCATTTATATCTCATATACAGTTCATATATAAGTTCACATTATCACAGCATAATATAATTCAACTAACAGTTATTGAATTCATATATCAAATAGGAACAAATACTAGAAAAAAAATTGTCGACGGTTTGACAATTTGGCAAGTGGTGAGTCCGTGGAATAATAAGTCAAACTTACAACAAACGCCTCATGCCAAACCCCTCTATTTGTAATAAAAATTGTACAAATATCTACCACACAATAATTATCCTGAATCAACACATTTTATTCTTCAATAATTATTCACAATTAATATTATAGGCTCACAATATTGACAATCAGATCGTTCACAGGAAAGAGAGGGTCTTCCGTATAAACGACGCGCAATTAACTAATCCCTTTCCTCGGCAGAACTTCTAGACATTGTCAATAACGCTAACTGGTTTAATCATATCAAATAATATGAGTTATTGTGTCATATTATTAATAATATAAAATATTATTCAGATGTTACTGTAACAATTATTGAATCAATAATATGAGATACTATGCAGTAACTATTGTAATAATTATTGAATTAATAATATAAAAAACATTGTGTGACTACTACTGTAGAAATTATTGAATAATTAGAAATACGATGCAATATTGTGTACTACTGTGGAGTACCACGTGGTACTGTGGAATAACGCATATTACTGTATTTTTATCACCGGGTATTTCAATAATTAACGGTAAAAGTTCTGTCGCTAACTTTTTTAAAAAAATTATTTTTGTCGCTTTCTATATCCGACAGTTATTCCATTATGGGGCCCACTAATGATTGGTTATTTCGGTCGTCGTACGAATATTCCCCAACAAAATAATATTTCCCGACAAAACGAAAATTTCCCGACAGACTGTTTACTTTGTATAATTTGCACATATCACTCATAACCATAACATTTATTAAATCAACACCTTATTATTTAGAATAATATTAAAAAAATTAAATCTAATTGATAAAAGGTGGGGGTCTTACAATATATATATATATATATATATATATATATATGTTATTCGGATACGAATTCTGGATACGAATCTAAATTTGAATATCAGATTCCGAATATCCGTTATCTGCGGATATCTTTACGGTCGAATGTTAAATGAATACGAATGCGCCTACATCTGTATTCGTATCCGTTTATTTGCGGATATCTTTAAATCGAATACGAATATATTCGCTTTTTTAATGTGAATAATATCCGCTTTTTTCAAATACATATGCCGACGAATACGAATTTTTCGGTTACCGTTTACATCCCTACACATACATGCGTGTCACAAAAGCACAACCATCATGGATGTATGTTGTGATGTAAATCATGGATGACTTATTTTTGTATTTAGTATTTATTTTATTGTATTGAGTGTAGATCATACTTTAAATTTTAATAAAGGGATAATGGATTAGTGGCATGATGAGTTAGTGGATGTGATGGTATGTTCATCATGTGGATGATTTTTATTTTTCACTTTTCTTTGTGCTGTAGTTGTGGAAGTGGTCTTTGCTTGTGATGTTTGACTTCGGTTAATTTTGACAACTACCTAGAATCATAATTGGTGTATGTTGTTTTAGAGATCTTGAATAAGTTATTTTTCGTATTTAGTAATTATTTTATTGTATCAACTTGCTTTTAATTTTTATAATTGTAGTGGATTTGTGGCATGATGACTTGATGGATGTGTTGGTATGTTTCATCATGTGGATGATGTTTTATTATTTACTTTTCTTTTTTGCTTCAACTGTTTGTGGCATGATGACTTGATGGATATGATGGCATGTTTCATCATGTGGATGATGTTTTATTATTTTCTTTTCTTTCTACTTCAACTTTTTAAGTGCTATTTGCTTGTGATGGTTGGCATTGGTTAATTTTAACAACTACCTAGAATGATAATAGATGTATGTTGTGATAGAGATCGTGGATGAATTATTTTTCTTATTTAGTAATTATTTTATTGTATTGAGTGTTAGTTTTACTTTAAATTTTAATAATGAGATAGTGGATTTTGTCGTATGACAAGTTGGTCAATGTGATGGTATGTTTATCATATGGATAGTGTTTTATTTTTCACTTTTCTTTGTTCTGCAATTGGTAAAGTGCTCATTCTTTGTAATGATTGGCTCTGGTTCATTTGACAACTAACTTTAAAATCATAATAAATGTATGTTATGATACAGATTGTGTATGAGTTATTTTTTCTATTTAACTTTTTTTTATTTTTTTATTTTGAGTGTATTAGTGGTATGATGAGTTGATGGTATGTTCATTATGTGGATGAAATTTTATTATTAACTTTTATTTTTACTTTTAACAGTTGAAGTGTTGATTGATGAGTATTTTTACCTTCAATACTCTTTTAAAAGGTCTTGTTGGAGAAGATAGGACTCCTGAGGCAGTTGAATTATTCAAGAAGTATATAACTAAAGTTTGTGACTCGAGTGTGTTTACCTTCAATATATTGGTGGATACAATTTATAAGAATGGGAGGATTGAAGATGCAAAGAATGTCATTCAAATCATGAGAGAAAATGGCATCGATCCTGATGTTGTCACACACATTGCACTAATCAATGGGTACTATTTATGAGAGCAAATAAATAATGCTACAGAAGTGTTCAATGTAATTCTGTAAATAAGCACACCTAGAGGGGGTGAATAAGTGTTTAAGCTAAAAGTGATAAGCTGTAGACACTCGAAATTTTGTTTTATTTGTACTAACCTTGTAGAAGGGCAAAAGCATAATTTTACTTCGACGACAACCCCGAGGTAGGGCAAAAGAGGCAGATCATCTCGGAGACAACCCCGGGAGTGATACAAAGGACCAATGACGTCCGAACATATCGCGAACCGAGTGAGGATCGACGAGCTGAGACAGTGATCACCAGAAATCACCTCAGCAAACCTCGAACGATGTGTCATCTAAGATAAGCCAGCTAACTGATGTCTGGACCTGGAAGATATATCTCGGCCACGAGTATCAACTTCTCGAACCCTAATCTAGCTAGACTCAATCTTCTCCCTCTACGTTCATCAAAGACTGTCCGAAAGGTCGAGCGGCGGAGGTCAAATGCTGCCAAACTGGGACCGAAGGAACACCTGCCGAGCTTGTGGGGCACACCTGGCCTAGCCGTAACCATACATGCGGCTGGCCGCATGTATGTATGCGGCTGCCTCCGGCAAATTAAAACCCCCACACTAGTTCATTTTAAAAAAGAGAAAGAGATATTTTAGAGAGAGAATAGACATTCTAGAGAGAAAGGCTCGGGTGGAACTTGCTAACACCTACTTGAAGCTTAATTATCCTATCTAATACATACTTGAAGCCCCGGGAGTGATCCATATTGGCCACCGGAGTTAAAACGCTTGTTTACGCATCCCCCAAGGTGAAATAACGCACTGTCTAGCTTTATTTCTTTGTAAATGTTGTTCAAATACTAGATTAATGAGATATCTTATTTGAATATAGTTAAAATTGTTGTATTTTAAGCATATTGTGTAATAGTTGGTAGATTTTACGTTTCTATTGTTTATATTGTGCTTATTACGTTGTAAATCGACCACGGAGGCTAGATCTACCTAGATTTAAGCCAAATCAAGCCTTTGAGAGGTTATTAAGCATGAAGCTTTAACCCATGGCCTAGAACGGTTTAGATTCATGGTAGATCTATGGATTTATTTCTTTAAATGGTCCCGGTTATCCCGTATAACCCTAAATCTATATTTAGAGGCGAAAAGGGTCCGAAATGGCTTAAAACAGTGATTTCAACCGATGAAATCACCTAATATCAAAGCCGAGGACATTGTATATATGTAATCTCGCATAAATAATGTGAGCCTAGGAATCTCGATGTTGAGATCCCCGAATGGATCCGACTTGATTCCCACGATGGATCGGTTTTTATGTTGTAATGTTTTAATAGCGTAAATATCGTTGTATACATAATATTTGGATCTTGAAAATGAGCTCGAGGGGTTAGTCTCGAGAAGTCGGATTCAAGATCCCAGGATAGTGAAAACCATGATTGCGGGAGCTCGGTTCATCGAGATGGCTTTCATGCCCGATGATGATCCGAACCTTCTTAACGCATTAGCAAGCATATCATCAAAATGATTTCTCAAAGAAAAACCACAAAGAGCTTTTGATAAAATAAAGCGATTCGGGGTAGATCACATAATAAACGTAAAGAATAAAAGGAAGTATCGAAATCCTCGATTCCTAGTCGGGCAAAGGATTTGAAAATCTTACTTTCTAAAACCTCATTTCAATTCATATATCTTGTTAAAAAATGAACTTTTTATCAAATCAAATCCTTCGTACCTAGGCGCAAAAGAGGTACAGTACTACTTTCAAGTCACCCAAAATAAAGACTTAGAAAAAAACTAATAAAGCTTTCAAAATAAAACACACACACACACACACACACACACACACACACACACATTTTATGGATAGAAAATCAATAAGATGCGGTACCGTGCTTGCATGGGAGTCGAGGGGTGCCTAACACCTTCCTCCCCCCCCCCCCCCCCCCGCTTAACCTAGCCCCCGAATTTCATGAATCTCGGGTTTCAAGACCAATCTTTTGGAGTCACGCATTGGACCATATTACAAAAAACTATTAAAACTCGGATGAGTTGGTACATCCATTTCCAAAATACCAACTGGCGACTCTGTCTCATTCGGTCCAATCATCAAAATAAAATCAATCTTTTCAAAATCGTCGACACTTATGTCGGTACCAGTTTCCTATAAATTCACCCTTTAAACGGAACCCATGGAACCCCCAAAGACATAGAGAAAGCAAAAGGGTAGAATAATATCAAATTAGAGAATATGGGCATTCCTCTCTTTTTCCTCCGGATAAGAGAGGAAGGGAAACAAAACTAAAGAAAAAGACCCCTCCTTCAACAAAAAAAGATGAAGGGAATTTTTCCCGGCATTAACATAAGCGATGAAATCTGTTTGATTTTTTCTATCAGACAGCTATGCCTGTCTGCTTTAGTATATGCTTTAACTTATATTCTTCGTCAATTACTATCAGACAGCTATGCATGTCGGCTTTAGTGTCTAGATTAGTATATCTTCAATCGTGGGCAGAGCAAAATATCCAAAAATATAAAAACATAATAGAAAATCACACCAATATTTTTACATGGTTCTGCCCATATCCTCTAATATAGTGGCATAATCCACGTTCAATACCAATCAGTATTGGAGACTTTTTTTATTAATTTTAAAACTCAATTAAATACAATAAAAAGAACTCCATGTTCAAAAGCTTTCCACCACGATGGACACCTCTACCCCCTCTGCACCTCTGCAACCTTTGCACCTCTGCAACCCTAAAAACTCTCTTTGAACAGTCCATATCCACTAATGGAATGACCAAACTAAACACTACTTGAACTCAGAATTTGTTAAAAAGGAATTTTGAATACAATATTCTATGATATTCCAGCTACTAAAGAATTAACAATCAAGCACTGACTTGCTGGAAATTTACTCTAATAACACACTCAATGGAAATATCTCTGAATATTAACTTGTGATTTCTCAGAACTGATATATCTTTCAAGAGTCAGTGTCCCCGTTTAGTCGAGAGTGAAGAGATATATATACTAAATATACTAACGGTTAGAAAAAATTTGTTACAAGAATTTTAAACCAACAGGTATATCACATGATTCAAACAAATTGATTAAGTCTAACGAACATCAGCTACCAAGGTATAATAGCCAAGTCAAACTAAAATTCCTTAAATAAAGGAAAGAGTCTGACTTAAACATACCAACAGAATTTAGTAAATAGTCTCAACCAATGTTGGAAAGGGTCATGATAAATAGGAAGCAACAAATATAATATATCTCACTTAAAAGATGTTATATCCAAATCAAACTAAGATAGCTAAAGTAAAGGAGATAAGGAGTCCAACAGATTTGCTCAGTCAATACAATTTCATTTAAAAAGACTTCTACTCAAATCGCATATCTAAGCAAGATATATTTAAGGAAATTCCCAGTAATAATAATACCTTAGAATTTAGTAACTAATGGACTGTTAAACAAAATTTGGGTCAACCATATAATAGATTAAATTAGCCCAAACAATTAAAACCAAATCCATCAAACTAAATATAAACCCAATAATATTGTCATCATTAAAATCATAAACAAACATTCTCCCCCTTTTTGATGATGACAATACATAATGCCATTTAATTTATATGCTCCACCTAACTTTATGATTCCCCCTAAATTTATGCCTCTAGAGATAATCATTCAATCTGTTATGATAGATAATAATATATCAAACTTAAAAATCATAACAAACATAACAGATAATGAAGCCAAACTATAATCAATATGATATCCAAACAAATTATAACCAAATGATCAATAGATATCATATTCAAAAATAACCAAAATATCCAGTAGATCATATCCCAAGATAATAACCAAATTAAATCCCAAAACAACAGATATCATAACCCAAGATAATAACCAAATTCAATCTTAAAATATCTCTCCCCTTTTGTCATTATCAAAAAGAAATAAATCAGCAATTTAGTTATAGTTATATCTATCCCCCTTTGTCATCAACAAAAAATAATTTATATCAATTTAGTTGAATTTAGTTATCTCACCCCCTTTGTCAATATTAAAAGAAATAAGCGCAAGCTTATAACAAAAGCACATATAGCAAGTAAACAATATGATCATACCTTTGATCATACCTTTGGACATTATAATGTTGAGGTCTTTAAAACTCAAGTTAGGAGGATGATTTTTCAATGTTCTAGTTGTTCTTGGAAGACTGTCATTGGTCATTTGTTCATCTGATTCACTATCTAGAATATCAGTTTCTCCCTGAACATTCATCTGATTTGCCTTCTAAAACAAACGGTTCGAGTTGTCTGGATTTAGGTTTCTGTATGTCTGAGTTTTCTTCTACAACAGACGGGCCAGGCTATCTGATTCCATCTGTCTTTACTTCTGATGTAGACGGGTCAGCCTGTCTAGCTTCATCTTGCTTCCAAAATCCAGATCCTTTTATTTGTTTTCCTACAAAGTCTCCATCCTCTTCTTTTAATATATCAAGGTCAAATTCATCAAATATAATATGAACAAATTCCTCAACAATTTATCAAGATTATCATTTATATTAAATATGGAACATTTAGCACAATAAAAACTTTAGAATAAATGATGTTATGAACCCTTGTAATACGAAATCCATAGAGTTTTTATAATAATATATCTAATTAAAATTAAAAAAACATGAGGTACTTACAGATTCCGCCAAATAATTTATATGTAACTTACTCTCTCAAAGTACAGTACTATCCGTCTCCTTTTTGATCTTGAGACATCTACAAAATGAACAAATAGTCTCTACCTTTTTGGTACCCAAATCTTCTTGGGTCCTTTTGGGTTAGTAGCATATAAATCACATTTCTTTACCCAAATTTGCTTTATTTTAATTTTGTTACAATTAGAATCAAAATAACCTTTAAAACCACATTTTTTACAAGTAACAAATGGTGAACAATAAAGTGGCTTAAACCTTGGTTTACTATTAATCATTCTAACATTATCATTAGTTCTATTTTCTATATTTTAATAGGATTATACTTAATTCCTTGTTTATCAAGACTAGACCTTTTTGCCCCTAACATAACATTTAGGTTATCTTCTCCTTGCACAAATTTAGCAATATCATTTTTTTAAGATATTGTTTCTACATTTGTTACATTATTATCATATTGCTCATTCATCATTTTTCCATCATTAAAAGCATTAAGCATGCATCTCTCATTTTCAAATTTTCTTTTAAAACTTCATTTTTTATTCATTTTCTTTTCTCTTTAATAAGCGACTTAACTTCATTCATTAGCTCATATACGCAATTCTTAAAATAGGCAGTTTTCTTTTTGAGCTGTTGATTTTCATTTTATAAAGCAATATAATTAGATGTAGATATTTCAAAAGCTTCATGAAATTTGTTTTACCTCAAGTTGATCATCGTCTTCTAGTCCCATGAAACATAGTTGACCAATTTCTACATCTTGTTCTGTTTTGGACTTACTCATTAAAGTTGAGCTACCTTTTTAATTCTTCCTTTGTTTCTTTCTTTGAAGTAGTTTCTCGAGTTTTCTTGAGAGAATTTCAATTTCTTCATCAAAATCTTCGTGATCACCTTCATTATTGCTCTCGACTTAAAGTGTCAATGTCTTCTTTATTGGTGCCTCATCTTCATCATCATACCTTTTTAGTTGATTTTCAAATTCTTCAAGCTCTCCAAATAAGGTAAGAGTTTCCATAGTACTGATTGTTGTTGAATCTTGAAGAGTTGTAACCTTTGGTGTGAATCGTTTAGGCATAACTCTAAGTGGCTTTCTATTTATTTTCTTTTGATCAATTTTTCGACCAAGCATACTTAGTGAATTCATTAGTGTGAGAAATCTCTCTTGAGCTTCATTAATTGTCTCATCTTTCTCTAATTTGAACAACTCGTACACTTGCATCAACATACTAAATTTCACTTCTTTCACCTTGGACGTTCCTTCATGGCTCAAGATGATTGTATCCCACATTTCTTTTGATGTGTTGCATGCAGAGACCTTGTCGATTTCAGCTTGAAACATACCACTCAGCAGCGTGTTCAAAGCTTTGGAGTCATAGGATACCATATAAGATTCATTTTCATCCATTTCCATAAGAGTCTTGGGTCTACCATCATCATGTCTAGGAATAACAGGTCTAGTTTCAACTACCCAGAATTGACATGGATCCCTCTTGAGGTAGATCTTCATTCTGAATTTCCAGAAGTTGAAGTTCTCACTTCCGAGCAACAGAGGTGGTCGGTTTGTGGATTGACCTTCTTGAAAGTTTAGGTGCGCTATAGGATCTTTTCCTACAACCTGGAAAGATCAATATTAGTAGAGCCTTGCTTTGATACCAAATATAATTCTGTAAATAAGCACACCTAGAAGGGGTGAATAGGTGTTTAAGCTAAAAGTAATAAGCGATGAAATCTTTTTGATTGTTTCTACAACAGGTTTAAATCAGACAGCTATGCATGCCTGCTTTAGTGTCTGCTTTAGCTTATGTTCTTCGTCAATTACTATCAGACAGTTATGCTTGTCTACTTTAGTGTCTGGATTAGTATATCTTCAATCGTGAGCAAAGCAAAATACCCAGAAATATAAAAATAGAATAGAAAAGAATATAATATAATAAAAAATCACACCAAGATTTTTACGTGGTTATGCCCCTATCCTCTAATCTAGTGGCGTAATCCACGTCTAATACCAATCGGTATTGGACTCTTTTTATTAATTTTAAAACATAATTAAATACAATAAAAAGAATTCCCTGTTCAAAAGCTTTCCACCGCGATGGACACCTCTGCACCTCTACAACCCTGAAAGTTCTCTTTGAACAGTTCCTATCCATTAATGGAACGACCAAACTAAACACTACTTGAACTCAGAATTTGTTACAAGGAATTTTGAATATAATATGCTGTGATATTCCAGCTACTAAATAATTAACAATCAAGCACTGACTTGCTGGAAATTTACTTTAATAACACTCAATGGAAATATCTCTGAATATTAGCTTTTGATTTCTCTGAACTGATATATCCTTCAAGAGTCGGTGTCCCTGTTTAGCCGAGAGTGAAGAGATATATATACTAAATATACTGACGGTTAGAAAAAGATCTGTTCGAAGAATTTTAAACCAACATGTATATCACATGATTCAAACAAATTGATTATGTCTAACGAACATTAGCTACCAAGGTATAATAGTAAAGTCAAACTAAAATTCATTAAATAAAGGAAAGTGTCAGACTTAAATATACCAACATAATTTAATAAATAGTCTCAACCAATGTTGGAAAGGGTCAAGATAAATAGAAAGCAATGGATATAATATATCTCAGTTAAAAGATGTTAAATCCAAATCAAACTAAGATAGCTAAAATAATGGACATAAGGAGTCCAACAGATTTGCTCAGTCAATACAGTTTCATTTAAAAGGACTTCTACTCAAATAGCATATCTAAGCAAGATATATTTAAGGAAATTCCCAGCAATAATAATACCTTAGAATTTAGTAACTAACGGACTGTTAAACAAAATTTGGGTCAACCATATAATAGATTAAATTAGCCCAAACAATTAAAATCAAATACATTAAACTAAATATAGACCCCATAATATTGTCATCATTAAAATCATAAACCACTGTAATTGTGGACAAAAAAAATTATACTTTTAATCTATCCTTTTGAGGACGAAGAGAGTATTTGTTTATGTATGTGCGCCCGTACAGTACTCAGAGAGAGATTTACACTTTAGGTTACTAAGTTGCTCATAGGTTCTGGAAATAATAAGTTGATTATTCCCACGAAGTGTCTCATGATGGTATAGAGAAGAGTATTTACCGCATCTTAGGCAAAAACTGGGACGTTCATTTGATCAACCCCCTTTTGCACTTGAAAATTAAAGATGCTTTCTCTATTTTCATTAATCAAAAGATTATCCCACCAAAGACCAAGCTGGCCAACAAAATCGGATGCTAAGGCTTGAACAATTCATTTTTCGGAGGTATTCTTAGTTCTTGCAGCTTGAGCAAACATAGTCATTTGTTTAGAAGAACTATTATCTGATAATCTGTGAGCCCATCAAGATTCCACTCAAAAATATATTCACCATTGAATTGAATTCCATCATTAAAAGCCCTATTCTGGAATTTAGCATCAATTAGAGAAGGACGATGGTAATAGGGCTGGTTTTTAACTTTTCCCCATTCGAGCCTGTTTATTTGAGGCTCCTCTTGGATCTCGTTTAAGATCTTATCTAGATCTAATCCATCATTCTTAAGAACCGATATCGAAGGATTATGAAAGGATGTTGCTATAGATTTAGATTTTATAGACAACTTCTCTAATCAATTTTTCAGTTCTTCAAACATCTCAGTAGAACCAGATCCCATTTTAAACTCGTTAGATAACTCTGGAGGAGGTTTAAATATGATTGATTCCGGCTTTTCTTTTGCTATCAACCTTTTCTCCCTTGAGGAGGTAGTTATAGCTTCTGCTGGAGATGCACCAATAATTAAAGGTCTTTCTTTTGAAGAAACTACCTTTTCAACTTTTGATAGTTGAGATCCCAAGGATTGAAGGAACAAATTTGTATAATTGTTTTGCTCTAGAATATGATCAATTCCTTGTGATTTAACAGATTTTGCCTCCTTATCCAAGGTCTTTTTGTAAGGAGTGGCTCTTGTTTTTCCCACAAAGACTGCAACTGCAGGAGGGTGTATGGCTGACACAACGTTGTTCTCATCTTTATCATCAGCCAATATATAAGGTCTGTAAGAACTCTCTCGCAACAGAACTGAAGGAGAGCCTGATTATCATTAAGACTCTTGAAGGCTTGAATGTATCTTTCAAAAACCTTCTGCATGTTAAGAGGGAAGAAATCTGGATGTGGACCCCAATAATAAAACCAAGATTGAAACCATGTTGGATATTCTTGGGGTTTCATATTTCCTGTAAGTTTAGGATGAAGGAACCAGCTATGGATATATTGGTCATTTTAATAAAGCAAAAACTTTTCCCAAGCCATAGTATAGTCATGGTAATTATAGGACTTTGGGATCATGTTTTTGTTCTCAAAGAATTTATGGTTCCTTAAATCTCCCACCCATTCATTGGGACGCAAAACCTTTAAGATCTTAACCGTCGAGAATGCTAAATTATAGCGATCTCTTGGTTTATGAGAAATTTTAATGGAATTGGTTTCCACTAGAATTTTCTCAAAGAATTCCCTGGTTTTAGGGAGGAAAATCGCCAAGTCATGAGAATAGGATAAATATAATTCTGCCACTTGTTCAGGGGAACGAGCAGCATCGATATCTTCAATGACCACTACCTCTTTGACCATAACGTCCATATAGTGAGACTCTTCAAAAGCTTTGAGCTCAGGAACCTTCCTTTTATCTTTCTTTTGGGATCCGAAGGACTGCCCTTTGAGGGAATCCTTAGTTCTTTCAAGCACAGGTTTGGCTTCTCTTCTTGGAGACCTGAAAAGAGATAAAACATTAACATTATTTTCCAAAAATTCTCTAGTTAAGAAGTCTGGAAGATAATTTGAATCTCCTTTAATAAATTTGATATCGAAATCGAATGCTGATAATAGAGCTTGCCACCTAGCAAAGATTTGTTTAGAAGCAATGTTTTTAACATTCTTCTCTAGAACTTCTTTGGCTGACTTGCAGTCAACTCTTAGCAAAAAGCTTGGATTAAGGATATCTCCTTGGAATTTATCAATACACAGAACAATAGATAAGATCTCGTTATTAATAGTTGAGTAATTAATCTGTGTAGGATCCCACTTCCCCGAAGCAAAACAAACCAAAATTTCTTTTGAATTTTTAATTTGCTTTAGAATACCCTCATAACCTTTATCAGAGGCATCTGTTTCAACGATTTTTGGGGCTTCAAGATCAAAGAAATGCAAGCATGGCAGTTCTTTAACACAATTCTTAATCTTTTTGACAGCCATGGTACAATCATCTGTCCAACAAGGAGGCTGCTCTTTAAGCCTTTTATAGATAGGGCTTGCATCAATTGCCAGATTTTTATAAAAATTTGCAATATAGTTAACGCTTCCCATGAATCTTCTGAGCTGCTTTTTATCCAAAATTTTATTTGGAAATTTGCTGGCAAAAACAATAGCTCTATCAATGGAAACGTAACGACTCTGAGTAATCTCAAATCCCAGAAATCTAATTTTTATTTGGAATAGTTGTATTTTTTTTTCTAAGACTACTAGACCTTCTCTTTTCACCACTGTTTGGAACATATTTAAGTGTTTCCATTGTTGAGCTATGTCCATTGAGAAAACAAGAACATCATCAATATAAACGAGCATAAAATTCATAAATGGATTAAAGATCACATTCATAATGTTCTGGAATTCAGAAGGCGCATTCTTAAATCCGAAAGACAAAACGTTCCATTCATAGTGTCCAAATGGGACTGTGAATGCTGTCTTGTATTTATCCTCTTCTTTAACTTGGATCTGCCAGTATCCACTCTTCATATCATATTTTGAGAAGATATTTGCTTTGAACAATCTACTTAGCAAATCCCTTTTGTTGGGAATAGGGTATCTGATCCATCTCAAGACTTTATTCAGAGGTTTGTAGTTAATCACCAGACGAGGAACTCCTCTTTCCAATTCTGCCACATTTTCAACATAAAATGCCGAACAAGACTATGGCGAGTAACTCTTTCGAATTAATCCCTTTTTTAAGAGATCTTTAATTTCTTCTTAACACAGTTTTAAGAACCTTTCATTCATTTGGATCGGTCTAGATTTTGTAGGAATGAGCCTTTCATTAAATCCTTCTATGTAAGGAAGGGAGATAAAATGCTTCTTTCTTTTTCAAAAAGCTGTGGGATCAGTGGAGAAAATTTCTTCACTTAACTCCTCCTGGTAAGCTTTAACTTTGAGTTTAAACTTATCATCTTTAAGATGTTCCTCAATCCTTTTAATCTCAACTTCCTTTTTAAGAAAGAAAAGGAAATCCTCTTTGCATTTGAGCAAATGATTTACACCCTGATATCTTGGTTCCAAGATAAAGTTGAACCAAACTTCTACCCCCTCCTTATTAGTGCTAATACCCTTTGTATTAATGGATAAAGGGAAGAGCAAGCTAATAAAAGGTGTACCCAAGATTCCTGTTTGTGCCATATTTTTGACAAGTAAAAACGGAGTTTCAAAGCAAATCCCATTATTACAAACCACAGCATCTGAGAGCTTGTAATCAATTTGCAACTGACTACCATCAGTAGTACTCAGCTGTTGAGCTATTTTAGAGTAATACTGTGAAGGGATCAGTCCTTCAGACAGACAATTTAAGTCTGCTCCAAAGTTAATTAAGGTCTCTGTGGTGACCAAAAATTCTCCCTCAATAAGGATGGTAATCATAACATACTATAGACACTCGAAATTTCGCTTTTGTCGTACTAACCCTGCAGGAGGGTAAAAGCGTCATTTTACTTCGGAGACAACCCCGAAGTAGGGCAAAAGATCCCGGTCATCTCGGAGACAACCCCGGGAATGATGAAGAGGACCAATGAAGTCCGAACATACCACGACCCGATCAAAGATCGACGAGCTGAGACAGTGATCATCAGAAACCACCTCAGCAAATCTCGAACGACGTGCCATCAAAAGATAAGCCTACGAACTGATATCTGGACTGGGAAGATATCTCAGCTACGAGTATCAATTTCCCGAATCCTAATTCAGTCAGACTCGATCTTATCACGCTGTGTTCGTCAAAGACGGTCCTAAAGATCAAGCAGCGGACGTCAACTTCTGCTGAACCGAGACCGAAGGACCAATAGCCGAGCCGGGGGGGCCACTTGGGTAGCCTCAACTATGTATGCGGCTGGCCGCATACATGTGTGTGGCTACCCGGGACAGATTATAATCCCCCACTTAGTTCATTTTAGAAAAAAAAAAGAGAGACATTTAGAGAGAGAAATACATTTCTAGAGAGAGAAGAGCTCGGGTGGAACATAAACCAAGCAACTTGAAGCTCAAATCTTCCATCTAGCATCTACTTGAAGCCATCTTAGTGTTCTTAGTTCATCCCGGGAGTCGAAACGCTTGTTCACGCGTCCCCCAAGGTGAAATAACGCACTTTTAGCTTCGTTTCCTTTGTAAACTTGGTACAAATGATAGATTGATAAAGTATCTTGTTTGAATATAGTTAAACTTGTTGTATTTTAAGCATGTTGTGCAATAGTTGATAGATTTAACGTTTCTATCGATTATATTGTGCTTAATACGTTGTATATTGACTTCGTAGGCTAGATATACCTAGATCTAAGCCTAATCTAGTCCCCGAGAAGTTATTAAGCATGAAGCTTTAACCCGGAGGCTATAACGGCTTAGATTCATGGTATATCTATGGATTTTTTACTTTGGAAGGTCCCGGTTAACCCGTATAGCCCTAAATCTATATTTAGAGGCGAAAGGGGGGGGCCGAATAGGCACGAACGGTGATTTTAAACGATGAAATTGCTTAGTATTGAGGCCGTGGACATTATGTATATGTTATTTTGTTCAAATCATGTGAGCCTAGGAATCCCGATGTCGAGATCCCCTAATGGATCCGACTTGATTCCCACGATGGACCGGTTTTTATGTTGTAAATGCTTTAAATAACGTAAATATCGATGTACATGTAATATTTGGATCTTGAAAACGAATTCGAGGGGTTAGTCTCTAGAGCTCAGGTTCAAGATCCCGTGATAGTGAAAACTTTAATTACGGGATCGAGATGACTTTCATGCCCGATGATGATCCGAACCTTCTTAATGCTTTAGCAAGCATATCATCAAAATGATTTCTCAAAGAAAACCCACAAAGAGCTTTTGATAAAATAAAGCGATTCGGGGTAGATCACGTAATTAACGTAAAGAATAAAAGGAAGTATCGAAGTCCTCGATTCCTAGTCAGGCAAAGGATTTGAAAACCTTACTTTCTAAAACCTCATTTCAATTTGCATATCTTGTTAAAAATGAACTTTTGATTAAATCAAATCCTTCGTACCTAGGCGCAAAAGAGGTACAGCACTACTTTCAAGTCACCAAAAAGACTTAGAAACTAATTAATAAAGCTTTCAAAATCAAAAACACACAAACACACACACACCTACACACTTTTTGCATAGAAAATCAATAAGATGCGATACCGTGCTTGCACGGGAGTCGGGGGGTGCCTAACACCTTCCCCCCGCTTAACCTAGCCCCCGGATTCCACGAATCTCGGATTTCAAGACCAATCAAAGAGTCACGCATTGGACCATCTTGCGAAAAACTATTAAAACCCGGATGAGTTGGTACATCCATTTCGAAAATACCAACTGGCGACTCTGTCTCAATAGGTCCAATCAATAAAATAAAACTTTTCAAAATTGTCGACACATGTCTGTACCGGTTTCCTACGAAATTCACCCTTTAAAACGGAACCCCAAAGACAAAGCGAAAGGGAAAAGAATAAAATTAGGAAATCGGGGCACTCCTCTCTCGTCTCACGGATAAGAGACGATGGCAAACAACCAAAGAGAAATAAAACCCCCCTTCCCTTTCAACGAAAGGGAGGGCATGAAGGGGGATTATTTTTTTCCCCGCCCGGCGTCGACAATACCATTTTTGAGTGATAATTCTATCTATCATATTGATCTTTAGAGCGCTGGATTTTCCTTGGATTTTCCTCTTATCTTGAGAGGCGAATTCATTAACAAATTCAGAGAATTCTTCATCGCTTTCTTCTAACGGAGAGGTTAAACCCTCAACCTCATATTTTTCTTTGTCATCGCTGCCTTTAAGCCAGCGAATATCTTTCTTAACTTGCTTAATCTCCTTTTTAAGAGTAGCAATTGTGACTTCACGAGCATCATTATTTGCTTGTAGATTAACAATTGATTCGTGCAACACTTTTAAGAGGAGACTCTTTATGACGCTGATTGACCTTATAATATCTATAGTATCCTGGCCCATTTGGTATCAGAGCCAAGTTAGAGTATCATTCGAAGTTCATACTCCTAGTTATTTTTGAATTGTCAGTTTGTTCATTTAGTAATAAACACCATTTTAATACTGTTGTAGATTAAGCTTAAGGTTTTTTTATTAAGGATAATAGAGGTGAAACCACAGTGTTCCAAATTAATCCTGCAAAAGCTAACATTTCAGTTCCTAGAACGTTAAAATAGAAAGAAATAGCTATTCCAGAAAATTGGACACTCCATGATGCAGTACCTAAAAGGGTATAAGGGGTAAATCAATATTTAAAAAATGTTACAGAAAATCCAGAAAGATCTGTAAACATTTTCATTCCGAAATTTTTACAATACTTGTTGGATTTGTAAACTATCTAAAAAGTACTATTTATTATAATATTTTTTATTTGAAAATTTTAATCGCTCTTCTAGATTTTAAATTTAAAAATGTGTAATTGAAATTTAAAAGTCAACAATGATTTTGTAATTGGGAGAGTAAGGGAGTAATATTATTTTCTTCTTTCTTTTCCCTCGCGATTTCGCTTACCACATGAAAGAAATATTTGCACATCAATACACAACAATCATTAGACTTCCATCAAAACGCTGACATGCTACGTTTAGATTGAATAAATAAAATTAATGATCGAATGAATGAAATAGAGAGTGAAATGATTCATTCCATTCTTGACCGTAATAAATCAATCCATAGGATTAAGATTCATAAATTTGAGAAAATGGTTGATTATTCAATTCCAAATGAAACAACAAATCATGCTTTTTTCATTCATATGGAATGAGCCATTTCATTCTTGCAATCCAAACTTGGCATCAAGTAAAGAAAGATATTCAAAACTAAAATTAAAATTCATTTTATTGAAAGTAGTTTAAAATAAAAATAACTTTTGTTTGTATCTATATCATTGATTCACTCAAGTTTTCAACTAAAATATTTCTCATATAATGCACTCGAGATAGCGAGAGCATCTCCTTTGGCCTTCACAGGGTAAAGCTCAGTACCTGATTGCCATTTGTTTGAATATGCTATCCATTCTCTCCTCCATTCTTTCGACTTGAAGTCCTTGCTCTCTCTCAGGCTTTTTGACAGAAGACTAAAATAGAACGTCGCTCGTGGCAGATAGTATTCTTCAAGTAGTCCACTCCAAAACTTGTTTGCTGATCATACAACACAAGTGAAATTTGTAATGCAGTGTTAAATTCATTAATTTATGAAGACTAAAATCATTGGGTTTTCTGAAGGAAAGTTCACCATAATCATGAAGTTGGCTCTGAATGGATTTTGTGTTATCAAACCACATTGTCACCTGTGTTCTGGCATTCCACTCGTACTGGAAGAATTAGAGGAAAATAGTCGATAAGCTAGTAATATGATAATGGGTGTGTAGATAAAAACTAACGCATACAAGTTATTTCACCATACAAGTATATTAATATACAAATTGATTAATATTGAGATATATAGGAGCAAATTTAAATGAGGTCATAATAAAGAATAATTCTATGTATTTAGCAACAAAAAGAAATAAAAAAAAATAATCTACGTGCACTAAATCCTGAGCGTTGTACACCATAATAAAAGAAATAAAAATACTTTTGTCACAAAGGCGGCCTCCTTAGACCAATGCTTCTCATCTTATTTCCACATTCTCTATGTAAGCTGGAGTAGTAGAGATTAATTTTTACCAGAAAGTAAATATTGAACAAAAGTTATTCTTTCATAGTCGATAATGGTAAAGTGCCGCTACTTACCTAATCTCCATTCTATTAACCATTTAATTTGGAGCCTATCCATTGATTTTATATACTATTTATTTGACCACCAGAATATCAATTTCATCAATACAATCAAAACTGAGAGGACCTAATAAATTCAATAGTGGAAAAACAAGGTAACAAAACAAAAGTAAACGTGAACTTGCTATTTTGAAGAGCTTATAAAGCTAGTACAAAGTTCTGTCGGGATTCATTTACTTCTTCCCCCCTTCCTTCCCATAGAAACACCAAATGAGTAAGTACGGAAAAATAATATCATTCTTACCTGCCTCCTCTCCTTAGGAGTCAAGGCTAGCTTTTTCGCACTCTCTAGCCAAGTTCCAAGTAGAAAATTGTCATCAGCAGACAGAAGCTCATCTATGTCCGTAATGAGTTGAAGGAATTTTTCGCTTTGGTAACTGAAAGATTTTGCATCCTTATCTTGGAAAGCAGTAATAGCATTCAAATACACCTGGTTTGCAAACTTTGAAAGTACTTGTCTAGTTAAGTCAACCAAGTCATACCTGTCAAAAAGGCCATACATTGTTAGTTTTTTTTTGTGAATTTTTTAATTTTAATTTATTTTTAAAATTTTCTTTTGCCTATAAATTATGTTGCTTGTTTCAATTTTATTTATTTTTAGTTACAAGATTTAATATATTCAGTTGCTTCATAAGAATCTCGGAAGCTAGTACAAAGTACAAACAAAAAGTGATGAATGGTAAGGACAGCTATGTTTTAAGCAGATTTTGTCTAGCAATGGAAGTTTTAGTTCACCTTTTGTGTTTAGTAACAACAAAAAATCAATCTTCTTTAATCCACATTGCAAACACGCTTCTTTGATCTCATAACTCTAACAGATCACCAAGTTACTATGCTACATGGAAATTTTAATGGTGGAAATATTATGGCGTTATTGGAACTACCATAAAATCCTTGTCACACAAAACCCCAAAAATGGGGGAGAACTAAAATGTGACGGATGGAGGGACTTACAATAAAAGGATAGTAAATAAATAATGGTGCAGTAAGATCTATCAATTAGTCATTTTTCATCGAAAATAGAAGTTTCGAACTAAAAATAAAAACAAAAACAAAAAAATCACATTCCGGGGAAAAATCTCAATATTGTATTCGTCTAGAAGAAAAACAAAAATTGCAAAAGAACAAAAAAAAAAAAAAAAAAAAAACCTTAGCTATAAATTTAAGTATTTAACATCAGAACCACAAGCGAGAACAAGCTAATTTAAATAAGGCACATGCGACTTAAAAGTCGAATGCTATGAAAACCTTCCAATCAATCTAACAAGATTGAGCTCATTAAAGTACAAAAAATATACTTGGTGTTAGAGATAAAGTAGATGTATTGAATATTGTTATTATATTATTACAAAGAGTACTAAAACCTTATATATAGGTTACTAGTTGAGTAATGACCAAGTATGTGTGGACACCAACCATACTTGGTGACCAAGTTCTAATCATGATTCTAGTATAATCTTCTAACACTCCCCCTCAAGTTAGAAGTCTTATATCACGACTTACAACTTGTTACATAACATGATGTTAAAAATAAAAGGCTCAAACCAACCATAGCGCAAAATTATTTTATCTTCAACACTCCCCCTCAAATTGAGGCCCTCTTCAATTTGCACGGGAAGAAAAGTTTGATTTTTAAAAATTTTAAAAAAAAATCATCCAAAGTTAGATTTGTCATTCTTAATATATAACTTCACACATCCACTTTCCAAGAATTTCATGCGCCGACAATAACAGAGAACACTCATCTCCCACAACAAATGTCAAGGGCTTTCTATCCTTCACTAACAACTACGAAGGACTCCTTGCCTTTCTCAACAAGGTGGACTCTCTAGCCTCCCAACAATTGAAGGACACGTTCCTTTCTTGAAAATCAACCATCCATTTACATATTCAACCAGAGAAATAACTACTAAGGACAAACTATTTTTGTTTCACCACAAAAACCAACGATTTTTATTTTTTTCTCTCAAAAAAACTGTAAGAACAAAAGATAACCGCCGCGGCAGAAGCAAGACTTCTAGTTAGCCTCCCAAGATCAAACTAGCTCTGATACCATTTTAGAGATAAAGTAGATGTATTGAATATTGTTATTATGTTATTACAAAGAGTACTAAAGCTGTTATGAATAGTTATAAATATGGATGTCCATTCATTTCCTATTCCCTCTTTATTGGTACATGAATGATGAACTTTTCATTCATCTCCTAATTAAGTTTGTATTTCTTTTCATCTTCTATCTTTCATTTTGTAAAGCCTATAAATAGAGGTTTATCCTTCATGTATTAAGTGGCTTGAAGATATACAAGAAAATCTCCCTTCTTATTCTCTCCTTGTGTTATCTCTAAGTGTTATATCTAATTATATAATACGTTATCAGCACGAGTATCTAATATTTTAAGTTGTGATACTATACTGGTTTCATCTTCTCAAAATTCAAAGATCCAATTTTCAGGTAATTTTATTTTGCAAATTTGGGTATGGATTTTCTTGAGGGTAATTCATTGTCTAGATGTGTCTGAAATTTAATATTCATATATATATATATATATATTAATTTTATATATAACATTTTTGAACTGTTAAACCATCTTATGGACCTCTGATTTGGATTTTAAACTTGTGTCCCACTTGAAAAGTTTTTTTTTACTTTTTATCATAAAAGTTGGAAAAAAAAATTGTTCATGACCTGTATAGGCCACCAATAAAAGCGATTATATTTAACAGGTTGTTTTTTGTTTTTGTTTTTTTTTTGCTTCACGAACATGTGTTGCTGGTTCATGCAGGTTGTTCCAATATGAGATTATAAAAAAAAAAAAATTATTGTCGGCTAAATTGTTAAATTGTGTATTCATTTTTTTATATTTTCTTCTAACAATTTCGACATACTTGTGATAGTTTATAATGTCAAACCTTGCAAAACTCGAATTTGTGGCTCTTGACATTACGGGAAAGAATTAATTATTATGGGTGTTAGATGCTGAAATTCATCTAGATGCAAATGGTCTCGGTGATACCATCAAAGAAGGGAACAAAACATCTAGTCCAGATAAGGCCAAAGCGATGATATTTCTTCGACATCACCTCCATGAGGGACTTAATACTCCCTAAAGGAAAGATATAACCACCAGAAAACTGTAATACTCCCTAAAGCTCGTTATGATTGGATGCACCTGAGATTACAAGATTTTAAATCTGTAAGTGAATATAACTCAGCTATGTTTAGAATCAGTTCTCAATTGCAATTATGTAGAGAAAAAATCACTGATGTGGATAGGTTAGAAAAAACATTATCCACCTTTCACGCATCTAGTATGCTCCTGCAGCAGCAATATCGTGAAAAGGGTTTTAAGAAATACTCTGAACTGATTTCATGCCTCCTTGTGGCTGAACAAAATAATGAGCTATTGATGAAAAACCATGAGGCCCGTCCAACTGGCTCTGCTCCATTTCCTGCAGTGAATGCCGTATCATATAATGAAAAAGACAGAGGTCATGCCAGTAGTCGCGGACGCGGACGCGGACGTGGACGTGGACGTGGTCGAAATTATCATCGAGGAGGTCATTTCTCAAACACATATACCCACCAGAAGTGGGAACATAAGGATAGAAAACACGACAAAAGTGACAAAGATAAAAAGACCATGGAGAATTTGTGTTATCGTTGTGGAGGTAAAGGTCATTGGTCTCGTACCTGTCGTACACCAAAACATCTTGTCGAGCTCTATCAACAATCACTAAAAGATAAAGGGAAGAAGATAGAGACTAATTTTGCTAGTCAGGATGGAAAAGATGAGACAACTCAGCCTAATTTTGCTAGTCACGATGGAAAATATGAGACGACTCTTGATTCTAGAAATGATGATTTTAAATATGGTTATGTTGATACCGCCCATCTAGATGTTGCTGATTTTTTCTCAAACCCTGAGGGAAATATTGATCACTTGTTTGGTGATGAGAATATCCAAATATGAAATTTTTAGATGTTACTTTGATATTATTGGAACTTTATTTTAAGCATTAATAAGATTCTAATTATTATGTATTTGTCATGTTTAGCTATTTTCTTATGATTGGTTATTTATGGAATATTTTATTAATCTGGTTATATATTTTATTTTCATAGATGCTCTCCTGATTCGCTTCGCGATGAATGGTGGAGATATATGTCTCGTAGACAGCACCACTGCACACTATATTACAGAATAAGAAATAGATTTCTTCTTTCATAATGCAAAAAGCCAATGTTAGTACTATATCGGGTAGTGCAAAATTGATAGAAGGCTTTGGAAAAGCTAACATATTCTTGCCTGGAGGAACAAAATTTGAAATTAATGAAGCATTATATTCTCCCAGATCTCAAAGAAATTTATTGAGTTTTAAGGACATCCGCCGAAATGGGTATCATATTGAGACAACATGTGAAGGAAACATTGAGTACCTTCACATTACGAGTATAATCTTGGGTAATAAAAGCATATTTGAAAAATTACCAGCTTTTTCCTCTGGTTTGTACTACACGAGAATTAGAACAATTGAAACAAATGTGCTCATTAACCAAAAGCTTACGAATCTCAATAATTTTGTTGTTTGGCATGATCGGTTAGGTCATCCTGGATCGATAATGATGCGAAAAATAATTGAGAATTCATGTGGACATCCATTGGAGAACCAGCAGATTCTTCAATCGAATAATTTCCCATGTGCTGCTTGTTCTCAAGGCAAGTTAATTATTCGTCCATCACCAGCAAAGATAGGGGTTGAATCTCTTACTTTTCTGGAACGAATACAAGGTGATATATGTGGGCCAATTCATCCACCATGTGGTCCTTTTAGATATTTTATGGTTTTAATTGATGCATCAACTAGGTGGTCACATGTATCTCTATTTTCAACTCACAATTTGGCGTTTGCTAGGTTACTTGCTCAATTAATCAGATTACGAGCACATTTTTCAGATTATCCCATCAAGAAAATTCGTTTTGACAATGCTGGTGAATTTACTTCCCAAACTTTCAATGATTATTGTATGTCTATTGGGATAAGTG
Source organism: Panax stipuleanatus (assembly GCA_020205555.1). Lineage (NCBI taxonomy): Eukaryota > Viridiplantae > Streptophyta > Magnoliopsida > Apiales > Araliaceae > Panax > Panax stipuleanatus. Next base: position 124,341,880 of record CM035120.1, read on the forward strand.
TTGAACATCCTGTAGCACATGTTCACACACAAAATGGCCTTGCAGAATCACTTATTAAGCGTCTTCAATTGATTGCAAGACCTTTACTAATGAGATCAAAACTCCCAATTTCTGCTTGGGGTCATGCTATTTTACATGCGGCAGCACTAATTCGCATCAGGCCAACAAGTTATCATAAGTACTCCCCTTTACAATTGATTTTTGGTCAGGAACCAAATATTTCCCATCTAAGAATTTTTGGTTGTTCTGTATATATTCCAATTCCTCAACCACAACGTTCTAAGATGGGTTCTCAAAGGAGGTTGGCAATATATGTTGGATATGAATCCCCATCTATAATTAAATATTTAGAACCATCAACAGGGAATTTATTTACAGCTAGATTTGATGATTGTCACTTTGATGAATCAGTCTTCCCAACATTAGGGAGAGAAAATAAACAGCTGGAAAAAGAGATAAGTTGGAATGAATTATTATTATCTCATTTTGATCCTCGTACAAAACAATGCGAACTAGAAGTTCAAAAGATAATTCATTTACAAAGTTTAGCAAATCAATTGCCAAACGCATTTAATGACTTAAAGAGTGTAACAAAATCATATATACAAGCTGTTAGTGCTCTATCTAAAATTGATATTCCAATAGGACAACCTTTTGTTGCAAATGAATCTAAAGCACGCCTGAAGCGTGGTAGACCAGTCGGTTCCAAAGATAAAAATCCTCGGAAAAGAAAAGGAACAAAGATTCAAGATGGTCAGGATGGGGAAATGATAACTCCGGAAGAGTCTACAGAAAAACCTCTAGACATGACTAATATTCCAGAAGACAATCAGGTACCTGAAATTAGTTAAAATGAAGAGATCTCGATAAATTATGTCATGTCAAGAAAAATATGGAACCGAAATTAAATCGACGTCGATGATGTTTTTTCATACAATGTAGCGCTAGATATTATAAATGATGACAGAGGATCTTGAACCAAGGACTATTGAGGAATGCAGACATAGAATTGATTGGCCAAAATGGAAAGACGCAATTGAGGCAGAATTGAAATCTCTTGAAAAGAGAAATGTTTTTGGACCAGTAGTCCGTACACCTGATGGTGTAAAACCAGTGGGATACAAATGGGTTTTTGTTCGGAAACGAAATGAACAAGGTGAAATTGTGAGACATAAAACACGACTAGTTGCGCAAGGATTTTCGCAAAGACTTGGTATTGATTATGAAAAGACATACTCTCCTGTGATGGATGTGATTACTTTTCGATTTCTAATCAGTCTGGTAATAAAAGAGGGACTTGACTTGCGTCTAATGGATGTCATTACAGCATATTTGTATGGCCCACTTGATAATGACATTTATATGAAACTCCCAGAAAGATTTCAATTGCCAGAAGCATGTAAATCTGGTTCTCGAGAACATTACTCAATTAAATTAAACAGATCTTTATATGGATTAAAACAATCCGGTCACATGTGGTATAACCGTCTTAGTGAATATTTGTTAAAGGAGGGATATAAGAATGATCCCGTTAGCCCATACATTTTTATAAAGAGATCTGGATTTGAGTTTGTTATAATTGCGGTATATGTTGATGATCTAAATATCATTGGAACTCTTGAAGAAATTTTAAAGGCAGTAGAATACTTGAAAAGAGAATTTGAAATGAAAGATCTTGGAAAAACAAAATTTTGTCTTGAGTTACAGATAAAACATTTAAAGGACAGGATTCTTATGCAACAAACAACTTATATAGAAAAGGTGCTAAACGATTTTATATGGACAAAGCACATCCGTTGAGCACCCCAATGGTAGTGAGGTCACTTGATGTAAATAAAAACCCTTTCCAACCTCGGAAAAAAGATGAGGAGATTCTTGGTCCTGAAGTACCATACTTGAGTGCAATTGGAGCACTAATGTATCTCGCTAGTCATACACGACCTGATATATCATTCTCTGTCAACTTATTAGCGAGATATAGCTCTTGTCCAACCCGAAGACATTGGAATGGAGTTAAACATATACTTCGTTACCTACAAGGTACAAAGGATATGGGTTTGTATTTTCCTAACCAACCCAAAACAGATTTGACTGGTTTTGCAAATGCAGGGTACCTATCCGATCCTCATAATGCTCGATCGCAAACTGGATATGTATTCACATGTGGTGAAACCGCTATTTCATGGCGTTCGATGAAACAAACTATAGTAGCTATATCTTCTAATCATGCTGAAATTTTGGCAATCCATGAGGCTAGTCGTGAATGTGTATGGTTAAGGTCTGTAATTCAACACATACGAGGAGCTTGTGGATTATCTTCAGGAAAAGAAACACCGACAATCTTATATGAGGATAATACAGCATGCATTGCCTAACTTAAGGAAGGATATAACAAAGGTGATAGAACAAAACATATTTCACCAAAGTTTTATTTCACCCATGACCTTCAGAAGAATAGGGATATAAATGTTCAACAAATCCGTTCAAGTGAAAATTTGGCAGATTTATTGACAAAGGCGCTTCCTACCACTACATTTGAGAAGTTAGTTCACAATGTTGGATTGCGTCGACACAAAGATCTCGAGTGATATAATCATGAGGGGGAGTAAATATCTGTAAGAATTATGTACTCTTTTTCCTTCACTAGGTTTTTGTCCCACAGGATTTTTCCTAGTAAGGTTTTAACGAGGCATATTCTTCAGTAATGGACATCTAAGGGGGAGTGTTATGAATAGTTATAAATATGGATGTCCATTCATTTCCTATTCCCTCTTTATTGGTACATGAATGATGAACTTTTCATTCATCTCCTAATTAAGTTTGTATTTCTTTTCATCTTCTATCTTTCATTTTGTAAAGCCTATAAAGAGAGGCTTATCATTCATGTATTAAATGGCTTGAAGATATACAAGAAAATCTCCCTTCTTATTCTCTCCTTGTGTTATCTCTAAGTGTTATCTCTAATTATATAATAAAAGCCTTGTATATAAGCTACTAGTTGAGTAGTAGCCAAATATGTGTGGGCACCAAGCATACTTGGTGACCAAGTTCTAATAATAATATACTCTAATAATAATAATAATAATAATAAAAATAATAATAATAATGATAATAATAATAATATACTCTAATAAAATCATGATTCTCTTCTAACACTTAGAAAACCTGAGGACTTAAAATTCTAGGTTAACATGATACAGATGACAATTAAATACTTCCATCCCCTAGGTTTTTCAGTATTAGATGTCCATACAAGATTGACGCAAATTCTGCCCCTTATATTGTTCTATCGTACAGATCTGACCTTTCGGTTATTGTAATTTTAAAGTTATGTTCTACAATTATACTAATTTTCTATGCCTGATTCAAGAATCTTATTGTACAGTTTCATCCTAAAGCAAATTACACACCCTTTCACACAGTCATCTTACAGTGCAAAATTGAAGAATTTTTTACAATGTTCCAAATCTGATCTGTCAATTAAATTTTCTTCCGTACCAAGCACATAAGAAAAATAAATCTTTCTTCTAGTATTTAGACCTTGCAAAAATTAGGCACTATAAAAAGGACTAAATATATTTTCGGCACGTCTTGAAATTCATGCCAAACACAAAAGGACAAGCAGCACTACTGTCAGACAAAGCGATTGAGAGGGATGTATCCTAGCCACAAGACCAGCATTACTAGAAAATCTTCTTAAATCTTTTATCTATAATGAGTTTGAGTTCATAGTACACCAACTCTAATGTGAAAATTCTCTATCCCACTTTCTAAATTAAGTTTTTTTAAAAGAAATGTTTTCTTACCTTATACAAAGACAAATTCATTTCAAGCAGGGTGTAGCTGTATTTTCTGTCAGGAAGCACATGGAACTCTGGTTTTGAATATTCAATTAAGGTTAAAGATTTACCTATATGTGAGGCTTCCAGCAAGAGCTTGTTCTGCGTCAAGAAACAGCCTTAACGCCTTCATGACATCCCGAGTAGAATACCATAGATGTGATTGTGGTAAGGGAGAACTTGTTTCATGGAAAGAGAATCTTCTTCTGTGTAGCATGGTTAGCTTTTGCATCTGGTACCGAGTCTTGTCAAAATTGATTTTCAACGATGGATCCCAATCAGGAAATTTAACAATGAAATCAATGTTATGGTCCTGAAAAAATTGATTGGGTAAAAGAAATAAGACTGAGAAGCAAAATATAAATGTTTCACATGTGTTGAGACTTTCAGACGAATTAAAGCGCTAGTCATACTGAATACTTATAAGCACTCATAAATTTCAAGTGAGCCTAATAAATGGAACGGGTGATAATGATAGAGTGCTAATCAACATATTCATCCGCCAAAATCTTTTTATTATAAGCATGAAAAGGAAATTAAGTAGATATGCCTTTCCACCCAGCAGGCCTCAAGTCTGACTATTTGTTTAATTAAGTTATTTAGTAACTCATCAATTTCTTTCTTCTCAGCTCAGTTAGAAATGTTCTTTCGAAAGTCAGTATAGTTTTAGAGGGAACAGTCAAATATAAATTGCAGCAACCTATATAGGCCCAACCTTCAGGTGCAAAACTTGAGCTAGTTAGTTTGCACTTTGCACTTAGGGCTTGTATCCAGATATATATTCCGATGTGGATTCCTTATATTCGAACTAACATTATAACATTTAATATCATGTGATTTTATTGTAGCTAAGCTAAGAATATTAATGATTTCCATAATAACTGCTTAACAACAATAAAGTTTCAAGTCTAACATAAATTAAAATTACTGAAATCAATAAATTTCAATAAAGATGACAGAAGGCAACCTCAACATTACAATTCTTGTTCATTAAACAGATCGTATATAGTTGCAAGTTGTTAACACACCCAAATATCCAACTTATATACACAATACCAATTCCGCGCCAGTCGCCATCAAGCAGGATAATCATTACCGTTTATATTGGTCTTAAATATGAGCAGATGCAATACAGAAAATGCAAAAGGAATCTTTTTCTTCTTTTTTTGGTAGGTAATATTAAGCATATATTTATATAAAAATATGTTTGTTCTGCTGTTTTTATTCATTTACTTTGATACAACTACTAAAAGGAAAAGACACAAGAAGTGTGTTAGAAGATATGTCAGAATCATACCATAATTGTAGATTCCATAATCAGTGTGTACACATTACTGCAATTTAGGAATTACCATAAATATAATTAGGATACTTGTGTATATATATCAATTTTTGTAATAGAGAATCAATACAATTTTAATGAGAAAGAAACTTGTTCTTAGTTTCAACATGGTACCAGAGCCTTGATCGTTATCAGTTTCACTGCTAATCTTACTTCTTAGAAACACAGTCGAATCAGTCTATATGAAGAAATTGAGAACATAATTAGTTTACCCAGTGTCAGTCGATCGTCACAGAGTCAGAATTTTCACCCACTGTCCCACGCGCCTTCTCACTTGCGCCGCGCCGACGCCACGCGCCACCTTTGGTCGGCGCGTGGGACTTTTCCGACGACTCTTTGCCAGCGTAATTTCTTCGATTTTTCCTCCTCTTGCCATCTACAGTAGTTTCGTTGTGTTTGATGCAGGTTTATTGAGGTTTTTGTTGACAGTAGCATCCGGAAATAGTATACTGCTCTTTTGTTGCTTTTCCTTTGCTGTTAGGGTTCAATATTACTTTGCTAGTGTACTGCTCTCCTTTCTGGAATAATTCACTGCCATTTTTTGGCCTTTAAATTATCCTTGTTGATATTTCCTCGGATATTTTTTGTTACTCTTATTATCTTACCATGGCAGAATCTAGTTCCATTAATAGTGGCGGTACTACTAAAATAAATAAAGGACAGTTGATTAGAAATCATCATCTCAACTCTGCTTTTGGTTCTTAGCCCATTTAAATTGGATAGAAATAATTATCTAACTTGGTCCCAAGCCTGTCGTATGTCAATTGAAGCTAACCGCATGCAGCACTTCATCAATAGTACCACAACCATGCCTACACAAGCAGGTGTAATCCAAGAAGAATGGAAATCTGACAACTCCACGTTGAAAACATGGATTTTTAATTCAATGGAACCAAGTATGAGAAGTAGTTACATGTTCTTAGATACGGCATATGAGCTTTGGGAGGCTATCTCTCAAATTTTTTCTATTTCTGGTGATATGTCTAAGTCTGGTGATATGTCTAAGGCATATGACATCTGTAAACGAATCCGTGAGCTGGGTCAAGGGGAGAAGTTTGTGGCACAGTATTTTGCAGAAATTAATGCAGTTTGGCATGAGCTTGATCATTACCGGGTTTTTTCAACCAAATGTCTGGATGATGCAGTAGCGTATCAAAAGTTAGTTAGTGAAGATAGAGTTGTGGATTTCTTGGCTGGGTTGAATATTGAATTTGATCAAGTCCGAGCACAGTTGCTTGGACAGACACAGTTTCCATCCCTGCGAGAGGCTCATGCTAGAGTCCAACAAGAGGAAAATAGGCGTCGGGTGATGGTTCTAAATCTTGTTGATCGATCAGCCATGGTTGCTCCGTATCCTAAGTCTAGCTCCACCATTCAGTCTCCTATTGAGAAAGAATCCTGTGAATGTGATTACTGTGGGGGAAACAACTATACCAGAGATCGTTGTTTCAAGCTTCATGGACGTCCTAAAGGGCGAAGGGGTCGGTTTGGTAGTGATCGTGGATCTCAGGCCTATGTGACTACTATAACACCTCCTGTTGATACAACCAATGCTTCAGACACTAATACTGCACTCACTCCTAAGAAAATCTCAGCTTTTCGAAAATTATATTCCAAATCTACTTCTCCTCATTATGCCCAGCAATGTATACATTCTTGTGCTTTTAATGTTTCATCAACTTGTCCTGGTTGGATCATTGACACGGGTGCCTATGAGCATATGACTGGATCCTCCACTCTCTTTACACGCCTTGTTTTGGAAAAGACACGTAGCTGATGGTTACCTCTCTTCTATCTCTGGGAGAGGCTCTGTAGTTTGTACTCTTTCATTAACATTATCATATGTTCTCCATATTCCTTCATTTACTGCAAATTTGTTATCTGTTCAACGTCTTTCTGAATCCTTACATTGTTCAGTAACCTTTTTCCCATCTCATTGTATATTTTAGGACTTGGTGACGGGACAGAAGACTGGCAGTGGTAGTGCAGTTGGTGGTCTTTATTATTTAGATGTTAGATGTGATTACTGTGGGGGAAACAACTATATCAGAGATCGTTGTTTCAAGCTTCATGGACGTCCTAAAGGGCGAAGGGGTCGGTTTGGTAGTGATCGTGGATCTCAGGCCTATGTGACTACTATAACACCTCCTGTTGATACAACCAATGCTTCAGACACTAATACTGCACTCACTCCTAAGGAAATCTCAGCTTTTCGAAAATTATATTCCAAATCTACTTCTTCTCATTATGCCCAGCAATGTATACATTCTTGTGCTTTTAATGTTTCATCAACTTGTCCTGGTTGGATCATTGACACGGGTGCCTATGAGCATATGACTGGATCCTCCACTCTCTTTACACGCCTTGTTTTGGAAAAGACACGTAGCTGATGGTTACCTCTCTTCTATCTCTGGGAGAGGCTCTGTAGTTTGTACTCTTTCATTGACATTATCATATGTTCTCCATATTCCTTCATTTACTGCAAATTTGTTATCTGTTCAACGTCTTTCTGAATCCTTACATTGTTCAGTAACCTTTTTCCCATCTCATTGTATATTTCAGGACTTGGTGACGGGACAGAAGACTGGCAGTGGTAGTGCAGTTGGTGGTCTTTATTATTTAGATGTTCTCTCGTCTAACATGGCCTCTACTCAGGCTCTTCACTCTACTTGTGACTCCAGACTGACTTCTCTCTATCAATGGCATCGACGTTTGGGACATCTCTCTTTTTCTATATTAGAGTTTTTCTCTCCATCTTTAGTTAAACAATGTAATAAAACACAGTTTTTGTGTAAACCATGTGAATTAGGGAAACACAAGCGTTCTGTTTATTCTGCTATTAACAGTCGACATTCTGAATCTTTTGCTATTATACATACTGATGTGTGGGGACCCTCTCGGGTTTCCCGTTCTGGTTATAGATGGTTTATTAGCTTTATTGATTGTCATTCTCGTGTCACTTGGATTTATCTTTTTCGTTCCAAAAATGAGGTGTTTGGTTGTTTTCAGGAATTTCATAAAATGATTCAAACCCAACTTGAAGCTAAAGTCAAAATTCTCTATAGTGATAATGGTCATGAATATAGTAATAATAATGTTTTTGCATCTTATCTTTCTCAACATGGCATCATTCTTCAAACGTCTTGTGTCAAAACTACAGAACAAAATGGAATAGCGAAAAGAAAAATCGACACTTACTAGAGATAACCCGCACTCTTATATTCACTATAAACACTCTTAAATTTCTTTGGGGAGATGCGGTTACTGACTGCTGCATTTCTTATAAACTGCCTTCCTAGTTCCTTCTAGGATTCTTGGGAACAAAAGTCCCATCTCTTTTCTCCAACATACAACCAGTCCTTCTCCTTCGCCTCGAGTTTTTGGTTGTGTGTACTATGTTCATGATAAATCTCCCACTCGGAAAAAATTAGATCTCAAGGCTCTTAGATGTGTTTTCATTGGTTATTCTCCAACCCAAAAAGGTTATAAATGTTATTATCCACCTTCTAACAAAGTATTCGTCACTCGGGATGTAACTTTTTGAGAATTGAAACCTTTTTATTCTTCTTTACCTTCTCCTCAGGGGGGAGGATGTTATTAATGAGGAGAAGCTTCCTCCTGAGGCTGGCATTACAAGTTCTATTATACATTCTTCTCCTGTTCCGTCTTCTCTTGTTCCTGTTGTTGTTTCTGATAATTCTACACAGGGGGAGTTACAGAATAAGCCTGAGCTGAGAACCTATGTTCAAAGAGGCAAGCATAAGGTCACCATTTTTGTACCACTACTCCAACCCTACGTAGAACCTAGTCTTGATAATGCTAATGGTGAGAATCATAATCTTGTTCTTCTGATGAAACTTATTCTTCTGATGATACTTATTCTTCTGATGATACTGACATTCCTATTACTCTTAGAAAAGGGGTTAGAGCTTGTACTCAACATTCTATCTCTAATTTCTTAGCATATGATAAATTATCTGCATTTTATCACTCCTTTGTTTCTTCCTTGTCTTCAATATCCGTACCTCAGGAATGGAAAGAAGCAATTAGTAATAAGAATTGGAAACAAACTATGATAGAGATGAATGCCCTGAAAAAGAATGATACATGGGAACTAGTTTCTCTTCCTTACGGGAAAAAATCAGTTCTTTGCAAATGGGTATATACAGTCAAACAGAAGCTAGATGGGACAGACAGTTGAGCGACTCAAAGCCAAGCTAGTTGCAAAAGGGTAAACTCAAACTCATGGGATTGATTACCATGAGATATTTTCTCTTGTTGCAAAGATGAACTTTGTTCGTACCATAATCTCATGTGCAGCAAATTTTGGCTGGGATATTCAGTAATTGGATGTGAAAAATGCATTCATTCATTGCGACTTGGAAGAGGAAGTATACATGAAAATAGCCTCTGGTTTTGCTTCATCTGTCACCAAGGGTAAGGTGTGTAACCTGCGAAAGGCTTTATATGGTTTGAAACAGTCTCTCAGAGCCTGGTTTAGTAGATTCCACAAGACAATGATAAGATTTGGGTACAAGCAGAGTCGAGCAGATCATACTCTATTTGTCAAACAGATAAAAGGTAAGACTACCATTCTTATCGTTTATGTTGATGATATTGTGGTGACAGAGGATCATAGAGAAGAGAGTCTGGCTAAAGAGTTTGAAATCAAAGATCTTGGTCCTTTGAAATATTTCCTTGGTATTGAAGTTGCGAGGTCTTCCAGTGGGTTTTCTGTCTCAAAGGAAGTATGTCCTTGATCTTTTAACAGAAACTGGCATGTTGGAATGTAAGCCTGCTGATTCTTCTATTGAAATTAATCATCATCTAGTAGGTGACATAGGACCTACAGTTGATAGAGAAAGATACCGTTTAGTAGGACGATTGATATACCTTTCTCACACTAGACCTGATATATCTTATGTTGTGGGGATAGTGAGTCAGTATATGCATGATCATCGACAGTGTCACATGAAAATTGTTTACAGAATTCTGAGGTATCTCAAGTCTGCTCCGGGAAAAGATTTATTGTTCGCACCACATGGTCATATGAGAATTGAAGCTTTTTTCGACTCAGATTGGGCTGGCTCTATAGAGGATCGTCGTTCTACGTCAGGTTATTGTTCATTTGTTGGAGGTAATCTTGTTACTTAGTGCAGTAAGAAACAGTCCGTGGTAGCAAGATCCAATGCAGAGGCTGAATATCGAGCTATCGCCTTGGGTATATGTGAACTAATGTGACTTCGAACCTTGCTAGAAGATTTGAGTGTTACAACTAAAATGCCTATGCAGTTATTTTGTGATAATAAGGCAGCCATTAGTATTGCAAACGACCTGGTACAACACGATAGAACGAAGCACATTCAGATTGACAGAAACTTCATTAAAGAAAATTAACTAGTGGTCTTATTTGCTTACCTTTTGTCAAAACAGAACATCAGCTTGGTGATATTTTGACTAAAGGTCTTAGTAGTAAGATGCTTCATCCACTATGTTTCAAGTTGGGTATGCAAGACATCTATACACCAACTTGAGGGGGAGTGTTAGAAGATATGCCAGAATCATACCATAATTGTAAATTCCATAATCAGTGTGTACACATTACTGCAATTTAGGAATTACCATAAATATAATTAGGATACTTTTGTATATATATCAATCTATGTAATAAAGAATCAATACAATATTAATGAGAAAGAAACTTGTTCTCAGTTTCAACAAAGTGTACATATGAAATGCATCACCATCACAAGACTCGGTTTCTAAGAACTCGCTAAGAAAATAAATGAGAGCTACCACATTCAAACAATTGAGTTTAAAGAAACATACAGCAATTCTATCTGTACAATTGTAAACCGTGTGATGAAGAATTTCCCAAGCCGCCTCAATCTGGTTAACTGCTTTACCATAACGTCTACGAGAGTAGGTTTTCAACCAGTCCTACAAAGAATAAATTGAGTTAAATTTTTTACCCCAAAATCAAGAGATTTTAAAGATTCTTGGAATTCTGAAGAAAAAAGTATCAAACAGCTCACACACAATCTTTTTTTCTTATTGTGGGAGGTAGTATGATTGCGTAACACTAACACAATCAGTTGTTAGAATCCATAGGTCTTCAAATTGTTCCCTTGGCCCTTCTTATGAGGTTTAGTCGAGAGTTTAACCCTGCATAGAGTCTACTGCAGGGGACTCTAGCAATTGTCCTTATTTGAATGCTAAACCAAAGTCATGTTTTTCCACAAATAATCAATCAAGCAATGAACATCATCATACTTCCGTGAATGTGTGAAGTTTTACTTTTATTTTTACTATTTTTATTTTTTGATGTAGAATATATACCCATTTTAGAAATAGAACTTATGGGCTATGGCTGTGTTCTTTTGTGACACCCTAAGCATAGAAGCAATTATTCTAAATACCTAGAGCGATCAACCAGTTTTGACGCCACATGCACGTTGAAGCTCTTAGTCATGTATTAACAATCAATTAGTGAACTCCAATCACCTCAAGTTGAACTTTATCACTACGGAATGCCATTTCAGACATCAGCTCATAGACGACCGGATTTTGTTCTATTCCTTCCATGCACATGCCAACACCAACCTGTTTGGAACATAAACAAGAAGCAGAAAATCTGATTAAAGTACATGAAGCAAGACATATGCGACCTTTAGAAAAATAAAATTCTTATGCTCTAAGAAGGCAATGCGATCAATCATGGGTCCGTGAACAATTTGAAGTAAATCTTTGAATGAAAACAATTTGATTTCAAACTCTAATGTTGTCGTGGTATGGTGAGGCCACTAGTATTTAAAATATTGTTGATTACATTAAGTGGAAAAAATATAAGGTTCATTTGGTCACTTAACTCGGTAAGAGTTGCTAGAAAGGGATATGTCGCAAAATTTGTGGGACATAAGAAAAGTAAATGTGTAGCAAATAACGTGGGAATTGGGATGAAGGGAGTATCATTTTACATGGATTAGATATAGAAAAGCAATGTTCTTGCTTACCCAGACAATAATTTTGTCTGACCAATTCAAATAAGTCGAAAAATAAGTTATTAAGATAATTAACATGAAACAACAATAACATGTCACTTATTTAAAGATATTCATAAACAAACAAGTCCACCATCAGCTTAAAAGTCCTAAAAGCTGATGATTGAGTTAACAGATTTTGAAGAGACAAAGCTTCAGCAATTTAAAGTGCAGAGTGGGAAAACAAATAAAGAAAGTCTACCCGAATCATAATATAACAATACAACAGAAATTTATTGCATACCATGGTTGAATTTTCACTGAGGCGGGAATCAACTGGACCTGAAGCAACTGCATCCAGTGTGCCATACATTTCAATGTTTCCACCAAAGTTGTGCAGCATACACCTGATGTATATTTTAGGTTATACAACAATAAGCACACCATGACATAATACTAAATCTTAACGGAATTGATGAACAAGTATTAAGGAGAGAACGGGAGGTGAGAGACTAAGAACCAACTTAGTTGTTGCTAAGTCCCTAATACGGACATATTTAGATTAATGAAGTGCAATAACAAAACTGTCACTAATGAATTAGTCATTTCACCCTTTCATTAATTAAAACTACGTCATTTCAGCGATTTGGCACCAAGTTGGTGCACAGTCACTCACATCCCTTAATTTCATTAATAAACTAAGAGAGAGGTTTTGAAACTAAAACATTTCAGAGAAAAAAAAACAGAGTTTAAATAAGCTCACTACCAGACATAAGGAGTGCCATAAAATTGATAGGACGATTTCCATATGGGTGTGACATCAGCAAATAGATCAAGAACTATCATCTTCCCAAATGGAACAGAATGCAGAAGTGCCTGTCCAATGTAAGCTTTGTTCATAACTAACCAAAAAAATATATTTTAACCATCAACGTTGATGAAATGTAGGCAATGTCCCTAATAGAGACTTTAGGCTAAAAATAAATAAAATCTTAATCAACGAATGAAATCCACAATATAACTAATCAATAATCTAAGGAGGAAAGGCAAGATAAAGGATAACAAACAACTTCATTTGAATAACCTGAGATATATCACACTCATCATAATTCTACTTTTAACATATGAATGTATCCCTAAATATATTCCTCTCATAGTTACCATAACATAAAAAACAATGTTTAAAGGGAGTAACAGAGAGTAAATGAAAGGAGTCTGACAAAATGCATACTTTCATTTGTGGTGGTTTCCAGAATGATGAGTCTGAATAGAATAACCAACCCTGCAAATAGGTAGAAATGTTTATCAGTTCATGCATCACAAAGTAAAAGCCAAAACGTTCACATCCCTCACAAACAATTACGAATAGAAAGGTTCTTCAGTGGCTATAATTATCATATCTGTTATTTACTTTTTATTTTTTGATAATTCTCATAGCCACAATGTAATCCTGAAGACAAGGTAACCACACGACAAAGCAAAATGGTAGCAGGAAGACGAGGTTTGAAAACACATTGCAAGAAGAAAATAACCCTGTAACTTGTAAGGTTGATTGATTGAATGCATGAACGCAATTACAGATCTATCGCTGTTTTTATGTTGGTCATAAATCAAGCCAATTCCACACCCTCTGCACAGTCAATTTAAAGAAAAATCCATCTTAAGCATCTTAAGATGGATTCAGAGAATGGTTCACAAACCTATATATTTCTATACTTCAATACTCATTTATCATCCGAACCCTAATTGGTTTTCCTACCAAAAAATTATCAGTAACATCTTTACGATTCAAGCTATATCTAAACCAATTCTACATTCTCCCACTTTCCATCTTTAGACGTACAAAAGATGACTGAATATGACTATATAGTCTCTGGTACAAATATTATTGACTACTGTTCTCGTTATGACCAAGTCAGAGATAAATGAAATGGTGAAAATAAATTTAAGTCCTTAACAGATAAGGTTAAATGCTAAGATAAGCAGATAAAGATTAACATCTTGAAGAGGCATGGGTAGGGGCTGCAAAGAGGGTCAAAGTAGCACGCTAAGGAACTTACTTGCATAAGCCAAACTGCATTTTTATCTGCTTTTGACATTGCCTTATAGACGGCAGAACCAAGAGAAGAAATATACTCTGGATCACTTGTAGGTGGGGTGTTCTCATTGAATGTATCACTACATTAAACATGGTATAGATTCTTCAAATTTTTTATAATAGATGAGTGTGCAAATGAACATCCCCAAAGGGTAAGAAGTACAAAATATTTCTACTAACAAATATAACATGGAAACGAAACCAAAAAAAAAACTATGAAATGTTTATATGTATTCGTCAGAGAACTTCACCATTATTTTCTTCCAACCATGTATATGTGTGTGTGTGTGCGCGCGTGTGAAGATAAAAAAAAGGCGGTGTATTTTTTAATTAATTAACAAAAGTTATCAGTGAGGAAAGTACAAGAGACAGAAAATATAGAAAAACTACAAAATGTTCTGAAGGAAAGGACTACCCTACACTCCTTATAAATATCATAGACAGTCATCTCTGAAAGAAAAATCCAAAGCAGAGTGTAAAAGTGACACGAGAAAACATGCTGTACCCCATAGTATATGAACGAAGATTGAAACCATTCCCGATATTCACAATTCTCTCAATAATCTGATGTGGGTTAAGAAATAACACCTAACTTTCTCTCTTCTGATCACTATATATTCATATTCAATCTAAAGTAAATATGCAGAATGGAAGGTTATACCTAGTCCCTCTAAGCATCCTGCACAGGAGGGATCATACTAAGTAACAACCTCCACTAGTGCAAAATTATATATTCAAAAGAACATATTTCTTCATTGGCATATTTAAAATATAAACAAATTTCTTTATTAGCGATTTATTTATTTGATTATTTCCTTATTAAGGATTTTTTGTGTTAACATGTCAATAGTTTCTGGTGTTCGTCTTTCATATATATGGTCATGCTCGAAGCATAAACCTCAACCTTAAAAAGCAAAGAATCTTCATATATTCTTTTGTAGGTAGGCAAATCTAGAGTCACAACGAATCCCTCAATTCAGAACAGCAGATTCTTCTAGATAACACTAGGGAATTCTTCAGTAATTTTTTCATTGATAAGAATTGAAAATATCACTAATACTATATAATATACTTATTATACTAATCAATATAATGTTTTATATACAAATACTATCAACAAAATTAGTAGAAGAATTAGTTATTTTCCTAAGTTCCTAGATGGTACAAGTATATAAATCTTTTGCTTATCATGAATTGTTATTATTTATAGGTATTGAAATTTTAATGTATGTATGTATATAAAAAACTAGTTAATATGTAAATGTGTCGAATCCTCAAATTCCAATTTTTTAGATTTGTTGAACAGTCGAATTTATGGCTAACCCGAGGTCCTGAACCCTCCAACCCAAATACTTGTTTTTTAGACCTCAACTCTCTTATCTATGCTAGTTTTTGCTCATCATGAATTTCATCATCATCCCTCCAGTTAACCTAATATTGATCTCGACATCAATGTGTAGAACAATTCAAACTTTAAATCAATATCATAAGTACAATGTAACACAACATGTAAGATACTTAAAATAAACAATACCAATCCTAAGGCCCTAACAAAGAAGACAATTGGAAAGATATAAATTAATCAAGCCAAAATAAAAAAACAAGAATAAAAAATACCAGTTGTAGATGTCTGTCACGTCTCCATATTCTGCAATGAACACAACAAAGATGAACCAACAAAACTAGTCAGTGAATTACATAGATCTGGAGGTACTGAATCATGATTCTTCAATGTAAACTCTTTTCTAATAAAGAAATAATCTGCAATCAGAAAAGGGAAAAACTGAAATGACTTCAGCTTCAATACGACATGAGTAGCTCAAACATACTTAAACTCGTTACTGTTTACCCACGAAAAAAATAAAGTAGAAGGGGAATAGGAATGAAACCAAAGAAAGAAGACTCGACATCATTGGCATACACAAGGACACAGATCCAGAAAGATTTCCACCAGGTTGGGGGGGGGGGGTGTGTTGGACTGCTCTGACCGTAAAACCTCCTTCCGAATTATTGGCTGTCATTCATTGTTCTTTCCTCTGTTTCTCTATTAATGCATCTTGCCAACTCTGGACCAAAGCAATATCATCCTAACAGATTTATTTTTAAAAAAATTATGTATGTCTATTGGTATATGAAGCCATGTTCATTTACTTGCAGATAAATTTTTTTGGCAGTCAATACACAAATACATATGGGTGTGTTAGCATGCAAAATTTATGATCCCAAGTAGCAGCAAAAGAATCAATTTGAAGATATGCAACGATGCCTTTACAACTATTTAATATTTAAAACTGCTATTTTTTCAATATGTTATTCAAAGAAACAGAGATCTCATGAAGCCCCAAACCACATTCCAAGGATAAATGGATAATATATAGAACTCTATTCATATAATAGCACGCATCAAATGACTACAAGCATGTAGCAAACCTTTTATTTGCTGCCGAATAAATGCCTCCCCTATTTCTATAAATAAAGGATCAGATGGATCGAGAAGGAATGTACAACACCATCGAGGATCACCATCAACGGTATTCCTAAGGTTAATGAATAAAAATATAACATGTCAAGTTATGGATAATATAGATTATTAAAAAATTTCACACATCCAAATATGATTTATTTTCAACAGGGAAATAAACAACTCAAATAATAGCCACGCAAAATGGTAGCTATGTATACTTGCAAACTGTAGATTAAATGGGAGTCATCTTTCTCAGTGAGGCCGTCCTACAATATTCTGTTGGGCGACGATCATAATCTTTCATAAAAGGGTATTTGGAAAGCTGTTGCTTTATCTACATGTATTTTTTAAGTGGACAGCAGAGAGGGGACATTCTCAAAGGGGAGTACATTGGGGCCATGAGCCCCAAAAATTTACGAGCTCCCTTAGTTATATGTATTCACAAAAGAACCCCATAAAATTTAAAGGTTCATCGTCGTACCTTTTATCTTTATATAATAGCCCCCGTGCATTTCTTGTCCACAAAATTGTGATTTGGTAGTCAATTATGAGTTATAATTTAATTAGATTTCTTTAATGTTTTATAAATTTATAAAAAGCTTATACCAAAATTATGCAATCTCTTATCTTAATAGCAACTAAACTTAAAATATCGAATAATCCTCCGGATTTTTTTTTGTTGGCCTCCCTAAACATTTTATAGCTTCATCCCTGGCTCCACTTAAACTACACTATGGAAGCAAAATATATCACTCTCTTTATTTGGATATACTATCTTCAGGAGCTGGGTTCTGGATCCATACCCCATCTGATGCCTTCAAGGGTATCCGAAGGCTATCTATTTGAGATACGCATAAGGATACAAATCCTAGGACCTAGCCCAAAAAGTCCACAATAAATAAAGCATGAATCAAGGGATTAAGGTGACTTCATCTCAACCAAGCCCATTGTCCCAAAGAGAGCTCTAGGGTTAGGACTCACAATATATAAAGGGGACATTCTCACAAGGAAAGGTTAAGTTCTCTAAACCCTAAAAGCCCTCAACTATTGATTGCATTGTAAACTCATATACTGACTTAGGCATCAGAGTGTGACCCCACATGGCACTTCCCACCAACCTCTGGTACTTTTCTTTGTTCCACAGATTCTATTCACACCCAACAATCCATTCCAAACAGCAACAGATCCAAGGAAAAGGAAGGAGTTCCAAATTGAAAAAAAAAATTAAAAAGTCCAACTCCGAAAGGGCTAAAAAAAGGAGAAAAAAATACACACTTCCCCTCTCTAAAAATTTAGCATATTTCATGGCGATAGAAGTGGGGTAGCAAGTCTTTGGAGCATGTTGGATTTACCAAACTTCTTTTCATTTGCAGGTTCTGATCCTAAAGCTGGTTTGAGTGGTGGTTGTTTTTCATGTTGTTGGCCTCGCCCTAGGATTTTATTTTCATATAAATATCCCTTGGACGACCTAACATCACAAAGAACCACCATTGAAACCAACATCGGGATTCACACCAGAAGGCATAAAAGAACGGTCATCCAACATAAATTCAGCCAAAAAAGCTTAGGGCTTAAGGCCATGACTTCGGAAAGTATCAACGCCGAAGTCAATTATTGGCCTATTTGATGTCCAGCAGTCCAGAAGATATAAGTTTACGAAAATAAAATTCTCAGGCAAGGCAAAAACCATCAAAAAGAAAGGAAATCTCCTTTCTACAAACCATTATCAATATAAGGTTTTTATTTTTATTGCTTTCTTCGTGGTGTGGGGTGGGGGGAGAGAAAAACTGGTTGCAAGATATGGTTACAAATTTGTTGCTTATAGGACTCAACTTTATGGACTAAGCATGTTGAACTTAAAACCAGAAGTACTTGACCAAACCACACAAAAAGAAAAGAGAAGTAGGTAAAAAAATAATGTCAAATCAAAGATCAAGAGAAGTGAGTACCATTCCCCAAGTCTTGTTATATTTGCAGAGGGAAAAATATCCTTCAATGCTGCGGGAACGTTTCCGGAAAATGATGGGAGGACTGCACAACGGAAGAAAACTAGAATAAAGGAACTCATCATAAAATTATAAGGGAAAGCGTTATAAATTTTTCAGCAAAATCAAATGACTCATCTACAAATTTTGAATATACTAAACATCTCTAAGATGTTGCTTGAATATATAACAGTTTTCATGCAACAGAAAATCACCTCCATCTCCATTTCAAATTGAAAATCTACCTGGAGTCATGCCTAACTCTAGCATCCGAGATAATATCTGTTTTTGAAGCACCAACTGTTTATCCAACCAGTTCTGTGATAAAGGCCCACCCCACCTGTGATATATTAAATATTGACTTGTGAAAGACAACCAAATAAATAGTGAAGGCTAAAGGCTTTCTTACCATAGTTTTGATGTGATAAAGATGGACAGGTGGATGTGGGATTCTGTCATGATCTCACTAATGGACATCATAACAAATTCAAATTTAAATTTTGTTTTCAACAATATATGAAAATGATGCAGACTTTAAGAAACGAATTCACTTAACTTTTTCAGCAATAAAATAACAATGTGGTATAAAAATTGGGAAATTTTGAAACTTTGAAGCTTATAATGTCAATAGGGGTTTCGTTGACAACCAAATTATGAGCAAGTTAAAATTATTAAAAATCTTATTTGACAAAGAATACAAATAAATCTAAAAGATGTATGAATAACATATGCCTACCCATGTAAGTTTCCCATGCGAGCCCATGCAAGAAAGGCTGGTCCACCAAAGAAATCATTTAACTCTAGCATACTGATATTAAAGTCCTGAACAAGTAGCAGAAAGTGGTTACACACTATATTTATATATATGTGCGCGCACGCATCCACTCAAGGCAGAAACTACAAGTTCTGTAACCGTAAACTCTAACATACTGGAACTGAATAACAAACTGAAGTGTAAGTGGGGAAAAGGAAAGACAATGGTAGTCTTGAGATCTGAGGCTTTAGATAGTTATGCTATTAAAGATGTGCTCGGACTTGAGCTATCAGTGACTAACATCCTCAAAAGAAACCAGGACATAAAATTAAAAAAAGATCAGATTAACAAACTGATGGACGTATTAGAATAAGGAAAAAATTATCATGAGGTTGAGCAAAGTGCGTTCGCAACCTCACATTTGTGGCATGTGAGCAGATACACAGCAATTTGGACAACTGCGAGATAGTGAGCTCACTGAGCCTGACCTCACAATTACTCTTAAAATTACTACAAACTGTAATAATGTTCACCATGAAAACTTTTTGCCAGATTGTTTCTTGCGCAGTAAATGCTAAAGGCAGATTAACTCCTTGTAGTGCCATCCAATCAATCTCTTTCTCCCATCTTTCCCAATCCCACCAAACATAAGAATCTGTAGATAAGTAATAGAAGTTATAATTGTACTCTTGTATCAACAGCAGCTTCAGCCAAATGTCAGAAACTTAGAACATCAATTAATTGAATAAAACAAGCTCTGAAATCTCAGTCTTTCTGAAAGAGTAGGCCGGCTTACTATAGTTTCTAATTATTTAATCTTCTATATAGTGTTTTGGGTATTTATTTCCCTTCTCAATATAATAGAATAATAACTAACATTAAAATTTGATGAAACATATGTACGATACCTGAAGGACTTTACAGAATCACGACTTCAGAAAAAAGATGCAGCAAAACTAGAAGCTTTGACATATCAGTATGGTAGGCACAGAGAAATGAGAATATAAGATTTGGTTTATGTTTATAGTATTCTGAAAAAGCATAGCCAAATGTCCCAAAGGACTGTAAAAACTATGCTGTATTTAGTTAACAAGTAACCAATCTGGCTGATCTGTAGCTTTTCTATTATGATTTATGACTAACGTGAACGTTTATTTTATATATATATATATATATATATATATATATATAAGGATTAAACATTTAGGAGTTAGGAGGACTGTATGCCAGACAAACAGTTCTTTTGATTCTTCTGATGACCATCCTAAATTAGAACATTGTCCAACCGTTGCTTATAGACATATAGCGAACCTCAAAATGTTTTGTCATTTGATATTATCATATTATATTCTGTAGATGGCTGGCATCACTGGTGTGCCATATTTCTTCTTCTGAACAAGATATGGCTTGAATAGTAAGACATTTTGTTTTTTCGGGAAAGTGAATGCAAAAACAAAAAGTCAAAAATGTGCCAACCCGCTAGAAGGGTAAAAAAAGATAAAACAAAAAGGAATAAAGATCCAATCTAAAGGAAACAATCTCAAAAGCAAAGAGTAACTATGGGTACATACATCATACTTTTGTTTTCCCTTTTGGTACACATAGTGAGGGTAGAATTGACACCACATAGATATAAGAATGTTATACTTATCATTTTTAACTTTTATATTTTATTACTTTTTTGTTTTTGCTAATCTAGAATGGCATAATTGCTTGCAGCCAGGACAGACATAACCAACAAAAAGGAAAGTGGAAGGGCGAAATCTAGTACTTACAACTGGAAGTGACAACATTCTGGTAATAGTTCCACGGGACTGGGCGTCGAATTATTACTCCCACATCTTTTACAAGAGGCAAAGATCCTGGATTTGGGATGGAAACTATTTGAGTTCCACCGGTCTTGTCCCAAGAAACATGCGCACCGCACCAATATTTCAAATACCAATGGAGGCCAGATGTGATTTCAACAGCTGTAGTTCCTTTAATACTGCACAAAATAATATCTAAAAAATTTAAAAACATGAATAATTGTCTCTTTCTCTGTTCTTTCTTAAGATAGTAGTAAAAAAAGATTTGTTCTCAACTACAGGACCTTTCCCGCTCAGGAAATAACTATAAATAAACAAAGTGTAATTATATTATGTGGCAGCTTATTTACGATGGTCATAATATGGAAATGTTTGATATTATGAATATAATATGTACATAATTCAGATGTGCTACATTCTCAATGAGGGCTATTCCAATTCATATGCAATGCAAATCAAAAGCAGAACAAAGTTATGAAAATCAATTTCTCCAAATTCATGTTTTGTATAAACAGATCCTCAACAATCATTCATATTGAGTTGTAGGAAAACTAATAACAACATTGATAATAGTGATTAAATATCAAAATCCAAAAACTATAAAGATTTTAGTGATATTTGGAAAGTATCTGACAAATCATAGGTTGAGGCCACGTTTTTTATTGTAGAAACTGGAAACTGGATAGTGACTCCCATCCCTAAGTTATCTAACTTCCGCAGTCTGCTGCACTCTATTCCTAGTGGAGGCTCATGTTGCATCTCATCTCAGTCTAGATTGGTGGTGAAAGCACCTCCATATGGCCTGTTCTCAAAGCCACCAATAATTAATTGAGAGAACATATATAGAAGTCATAAAGCTAAATACCTTACATTAAAAAGTAAAAATTCTTCTGAATTGAAAAGGATCATTCTAATTTTATATAGATACTTGCATGTTGTGTGTCTAGCTAGTTAAATTTCCAATATTTTGAAAGAAATTCAGATTTTAATTCTATGAAACGTCGTAAAGTTCGAATTTTGTAAATTCAATTTAGATATTTGGAGTAGGTCTTAGTTGAAGGCAGTGTATGTACATTATACATATTATTACCTGAAAAAAAAAAAAAAAGAGGATGTACAGAAATCTTAATTAGGCTTTATTTATGTCACACTCATACTAAGTTTCAACTTGTTGTAAATACTAAAAAATTTCTTGTTCTATTCAAATAATTCAACAGATAAACTTCATTGTTCACATTAAGAGCTAACTTTTTACTACATAACTACATTAAAAAGAGAACAAAGATTGTTTCCTGGATGTTACTCCTTAGTTCTTAGTGGTTCAAATACTTGAAGTTACTGAGACGGCAAATTTATTACTGGATAAGATTTCCTTATTTCATTATTTATTATTTTTTTCTCTATAGAAACTTAATAAGAATATCAGTATGGGGATTTCATACTCGTAGTCATTCTGTCATCCTAACAAGGCCTAAAGAAAAATGTGATTTGGTAATTAAAATAATCAAAGTAGCCATACATTATTTCTGGAGAATTCTTGCTTGAATTCTTGTAGTTTGTAATCCAGAAGCAACTGCGTCCACCACAAACAACCTATTATTTTAAATCAAAAGTTCAGTCATGATAATCAAAAGAAAAGAAAAGAAACATCAATTCCATCACACCAGAAATATAATAACAAAACTAAGATATGATAATACTTCCATAATTAAGAACAATGTTCTAAAAATCCCAGTCCAGGTTCGATTAATCCCCTCCTAAGCGCTAGGCGGTCCTCTACCGCCTTGATTTGGCTAGGCACCTAGGCCCCCGCCTAGACAGAACCAAACCTCTAAATGAAACTCTACAATACTTGCATAAATTTGTTAAGTCTAAGAAGAGTGTATTTTTTGGTAATGTTTCATGTAAAATTTAAAAAAAAATTACATATACTATATGTTTTGTATAGTATAACAAGTAAATACAATATAAAAATAAATAAATGAGATCCTCTAAGAAAACGCCTAGGAAAACGCCTAGGCAGCGCCTGCATAGGCGCAAGGCGCCCCCTCCACCGCCTAGGTCTGCCTAACAATTTTTTAGAACACTAGTTAAGAACTTAAAGTGATAGGAGTTGACTGGCCATTGAAAAATAGATTTAATGCTTAGAAGTTATGTTACATGGACTCAGTCTGACACTGGACTCTCCTATTTTTAGAATATTTTTCACTATTTTGGAGTATCCAGTAGTGTACCCAAACCCATGTCCATGTAACACAACTTAGAAGAAATGACTATCATGTGTATCTATCAATAGTTATTTACAGAAGAGTGTTAAAATATAATGTTTGTTTGTGGTGCTTTTTTTTGTTATCTTTTTCAACTCCAATTATTCACTCTTCTTTATAGACAGACCTCATCTCCAAGACTTTTTGGATATTAAATTTACACAAACACACCAATGATTTTGCTTTCTAAGCAGCATGCCCTAGTAATTTTATTAGGGATATTTAAGAAGCCACAAGACCGGGTGATATTTGAGTGCAAATATTCCCTTCTTCCACCAAAGAAAGGCTTAGGCGCCAAAATTACATGTCAAAGAAATAATAACAGGTGTTATATTTATGAATAGCAAATACTCCCCTAACCACCAAAGAATGGCAAAAGCACACAATTTTTCCACCAAAAATGACGCAAGTCAAAGCTAAAATGTTAGAAAAAGACTGTAGTACCCCATACTAGTGTCATAATTATATGGATTTACTATAATTGTATTCAAATTCAAGTCAAATATAAGGGTAAAGTTGGAACTAATTGTCTAGTCTCTCCTCTAATTTGACATTCTTACTTTACATGAAAATTGTACATAAGCTATTTTTGGGAGGATGGAATGTGTAATATGTAGATAACTAGAGAGATAAAATCCACCTTCCTCATAGCATTTTTATATCAAAGATCTTTGTAATCCACTTAATTTTGAAGTCACCGTTTATCACTTCTATTAAACAAATAATTAATAGGCAATGTAACTTAGTTTGTTTTCTCTTGTTCTCAACTCCCAAATAACAAGATGGGAGAAAAATAGTCTCTTCTCTCTGTAGAAGACTCTTAAAACAATAAGATAGAAATTCTTTTTCTCTCCTTTTTCTTATTCTCCGCACTCAAATTTTCGTTTCTTTTCCTTTTTTCACCCATCCTCCAAAATATAGGGTAAAAGATCTAACATAAGCGATCGAACAACCAAACACTACCTACATCATTTCAATAACAAAATGTGAATTATGGAAGGAAAAGAAAAAGCAGCAGTCCAAATAACATTATAACCATCAAAATAAACAGTTAACTATATAAATACAACGTAACTTATGCAAATTAATCAATAAATTTGGAAATTTGGGCATAAAAGTTCCAACCATTCAAACAGTTAAATCAAAAGAAATAATTAACCATATAAATTACCAAATGCACAAACTTCCCACTCAACTAAGCAGCCTATATGAAATGTAATTTCTTTTCTTTACTTACATATTCCTTTCATTTCCTTCTCCCAGAACCAAAATTGGAGAAGAAATGAAGAAACCCAAGAATTATAAGGTACAACTATAGAAAAATTAGTAACCAAAAAGCACATACATGAGACTGACCCAGAATTACAAAACCCAAGAATGTTGTTTGCCAAAAAGTAATAAATAAAAAAATATTCTGAGAGTACCTTTGGGACAATCTTGAATTCAAAACAGGACAAATGGGTAGGAAGCAATCTCTGAAGAACAGCTTTTGCTGAAAGTTCTTGTACATATGAAGATGACCGCTGGGCATCCAAATTGCTGTTCAAAGCCTCAATTGCTTCAAAAGATGATGATAATGAAGATAAAGGCAGCAAAAAAACAATACTTAAAAATAGTAACGTGGACATATACATCATTTGGGTCAGATTTTGAGTCTCTGTTTCACTGATGTTTGCTCCATTTGATTGAAATTCTTAGCTATATAAAGCAATTGATTAGCTAAAGGACGCCAAGAACGACAAAATCGGCACACCAGGGACCATTTGCTGACATGATGTAAAAGCCTCTCCAAGACTCCAACGATACTCAAACAGTGAGACAGACATCTAAAAAATTATATCTAATGCTCTCTCCAACTTTAGTCATCATTGAAAATATTTATTTTATTTTAAAAGAATTAAAATTATATAAAAAAAAATAAAAATATTTATTTTATTTTATAGATTTGATATACAGTTCATTTTAAAAATAAATATTATTAATTATTTCAAATGTTATCAATTATTATTATTTTAAGTCAAATACTGCATTAACTGAATTAAAGAGATTGATGAGACACAAAATATTAAAATAATAAATAATATTTTTCAAATTGCCACGTAGGTCAACAAACTTCAATTTGAAGAGTTTTTTTTTTGCTACTATGCTCTAACACGTGTGAACCTTTGGCTTTCTAATTCTAATGGGGTTTAGCTAGACAGTAACGAAAAATATATATTCCTCGGTGTTCCTATTTGTTTAAAGCGAATATTATTCATATTCGACTTAACTCGATTTTAATCATATTTGAGATATTCACAAATAAACGAATACAAATACGAATACATATATATTCGTATCCGTTTAACATCCGTCAACCAACAATGTTCCCTAGATTTGTTAAAACATTAAGTTTAAGATTTTGACCATTAGACCACAAGAGCACCTTATGCTTAGTTATTAAACTACTCAAATTATAAATTATATACTAAATCAATTCATTTCAACAATAAAATATTAAAAGACAAATGTACTATTATTATTAATGAACTATTTATTTTCAATCAATTAATATTGGGAAAACTATTGGGTTTCAATGAATTATTATTATTATTATTGTTGTTGTTGTTGTTGTTGTTGTTGTTGTTATTATTATTATTTATAAATAATAAAAGTAATAGTAATAGTAATAATAATAACAACAACAACAACAATTATAATAAATAATAATAACAATAACAATAATAATAAATAATATTAATCCCTTGAAAGCGAGGTTCAGAGATAAAATCAAAACGAACATATATCCCCTCCTTATTAGTGCTTATACTATTAGTATCGATGGACAAAGGGAAAAGCATACTAATAAAGGGTGTTCCCAAAATAGTTGCATGAGTCATATTCTTGACTAAGAGAAATGGAGTTTCAAAACAGACTCCATTATTTCAAACCACTGCATCTAATAATTTGTAATCAATATGCAATTGACTTCCATCGGCAGTATTCAACATTTGAGTTGTTTTAGAATAATATCTAGAAGGAACTAATCCTTCTGCTAGACAATTTAAGTCTGCACTAGAATCGATCAAGGCTTATGTGGTAACTGAAAATTCGTTTTTAATGAGAATATTTATTTTGACATACCACTTTTGAGTGATAATTCTATCAATTAAATTAATCTTCAAGCCACTTGAGCTAGATTCTCCTGGAAAGACTCGTCAGTCTTGTACAACAAAATTGAGTACCTCTTCTTCTAGATCATCGCTACCAAATTCTTCAATAATTGGAGATTGTGGATCATCTAGCTTAGCTTTACCCTTTTTGTGTTTTCTAAAGCAAGAACTTGAAACGAAGAGAATAAAGGAGCATCTTAAAGATGAGAAGTTTAGACTTAAAGTTGACAAATATTAGAAGATTGTCAGAGTAATGAAGGAGAGATATGTCTATGTGCCTTAAATGGACTCTCGTTAAACGTACTATCTAAAGAAGATAGTTTAATCTTAGATATTATCGATCAGCTTGAAGATGGTGCTCAAAAAAGAAAGATGATAAAAAAATCTATCCAACTTACTAAAAGTAAGAAGAAAACTTCTGAAGAGGATAATGATAGACTTGATCCAAGTTAATATTCCCTTCAAAAGATTTTCGATAAAGTATGAGATTGTCATAAAGAGCCAAGTCCTAAAGAACTAAGGATTATGGTCACCAACCTACAACTAAACAATGATGCTCGTGAGGTTGTTATTATTGACCTTCAGAAAGAGGTTAAGCAAATAAAAAAGGATATCCGCTGGGTTAAAGGCAGGGATGATAAGGGTAAAGCTAAGCTAGATGATCCACAATATCCAATTATTGAAGAATTTGGTAGCGATGATCTAGAAGAAGAGGTACTCAATTTCATTGTACAAGACCGATGAGTCTTCCCAGGAGAATCTAACTCAAGTGGCTTGAAGATTAATTGAATTGATAGAATTATTACTCAAAAGTGGTATGTCAAAATAAATATTCTCATTGAAAACGAATTTTCAGTAACCACAGAAGCCTTGATTGATTCTAGTGCAAACTTAAATTGTCTGGCAGAAGGATTAGTTTCTTCTAGATATTATTCCAAAACAGCTCAAATGTTGAATATTGCCGATAGAAGTTTGTTGCATATTGATCACAAATTATCAGATGCAGTGGTTTGTAATAATGGAGTCTGTTTTGAAACTCCATTTCTCTAAGTCAATAATATGACCCAAACAACTATTTTGGGAACACCATTTATTAGTCTACTTTTCCCTTTGCCCATCGATACTAAGGGTATAAGCACTAATAAGGAGGGTATAGATGTTCGTTTTGATTTTATCTATGAACCTCGCTTTCAAGGGATTACTCATCTAATTAAAAGAAAAGAATTTTTTTGTGTTTTCTAAAGTAAGAACTTGAAAAGAGGAGAATAAAGGAACATCTTAAAGATGAGAAGTTTAAACTTAAAGTCGACAACTATCAAAAGGAATTAAGAAAAGAAATTTGTTCTAACATTCCTAATGTTTTCTGGGAAAGAAAGAAACATACTGTTTCTCTTTCATATATTGAAGGATTCTATGAAAAATTGATTCCGACAAAAGCTAGGCCCCATTCAAATGAATGAGAGATTTTTTGAAGCTATGTCAAACAGAGATATTTGATCTCTTAAAGAAGGGATTAATAAGGAAGAGTTATTCTCCTTGGTCTTGCCCTGCATTCTATGTTGAAAATGTAGCAGACTTGGAAAGAGGAGTTCCCATATTAGTTATCAACTATAAACGTCTAAATAAAGTTTTGAGATGGATAAGATATCCAATCCCAAACAAGAGGGATTTGTTGAACAGGTTGCTTAAAGCACAAATCTTCTCAAAGTTTGACATGAAAAGTGGATATTGGCAAATTCAAATCCGAGAAGAGGATAAATATAAAATAGCGTTTACAGTTCCGTTTGGTCATTATGAATGGAATGTTCAGCCTTTTGGGTTGAAAAATGTGCCTTCAGTGTTTCAGAATATCATGAATGAAATCTTTAATCCATTTATGGATTTTATGATTGTCTATATTGATGATGTTCTGGTGTTCTCAAAGAACATAAATCAGCACTAGAAACACTTAAAAGTTTTTCAGTCTGTAGTTAAAAGAGAAGGGTTAATTGTCTCAGCTAAAAAGATGCAATTCTTTCAAACAGAGATTAGATTTCTTGGGCATAACATTACCCAAGGACGCTACACTCCTATTGATAGAGCGATTGTTTTTGCTAAAAAATTTCCTGATAAAATATTGAATAAAACGCAACTGTAAAGATTTTTGGGAAGTGTTAATTATATTGCTAATTTTTATAAAAATCTGGTAATAGATGTGGATCCTCTCTATAAAAGGCTTAAAAAAGTTCCTACAACCTGGATAGATGATTGTACTAAGGCAATTCAAAAAATTTAACTCCAGCCGATATTTTTACCTTGCCTGCATATCTCAGATCCAGATGCCCCTAAAATTGTAGAAACAAATGCTTTTGAAAAGGGTTTTGGTGTTATTCTTAAATAAATCAAGAATTTTAAAGAAATCCTGGTTCGTTTTGTTTGGGCGGGGGGGGGGGGGGGGGTGAAATCCTATATAGCAAAACTATTTGACTATTAAGAAAGAAATTTTATCAATAATTCTGTATATTGATAATTTCCAAGAGGATCTCTTAAATCAGAGATTTCTCCTTTGATTTGATTGTAAATCAGCTAAAGAAGTCTTAGAGAAGGATGTTAAAAATATTGCTTCTAAACAAATATTCGCTTGATGACAGGCATTGCTAGCTGTATTTGATTTTGACATCGAATTTATTAAAGGAGAATCAAATCCTCTGCTAGACTTCTTAACGAGTGAATTCCTGCAAGATACCCCTAATGTTAATGTTCTTTCTCTTGACATATCACCAAGAAGAACATCTAAACCAGCCATGAAACGAAATATTGATGTTTTAAAAGGACAGTCTTCTGGTTCCAAGAAATTCTATAATAAAGGGAAGGCTCCTGAGCTAAAAGCTTATGAAGAATCGCAATATGTTAATACAGTTCTTTAAGAAATTGTGGTTATTGAAGATATTGATTCGACTAGAAAACCTAAAGAAATTGCATAATTATATCTATCTCATTCCTATGATCTTCCTACCGTCCTCCCTAAAATAATGGAATTATTTGAAAAGATTTTTGTAGAAACAGGTTCAGTTAAGATATCTCACAAACCAAGAGATAAACATAATTTGGCCTTTTCTACAGATAAACTTCTAAAAATTATTAGTCTTAAAGAATGGGGTCAGGACCAAGGATTTCAAACCCGGACAGTTCATCGAATCGGAAAAAGTACCAGGTGGATGGGTCACTGGTCCAACCAGTGGTCGAACCGTTATTGAACCAGTGACGTTATTAATATATAAAAATATATATTATTAGTAATTAATAAAATTTTAAAAAATCTCATTTTTATGAACTAGAACATAATAAAGATTAGTTACAATATTAATAAAAGTGGTTAATTTTAATATTAAAATTTTTTTGGTATTAAAAAAAACTGGGTAACCGGGTCAAATAATCGGGTTTACCAGTTAAACCACCGGTTGAACTGGTGGTCAACGGGTCAACCCAAGTTTTGACCAAAATCGATTAATTGGTCTAAACCAGACCGGAAGGTGGACCGATTTCGGTTTTTACTGGCCAGACTGCCGGTCCGGGTTTTAAAATTATGGTCAGAACTTAAGAAAATTTAAATATTTCAATGACAGACAAATGTTTCCTAAAGCCTACATCTACTTTGATTACATTTCAGCTTGGGAAAAATTTATGTTTTATCAAAACGACATGTTTACTCACAGTTGGTTCTTTCATCCTAAACTCTCAAAGAATATGAAAATCACTGACTTTCTGGCGTGGTTTCAAACCTAGTTCTATTAATGGGGTCCGGTTGTAGCCATTTTTCCTAAAAGGATTGATGAAGGGACTTGATAAATATTATCAGACATTTACGAGCCTTAATGATAACCAAGCTATGTTAACCTTTTTCTACATTTATGATATTCCATGGATATTTAAATGGTCTTATACCACTGATCAGTATGCAGGAATAGAGTTTTATCGTCTTATTAGACACGTGGCTATTAAATGGTGAAAAAAGTTTGATGAGGAAAGAGTAGTCAAAGATCTATCTATTTATGTGCCTCCACAATATGTTGATATGGATAAGTTTAATACTTCTCAACAGAAGTTAAAATATGCTCTCAAAGGCATTTCTAGAAATGATATTCTAGAATTTTTAAGAAATAATAGTGATATCGAGGAAATGGAAGACAATGATATGAGGCATCCTCCAACAATCCTTTTGGTGGTCCTTGCGCTCAGTCTCAATAATTCTCCTTGGTTTGGCGTTGTCATATTTGATACTTAAAGCATCTTTGGTGGCCCTGATGAGTGGGGTTTATACTGTAGGGTTTTCGGCACATAAACGCAGCGGAAATTAAAATTTTTCAAAACCCTAAAACGGGATCCATGCAAAAACATATTAATTCAGAGGTTTAGATTTATTTTACTGATTATCCAAGCTTGAATGGAGACGATGGAAATTCTGGAACAGCTTCGAATCTTCAACGCAATCCAAAGGAACTGCGTCTCTACGGTATCCACACGAACACCCCCCGAATCGTCACACGATCTGCAGTGAAGAGAACTGCGGTACTAGCCGCCAAGGATCTGGACTTTCTCGCATTTTTCTCTCTAGTCTCTCTCTAAGAGCGGCTAGGGTTTGGGTTTATAATGAATACCCTAAAACGGCTGAGATATCGTATATATAGCAGTTAAAGGAATTAACCAAAACCTAATCCAATTAGAAAAATAAAATTTGAATTTATATATATTATATCTTAATTAATATACATATATATACAAATTATCCTATTAATTTAAATTCGTAATTTAAATACT
Source organism: Panax stipuleanatus (assembly GCA_020205555.1). Classification (NCBI taxonomy): domain Eukaryota; kingdom Viridiplantae; phylum Streptophyta; class Magnoliopsida; order Apiales; family Araliaceae; genus Panax; species Panax stipuleanatus. The sequence goes on from CM035120.1 coordinate 124,373,366, forward strand.
ATAAATTATATTGACATATTTAAATCCTTACAATTTAAATTAATTCCCTTTTAATTACGTTCTAAGTGTGTGACCCTATATGTTATTATTATGTTGGCAATAATTTTAAAATCATATTATAAAATTATAAACAGTGAGCGGAATCTAGTAATGCATCACTGCTACCCAAATAATAATAAGATCGGTGATTCGATGCAACCTTTTCGTGACCAATGTTTCAATGTAATTTAATCCTTTTAACCTTGACATCCTAGATTAAACTCGAGTCATGGAATGTGTCACACTCTTCATAATTTAATCTGAGTTTTCTTGATCAATGAGTAGACTATATGAAATAAATCTCATAGTCCTACTCAATCAAGAGGCCTATGGATATCACCCCTAATATATAGGAGGGTTAAATTTTATCTAGATCACTTATATTCCTCACACGATTCATGATGTACCCAATAATCACCTTTATTGTCCACCCTATTAAAGGTGACCTTTGATGATATCAAAGTACATAAATTCCCGTGTAGTAATATAGTGATTTCAGGTCGGAGGATTATTACATCATTGTCACTATAAGAATTGATAATGACACTTTGCATAATGCTCCACGTAGAATTCTCATTGTGGGTCTGTCCAGTACATTGTTCTCTAACATATACCTATGCATTGACTCAATATCTCATACATTTATGACCAATGAGATTTGGCCATCAGTCAATCCACATACTAGTCTCAATGTATCATTGTTATCCCATTAACAATGACACTCGACTAGGGACATTTAAGAATAATGATACTAATTGTAATTATATGATCTCATGTTCAAGTCACATACTTGAAGCCATATAATTTGTATCACTATTCTAAGGACTTTTATTATGCTAACATTTATATAACGCAGTAAATAAAATCATAATAAAATAATTCATTTATTCAATCAAATATAATATCAAAAATGTTAAGCAATTACATCAAAGAATTGGCCTTTAGGGCATAAACTCTAACATATACCTATAATTTGGATACTTTTTTAGGCTTAATTCTTTGTTAACTTTAAATATTTTTAGTGTCATTTTACTTGTTTTTGTGTTTATGTTATAGGAAACGGCTTCGGAGGGTCAAAACATGAAAAATGAAGCTTAATGACATTTTTGTAATTTTAGTTGCTGTTCACCCGTCGGGGCGGGGTTTTCCAGTACAAAAGCCCGCCATTGTGGATATTTGGTTATCAGTTCACCATAAAGTTGGAAATATTGGTTTGGACACTGAGTTTGGGGGAGATTTGAAAATCACATATAGATAGCCCACAAAGTGTTCGAAAGAAGACTTCAAAGACTAGGCTGGCTAATAACACATTCACAAGACAGTTATCAGAAGTAACTTCTTGGCACCACCAAAAAGACACTGAGGTGAAAATTCTTCAGCACCAATGTTGTCCCAATTTATATAATGACAAATACGCGCAAGTATATGCGGTCAACAAGTAATAAAGAGTAAGTACAGATATTGTTTCCACGGAGAATTAAATAATAAAAGTTCACCAAACCACTAGCCCGTAATCCTTTCAGTCTTATCTAAACGAGCGATAAAGAGTTTTAAATTAAAACTAGACAAGTAATCAAGTGCTTTAGAATTAAAACTAATTAAGTAAATTTAAAACTAATTAACCCTCGAGTAAAATCAGATAATGAAGATATGAGATCTCAACTTCCCCTAATGATTCATCTAAATCAACATACTCCCAGTTAGGTCAAATTAATTGTCACAGAATGTTAGTCGAGAACACGAAAGTGAGATAAGGCCATCTTTCAATGCACCTAATCCATATCATATACAATCCACAGATGATAGAACACACATGAACACCCACATTACCTAAACCACTATATGTCTATGCGGTCTACAAATAATTAAAGTTTAAGTACAGGTTCTCAACTGACTACGAGCGGCACTTCAGTATATATCTATCCTAAGCACAAATCATACATCTAACGCCATGTAGACATACAATCACCCGCTACTACGATTAGATATAAACCCACATTTTGTCTGTCAAGTCCATATAGGTTATCACAGTAATTGGTAGCTAATCAATTAAGCAATGAAAGCGCGAATCGTAACAGACAATCTCATAGCAATCAATAAGACCAACATAGAAGCATATCAATATAAACTACTCAAAAGGTTCTATTGAAATCTCAAAATAGAGTTTAAGATATCATAATGAAGCACATCTATCATCCACAAGTTGAATACACATCATAAGATTACAAATAGGAAGCAAAGAGATTATAAAGATAGAGAATGCAAATCTGAGAGCTTAAGCTCCTTTGTTGAATCTCCAATGAAATCCACTTGCTTCAATCTTCTTCTCTAATTAAAACCCTAAAAACTAACTAATTAAACCTAAACTTAATCTACTCTTAAGCTAATCTAGACAAGAAATTAAAGAGAAGGGAAAGGAAGAACTAGGGCTAAGCTAAGCTCCTAAAGGGAGTATATCCTCTATGCTGGGCAAACAAGCCCTTATATGCCTTTCTCCAAGCCAAGCCCCATTTAATTGCAAAGTCAAAATCTGGTCAAGTCGAGCTGGCGCGGCCGCGCGCCCTTTAGCCTTTGTCTTGGAGCGGCTGTGCGGATACCCAGAGTGGCCTCTGCTCTGCATATTAGCGCGGCCGTGCGGCTATCCTTCTTTAACCCGGCGCTGCCGCGCTGGCCTGTGGTTTTTGCTGGTGCAATGCTGGCTTCTGCTGCATTCTTCATTTGCTTTCTCCTGCACCTCTTGCCTTCTTGCATCCTTTGACCCTTTTTGCATCATCACATTCCCATCACGCTGCTTGACTCCTTTCCATTATCATGCCATCATTTCTTTTAGCATTATTTCAGCCGTTTTAGCCACATATGCACCAAGAGAGTTCCAAAACATGAAATCTACAAAACAAAGCAAAAATGCATGAAAAGCATAAAACAAGTTGGATAATATTTGAATAAGTGGTCATAAAAATCACTTATCAACCAACACGAGATTTTGATATAAGGAAATTTGTAAGTGCAACGGCCTCGGATAAATTTGACTACTTAGCAAATAAAGCCCTCACTCCTATCCTTCTATCGGACGAGGCCACATACATACAACGCTCACATTAAAAAAGTGGTTTTCCAAGTAATTGAGCAGATTCATCAAATTGGGTATATTGGGCAAGAATTTTTCCATCAACTTCATGAATTGCACGGATTTTTCATTGAAGTGAATTAGTTATCTGCATATTGGAATGAATCCGAATGCCGCTCCAATTTAGTTTTTGAGCCTCAGCCGTTGCCAATTTATCCACCACCAGACATCGATGCGGCGGAGGTCGAGCGCGACGCTTGACCATTCAGGGAAGTCCTTAGTTCTTACATTCTTTCTATTTAAACAATGAGGACATTGTTCACTTTGAGTTTGGGGGTGGATCGTATTTCATTACATAATTGTTTAGTTCACATACATTGCATGGGTGAGTTATTTTTGCATATTGTAGGCATATTTCATTAAAAAAGAAGAAGTAAAAATCTACAAAAATCACAAAAATATTTTCTTTTGCATTTAGTGTTTGCATATAGATTGTTTGCATGAATCTAAGCAATGGATTGGTATGAATTTAGCTCGGTCTAAGATTGATATTGCATGTTAACTTGAAAAGTGTGATGATTGATGATAAGTTCGAATTTTAATTACGATGAAAATCTGAGCATGTATGAAACTTATGTAACTGGTTAGCACTTACGGTTTAACTATTTTAATTAACTTGGTTCAAGGGTTTCATAATTTGTTTCTAGAGGGAAAAGTTTGGTTAAAATTTAAGAAAATTAGTGAACTGGCATTAAAGGTTAAAATAAGGTAAAAGCTTGAGTTTGGGGGAATCTATGATGTATATATATGAAAATTTTAATGAAAAAAGGAAAAAAAATAGAAAATCCAAAAAAAGAAAAAAAGTATGAATAAACACATTAACTAGTTTGGTTCTGTGGCCTTTGTTACTCGAACCAGTAAGCCCTAAGGGATGTCTTTACACCTAGCGCCTTAAAACCATTTGGTTTGGGAGTCGTTGGTCGAAAGTTCGCTACATGGGTAACATTGAAAAGCCTAAGAGAATCAGACATTGCACAGTCAGTTGTACACGCGGGATGGAGCTTAAAACACACTCGTGGTGGAAGAATAAAAGTAGAAACAAACCTCGCAGTGGCCCTTGAACTTGGTGATGGCTTAGTTTTAACCGAAATTGTTATGTTTACAGAGTAATTGAATTGGAACTAAAATTTTCCTCTTAAAAAGTTTGTTATGTGATTATCTTAAACTATGGTTGGTTAGAACGGTTAACGAGCACACATGCACAGCATGGGTGATGACAGGTTTGGATTGACTTACTGGTTAATGGTATGGACTTTGACTTGATTGGATATATTGTTTGAGTATCTTTGTGATATCTGTGAGGCCTGTTGCTAGACATCATATTGATTTATTGTTGGGTTCGTAGGCATAGTAGGTAGTAGATCATGCATATGCATTCATGTAGTTAGGTTAGTTGGTATATTTTTATTTCTCTTGTGTTTTTTGCTTGAGGACAAGCAAAGTCTTGAGTTTGGGGCTATTTAATGAGTGGATTTTATACCTACAATTTGAATACTTTTTTAGGCTTAATTCTTTGTTAAACTTTAAGTATTTTTAGTATCATTTTACTTATTTTTGTGTTTGTGTTGTAGGAAACAGCTTTGGAGGGTCAAAACATTAAATATGGAGCTTAATGGAATTTTTGTAATTTCAGTTACTGTTCACCTGCCGGGGCAGGGTTTTCCAATACAAAAAGCCCGTAGGGGCCGGTTTGTCGGGACGAAAGGGAGTTTTCAGAAGTTGATTCTAAAAAGGATTTGTTTGGGCTAATGGTTTGAAATACTTTAAGGAGGACTAAAAGACACATGAAGAGGGATATAAAAGGAGGATAATTCACAAGGATTAGGAAATTCCATTCCATTCCATTAGATTCGATTAGATAAACCCTATTTTAGATTAGAGTTAAAGATTGAAGCAATTGAAGATCATTGGAGATTCAGAATTGGAGCAAGAGAAATTCAGATTTGCATATCTCTATTCCTAACTTCTCTTTACTTCTATCTTTATCTTTTAATGTATAAACAATTGTGAATTTTGGATTTTAATTCAATCATGAACTAATTTCTAGTTTGAGATTATAATGGATCTTTTTGCGTAGTTTACTTTGATATGCTTCCGTGTTAGTCTTATTAATTATTATTGGATCGTCTATTATGGTTTGTGATTAATTGTTTAATTGCCTAGCTATCAATTACCGTGATAATCCATGTGAAATTGAGAGACGAATTATGGGTTTAAATCTGATCATAATAATGTGTGTTTGTGACTTCTACATGGCATTGGAAATCATGATTTGTGCATAGGATAGATATATACATATGTACCACATGTAATCTAATAAGAACTTGTGCTTAAACTCTCTTTAATTGTAATTCACAAATAGATATAGTGGGTTAGTTAATTAGGGTGTTCATTTTAATTCAATTATATGTGAATTTAAGTTGATATGGGTACGGTGCATCGAAAGATGGTCATATTTTACTTCTGTGTTCTTGATTAACAATCCGAGATAATTAATTTGATTTAACGAAAAATGTATTGATTTAAATAAAATAATATGTGAAATTATAGTCTCAAGTCTTCATATTCTAGTTCATTCTAGGGGTAGTTAGAATTATTTTAATTATATATTGTTAATTCAAAATACTAAATCATTCATTTAAATAAGATTAAGATGGTTACAGGTTAGTATTTGGTGATTTTTATTTAATAATTTCTCGTGAGAACGATACTCTACTTTCACTTTATTACTTGTTGACCACGTATACTTGCGTGTTGTGCGTAACTAGATTTTACCCAATAGGCCCATCTTAGGTTTAGTTCCTCTGTTGTCTATCCAACTCATTCTTATCCAGGACATGCGTCAGCAGTTAGGAATTCCTTTTTTAAAGTTAAAATCAGCTTTATTAAAGAAAAATCTTATCGTCCTATATAAGGATAGCATACTCCTCTATTTAGAGCATCCGAAAATAACTTCAGTTTTTATATTTGTAAGTTTAGAGTGTTTGTTTCTCAAGTTAGAAGATTTTCTAGCTTGAACTTTATGTAAGTTTGTTATTTTCAATAATATTCCGCCTATTTCATACTCTAATTAATCTCTATAGTTTCCTGGCTTATTTGGCATCAAAGCCAAGATAGAGTTTTTGATTTGAAGTTTTGAATTACTGATCTTCTATGCTTTCATCGGTTATCTTTGATCATTTTGTTATAAACATCATTTAATACTTTTAAAAATTAAGCTTAAGGTTTCAATTTGGGTAAGTTGGTTATCATTTTAGGCTCTTGTGTTGTTAGTCGCTTTGTTGACTTAAATCCTGTAGTAGACTTCCCATTTCTTTGAACCTTGCCTGCTTATCTTTTGTTAAAGTTTTAAACAGTTTATATGACTAATGGCAAATTTAATCAGAAACCTAGCTAGATCCACGAGTTCTTCATCTTCATCTTCTTCACTTTCATCTTTGAATTCAACTATTAAACATGTAGTATCTATCAATGATATTGAAACCATTTACAAAATTGGTCTATTCCAAAAACTCATGTTACACAAGTGTATAATAAAGGTATTTTTTTTATTTAAATTGGATTATATAATCAAGTATGTAAAACAGTCTCTTACGATCACTCAAGGTCATATGACCGTTGATATGTTACCTAAAAGGTTACTAGAAGAAGCCACTGAAAGAGGTTAGTCCAGGTAGCAGGTTAAACCATTAACCAGAACTGACCTAAATACTTCGTTAATGTTGTGTTTAAGAAACAAAAGACATTTAAGGTTTAACGATTCGTTGTTAGGATGTATAACTTCATCCCTATCAGAAGGTCCGATTTACTTTAATAGTTTCCCAAATTTCTCTGTCTCTCTCTTAGATCCTACAATCTTAAAAACCTTAACACTGAATGTTCAGACATCAGGTTTTGAGATGGATCCGTTATCGTCAAACATGGTTTTAATATATAGAATTTTTATTAAAGTTATGAATATTGTTACTCCTGATGTAATTCTTAAAAATAATTTTATTAAGGATAAAAGGGGAGAAACAATGGTATTTCAGATAAATCCTATGAAGGCCAACATCTCAGTACCGAAAACTCTTAAATGGGAAGAAATTTCGGTTCTACAAGATTGGACGTTAACCAATGAAGTACCTAAAAAATGATGACTAGGTTTCATACCTACCAATCAGGTATCAATTGACTTGAATTGTTATTTTTTTCTGTGTTTTTTAGTTGCTTTTCATACATTTGTGTTATTTGTGTAGGATCTATGCTTGAGAATGGTCTTGGCACCTTTTGGAATGAAATAGTAGTGAAAGGATCAGAGTGCAGCAGTTAGCAGAGTAGGGCGGCCACCCCCAAAATGAGCTAGGGTGCAGCGCGGTCGCGCCAAACTTCAGTCCTAGAAACTTCCTTCTGCCATAGCAACGCGGCCGCACCCAAAGGCAGAACAAAAGTAGCGTGGCCGCGCCACTTCGAATGTTGACCAGAGTTGACTTTTTCATTAAAAGGTGTAATTGAGTTGTAAAGTGAAATGGATTTCATAGTTTGACTAGGAATTATAACAAAACTTATAAATAGCTGTTTATGTCAGTTATTAGGATTCTATTCTATCTTTCATTCACAAACCCTAGTTTTAGCTTAGTTTTTGAAGAATTGAAGCAGTTGATCAAGCAAGAAGGATTCAAGGTAAACGTAGAGAAGAGAAGAAGGATTGCAACTTAGTTTTTATTCTCTTTCCCTATCTTTTACTTTTATAATCTGAATGCTCAATTAATTGTGGATTTTGGATTTTAATTCAATGACAATGAACTAATTCTCTATTTAAGGCTACAATGGATCTTATTGTGTAAATGTGATTAGCATACTTCCTTGTTAAGTTATAGCTAATTATTATTGGATTGTCTATTATGGTTTGTGTTTAATTACTTAATTGCCTAGCCAGTAATTACAGTGATAATCTATATGAAATTGAGAAACGGATTATAGATTTAGATCTAATCATAATAGCATGTGATTGTGTTTTTTGCATGGCGATGGAACTCATGATTTGTGTTTAGGATAGAGATATACCTACACACCGCATGTAATCTGATAAAGAACTTATGCTTTAAATCCTCTTTAATTGTAATTCACATAGAGATATAGTGGATTAGTTAATTAAGGTGTTCAGTTTAATTCTATCATCTGCGGATTTAAGTTGATTCGTTTATGGTGCATCGGGAGATGGTCATAGATATTGATGTGTTCTTGATTAACAATCCAAAATAGTTAGTGTGGCTTAACAGGTAGTGTGTGATCTAAGTAAAGCAATAAGTGAAGTTGTAGTCTTAAGTCTCCATTATCTGATTTAATCTTGTGGTAATTAGCTTAAATTTAATTAATTAACTAGTTTCATAAAATTTCACCATTTTGATCATTTTTGTTTAATAAAAATGAGATAATATAAAATTGGTAGTTGTCAGGATAAATTACAGTTTATTTTCTCCGTGGGAACGATACTCTACTTACACTTTATTACTTGTGGACTGCATATACTTGCGTATTTTGCTAGTATAGATTTAGGCAAACAAGTTTTTGGCACCATTGCTGGGAAAATTTAAATTGTGTTTATTTCTTTCAATATCAATTTCATTAAATTGGTATTAGTTAAAATAATTTTCTTTCTTTTTGTTTACTTCCTGTTTCAGGTACTTTTGATCAGTGCATGCAAACACGGTCAAAATAATCGGAACTTGAACCGTACGTGGATGATATTAAAAAGGCACTTTCAACGGTTATTGAAGTTTTGTAAGGAAACAAGGGATAAAATGGCAAACGAAGCTCAAAAGTCACTAAGAGATTATGCCTTGCCGAAATTTGATGACATCAAATCGAGCATCACGAGGCCAGCCATTGCTGCTAATTCCTTTGAAATTAAGTCGGGTATAATTCAGAACTCGGTACAGTTTGGGAGATTGGCTAATGACGACCCGAATGAACATTTGGTAAGCTATTTGGAGAATTATGATACATTCAAGTACAACAGGGTAACAGATGATGTAGTGAGGCTTCAGTTATTTCCATTCACATTATGGGACAAGGCAAAAAGTTGGTTACACTCACTACCACCGGGCTCTATTACTACTTGGGATGACTTGACCCATAATTGTTTAGCAAAGTTCTTTCCGCCAACCAAAATTGCAAAAATGAGGAATGATATTACTGCCTTTGAACAACAGCATGGAGAATCATTGTACGAAGCTTGGGAGAGGTTTGAGGAACCTTTGAGAAGATGTCCACATCATGGACTACCCAAGTGGCTACAGGTTTAGACATTTTACAACGTGTTAGGCAGTAATACTCAGACAAGCATCGATGCAGCAATGGGAGGAACACTTATGGCCAAGAGTTTTGATGAGGCATTTGATTTTCTAGAGACCATGGCAGCTAACAATTACCAGTGGCTGACTACAAGGATGAATCAACCTAAGGTAGCAGGGGTGTTAAAAGTGGATGCAGCAACAACTCTCGCAACTCAGATGTCAGCGCTTTCAAAGAAAATGGATGCAATTGCAGGTGTAAACATTCAACAAGTGGCATTCGTATGTGAGTTGTGTGCGGGTTCACATCCAATTGAGTAGTGTACAATTAATCCAGAGGCATTCAATTTTGTGGGTAGTTATAATCGTCTGCCAAATCCTTATCAGAATAGTTACAATCTGGGGTCAAGGAATCATCCTAACTTTTTGTGGAGTAATAATAAGAATCAACAGCAGGCTCTACGACCAGCACATCCTCTCGGGTTTCAGAATCAACAGCAATAGTTAGTTCAACAGCCGAAAAAGAAATCAAATTTGGAAGAATTGTTATTGAAATACATAGCTAGCAATGATGTGGCAATGAAAAGTCAAGCAGCAGCAATCCGAAACCTTGAGAACCAAATGGGACAAATGGATAATATTTTGACTAACAGACCTTAGGGAGCTTTACCAAGTAACATAGAAGTCAATCCAAGAAACGATGGGAAAGAGCAGTGTAAAGCGGTGACACTTAGTAGTGGGAAACAGTTAAATGACAAAGTACAGATAGTCCGACGAAGGTGCTAAAAATTAATGAAAAAGCAAATGAAAAAGTTGAAGAGAAAAAGGTAGAAGAAGAACCAGTGGTAAAGGATAAGGTAGAAAAATTAGCAGTTATTCCACCAGTGCCATTTCCACAGCGGTTCCAGAAATAGAAACTAGATAAGCAATTTTCCAAATTTCTCGAGGTGTTTAAGAAATTACATATCAACATCCTGTTTGCAGAAGTGTTAGAGAAGATGCCTAGTTATGCAAAGTTCATGAAGGATATCTTATCCAGGAAAAAGAAGCTATGTGATTTTGAAACAATGGCTTTAACCGAAGAGCGCAGCGCTATATTGCAAAAGAAGCTCCTTCCGAAATTGAAAGATCCAGACAGCTTTACTATTTCGTGCACTATAGGAAGCCAATTTTTCAAAAGATGTATTTGTGATTTGGGTGCGAGTATTAATCTGATGCCACTATCTATTTACACCCAGTTGGGACTACCAGCACCGGGACAGACAAATATCTCTCTATAGCTTGCAGAACGGTCAATAACATATCCGAAGGGAATTGTTGAGGATATTCTAGTGAAAGTTGATAAATTCATATTTCCAGTTGATTTCATCATATTGGATTATGAAGAAGATAAGTACATTCCAATTATACTTGGGAGGCCATTTTTGGCTACCGACAGACCACTCATCGACATTCAAAAAGGAGAACTGACAATGAGGGTTCAAGACCAAGAGGTGACATTTAATGTGTTCAAAGACATAAAGTTTCATAGGGATGAGGAGGAATGTTACCGTGTAGATGTGATCAAGGAAGCAGTGGATGATGAGTTCTTAAGGATGTTGAATGCCGATCTGTTGGAAACTACATTGTTAGGGGATACTGAAATGGATAATCCGAAATTGATATAGTATTATATTGGATGCATTGCCAATGGTAAGTAAATTCAAAATTCCTTTCGAGCTATTGGAATATGCAGAAAAATCTTCAGATCGTATGGAATCATCTTTAGAGGAACCTCCCACACTAGAACTAAAACCTTTACCTAACCACCTCAGGTATGCTTATTTGGGTAATTCATCTACTTTTCCTGTTATTATTTTGTCTGCACCTAACGAATTGCAAGAAAGTAAGCTGTTACGAATTCTTCACGAGTACAAAAATGCAATCAGATAGACCATTGCGGACATCAAGGGGATAAGTCTATCATTCTGTATGCATAAGATCCTCTTGGAAGATGATGTGTGTCGACGTCGGGAAAAAATTGTGAGTCGTGTTTGGACCCGAATCTTTCTCTTTTCCTAGTGTGTGTCTACCCTTATTCTTTTTATTTGAAAAAAGGTTTTGAAGGGTTTTTTTGGAAAAGGCTAACATGTAACATGTCGACGATTTGAACATTTTATAGAGTCGCCAGCTGGTAGTTTTGAAATGGTTGTACCAACTCAACCGAGTTTTGTTTGAAAAGAGGCCCAATTGCTGGACACTGTCGAAACTTGATCTTTGAAACTGAAGTTCTAAGTTCGGGGGCTTGGTTAAGTGTAGGGAAGGTGTTAGGCACCCCACAACTCCCGTTAAAATACGGTACTGCATCTTTTTAATATTGTTCTTTTAAATCTGCAATGTGTGTGTGTGAATGCTGGAAGATATTGGGCCTATATTTGATTGATTTGAAAGTATAGACGTGCTTCGTTGAACCTATATACGAAGGGTTTGATTTGATTTGCAAAAGTCTTTTTTTAGACAAGATTATTAAAATGATGTTTTGAAAGCAGATTTTCAAACCCTTACGCTTACATAGGAATTGAAACATATCAATATTTCCATTTTTTTTATCTATTTAGCCTTTTGGCTCAATTTGAATGGTGATTGTCGGGCTGCGAAGCATCATCGATCACAAAATATATACAAGTGTCGGTCTTCTCACAGGCATGACAGCCATCGGAGTGACTTTGACACGACAAATCGTATTTCACTATGTTGAGACCTTAAACCCGGATAACCGTTTTAAGGTCTTTTGGATGTACATTTTTACAAAAAAATTGGCAGGGTACATTTGTAAAATGGAGTTTGTCCATCATGGAAATCAGATTCTGATCAGTTTGATCACGAATCCCACGATTCCTAGGCTCATAGAGGGAAATCAATAAACCTGCACAGCTTAAATATGTACAGAAAATGTATATTTACATTAATCATCGCAATAACCAAGGATTCATCAGTAAATCCTGGTATACGCGTAGTCGAAGCGTCTCGTTCCCACTAGATAGCGATCTAAGGGCCGCGAGGTTGCTTTATAATGAATAAACTAGAAAAACTGCTAGATTTAAGTAAATCTCAGCCATTCTAGCTTCCCGGTTCCGTTTGGGCCTATTTTGAACCATTTGAAAGGTAGAGTTAGCGAGATTTAAAGAAATCTAGTTCGTCCGAAGAGATGTCAGCGCCGATTCATATCAAATGAATATTTAAAGTAGCAATTTAATCATAAATAAGTAAAGAAATATATATATATATATATATATAAGTATATATATATATATATATATATATATATATATATATATGAAAGCTGTAAAGGGCGATGGGTTTTCACTCCGATGCCCGGACTGGAATGTAAATATATATATATATATATATATATATATATATATATATATATATATTTGTAAAAGCTATAAAAAGGCACGGAGTAATCCAGGCTTGACAGAATGGAAATATATATAAAAGTTGTAAATGGCGGTGGGTTTTCACTTCGATGCCCGGATTGGAATGTAAATATATATATATATATATATATATATATATATATATTTATAAAAGTTATAAAAAGCCACAGAATAATCCAGGCTGGATAGAATGTAAATATATATATATATATATATATATATATATATATATATATATATATATATATATATATATATATATATATATATATATATATATATATATATATAAAAGCTGTAAAGGGCGACAAACATTTTATCCTTTGTCCGGACAGAAATGTAAGTATATCTATATATATATAAGCAGTAAAAAGGCCACAGAATGATCTAGGCCAAACTGAAATGTAAATGTTAATATATATAATTAATATATATATATATATATATATTAAAATAATAAAAAGGCCACGAAGTATAAGTCCAGGCCCAAATAAGTCAGAAAAATGTATATATATAGTTATATATATAAAAGTAGTAAACTACCACAGATTTGACATCCGAGCTTGACAGAATTGAAAAGTTAGTATATATTCAGTTAAATATACACATTAAAAAGCCAAACCCAGACTGAGAAGATAACCCAGACCAGTCCGGCGAAGTTGCTGTAAAGAAATATATATATAAAAGTTGTTAGAAGCGACGGATTGACGATTCGAGTTGCAGAAATGCTAGAAAATTAGTTTATGTACTAAAATGTACAAAAGCGGAAGTAAAACGATAATCAGAAAGTGAAACTTAACGTGCAAGTTTATAAAAGTGCAAAGAAGTAGTATGAACTTTCTGATCATAAAAATACTCACAATGGATTGCTACACGGGTTTTTTTCCACTTGGTAGGCTTCAAACGTCTGTTTCCACTGGTTAATTTTTGGTATGTGGTAGTATATGAGTATACCTACGTGTTAGAGTAATAAAATTTGGGTTTGGAGTATAAGAGTGGGGCTGAGAAACCAAACGGGCAAAGGTTCAGAGCGTTTTTCTATATAAAATGAGCTGGGGCTGCACTCATATATATAGACCCAGTGGAAGCGGCTCTGCCTGCGGCAGCCACAGGTAGAGGTGTGGCTCCACGTGGCAGGGCCCACGTGGCGGGTCCCATTGCATCGAAGTACGTGCACTCAGAGCAATGCGAGGTCAAATTCAAAACTTTCTAACTTTGATCGGAGAGTCCATTTGAGGCATGCTATACCTTTCTGGAAAGCCCCTGCCGAGAGTGTCATAATGACATAGGAGTAAGCCTTTTCCGAGTCCAAAAAGACGGGTTCATAACTAGGTTTTCAATTCCTCGCAGTTTGTCCGTTGAGCTTTCTTGCGCTATTTCCACTCGGGATCACCGTTATGGTTCTTTCTGACCTTGGTGACATCAATTCGGCTTGAGTTTGATCGAATCGGCTTTAAGTTGTCAAAATGACCATTTTCTGCCCCTCCCAGGGTTGCCTTTAGTGCTGGCATGGTCTTCGGCTGATTTTTTGGGGTTGTCTCCGAGGTTTGGATCCCAGCCGATTCTGTTTGTCCTCAGGGTGTTGGGTTTGTACGAAATTATGGCGCAATCAAATTGCAAAATTTAGCGGAAGCATGGTATATCAGAGTTTAAAATTTTTTTACAAAACCATTACCCGGATCATCCTTTATGCAAATTATTAATTTAAAACGACAAATAAGAAGTTATGGAATCATACCCTTGTAGAGCGAAGCTTCTATAGGTACGAGTTCAACTCCTTGTTATTCGTGATCTCCTTGAATTTTTGGGTTAGATTCCTTCATTTGATCAACGTTAGCCACCCAAGTGTTTGGCCTCTAGAGGTGATCCACCAAGGAAGAGGAATTATTAAGAAGAAGGGTGGTTGGCTAAATCCTAGTTTTCTATCCTCTATAGAAAAGGAGTGCTCTCCAACAATTGAAATTGCATCAACTGATATCTAACATAAGACTCCTCTTAAATAGATATTGGTCAAACCTTCTAATCCTATTAGACATAGGATTTCATTTAATTAATTAAACTCCTTTAATTAATTAGGCTTCCCAACATATTGGGACTAATTAATTAAAACTCCTTTAATTAATTTGCCTCCTAATCTTATTAGGAATAAATGAGAGTACTAATATTAAATTAATTTCCAAACTCCTTTAGAAATTAAAATAATAATAACTGTAATAATATTAATAAGACTCCTCTTATTAATTAATATTTAATATTTTTAAAATATTAAATAATAAACATTAAGCTATTTAATTTATTCTATCACCATAGATTAAATTAATTACACTTAATGCATTATTGCGATTATGCCATTATCTTCTTAAATAATTATTTTTCCTTTTATGGTGTGACCCTTTAGGTTCTCTATATTAAACCGGTTGTGAATAAATCAATTAGAATAATTCTAATCATATTTAAATAAATAAATTAAACTAATAATCTATTTAAATAAATAATATTTATTCTACAATAGGGTTAAGCCTCCCTAGCGATCAACGACTTTCCAGATAATATAGATTTCAACATTAATCATAAAAGAACCTGTGAGTAAATAGTTACTGTACAATTCAATCCTTCCACCATACAATGTCCCAATTAAATTGAAGACATGAAATTACTGTTAAGTCTTATTTATTTAATTATATGTATTTCGATTAGAAAATGCACAACTCCAAAAATTACAAATTAGAAACTCCTTTCTAATTTCATTCTGCCTTGGCCAATGACTACTATGTTGTCATTTAACGAATCACATAGGACATATCTCTTCTTTTACTAGAAGTGGTAGATTATTTATTGATCATTCATTATCTTCATATGTAACTCATTATACCCAAGCATACCCTTTGATATACCCTAAGAGTTTTTAAGGAATAAGTCAAAGTATAATTCATTACATACAAGATACTATGATGATCTCAAGTCCAAGGATCACTTGTACTACTATCACATTAGGAATTCCTATTGACAGGCAAGTAAAACTCCATTAGATATTCTATAGCGAGTCACGTTCAGTGAACTTATTCTCCAATAAGCACCTACATACTTATTTTAGTGTCTCCACACAAATGATCATGAGATCAATCATCATCATCCAATGAGCAAGCAACATATGTACCAATCTATCCGAATTTACTAACCCCCTATTTAGTAATCCAACGATTGGGAACTATTTTAGTTTTAAGCTTTCAAAGAATTTAGATCTCATTAGCATGATCAACATCATGATTCTAAAAGCATTGCTTAAAACTATGGGTTATTACATATTATAAAAATAACTTCATGTAGATAATTAAACGCCTTTAATAAGTGAATACTTTTTTTAATAAATAAATAAGATCGCTCCAAAGTATATGCTTTATCATCATACATGATTGGCTTGTTTGCATACTACTTTCACAGGGTTGTCTCTGAGGCTGACTTGGTCCTTTCAGGTTTGTCTCTGGAGATGATGTGAGGCTTCGGGGTTATCTCCGAAGTTAATTTGACCTCCCGGGTTGGGACTAGGGCTGACTTGTACCTCCTAGGATGTGATCGAGGTTGACCTGTACCTCTCAGGATGTGACCGGGGCTGATCTGTACCTCCTGGGATGTGATCGGGGCTAATCTGTACCTCCTGGGATGTGATCGAGGCTGACCTGTACCTCTTGAGTTGTGATCGGGGCTGACCTGTACCTCCCGGGATGTGATCGGGGCTGACCTGTACCTCCCGGGATGAGACCGGGGTTTACCTGTACCTCCTGGGATGTGACTGGGGCTGACCTGTACCTTCTGGGATGTGATCGAGGTTGACCTGTACCTCCTGAGTTGAGACCGAGGCTGATCTGTACCTCCCGGGATGTGACCGGGGCTGACCTGTACCTCCCGGGTTGCGACCGAGGCTGACCTGGCATCCAGGTAGTGAGACCGGGGTTGAACTGACATCCCGATATTGAGACCGGGGTTGAGTTGGCATCCTAATATTGGGATCGGGGTTGACCTGGCATCCCGGTATTGAGATCGGGGTTAAACTGGCATCCCGGTATTGAGATCGGGGTTGAGTTGACATCCCGGTATTGAGACCGGGGTTGACCTGGCATCCCGGTATTGAGACCGAGGTTGAGTTGACTGTTTTGCCCTTTTGTAGGGTTAGTAACAGGAATACAAAACCTCGTTTGTCTATGACAGAATTGAAGAAAATTCCGAGTGTCTACATATGCCCCTCTTTATCATGTTTATGTAATGTAATGAAATGAACAGGATAAATATTGCTAGACACTGGGAATATGATGAATGCAAATGTAATGCAATGCACGACATGATATGTGATGAATGTTAGATACCTTCGAGGGGAATGGGGCTATCACTGACTGCTCACGTCATTACCTGCTGGGGATAACGTTATCCTGGATAGCCCTTGGTGTTGGTAGGGTACAACTGGTAGGTTATCAGAGTTAGGTTATCATAGATTATGCTCATCACTTTCTGCTGGGGATAACGTTATCCGTGATATCTCTTGATGCTACCTTGGTTTGAGACCAATGGTTTCCCACGTCTGTCAATACTCAATGTAGGGCATATTTTCCTTCGGATGATGCCGTTATACATTTTTGAAGGCTCCTCTGCTGGGGATATATCTCTGTTGTTGAGTTACCTCAGTGGGTGCTTCTAATGCCTATCATGACGATAATTTACACCGGTAGTTTGCAACAGAAGGTTGAATCACTAATCCTTCTCGGTGTTCCTTTTAAGGATATGTATAACAGATTCCATCATCTGTCTTTTATAGGGATAGATTGATATACTATTTCTGCCATCGGATCATTCCTGATGCTTCGCTGAGGTTGTCGCCAACGGCTGATAGTGTCAGGCAGTTTGACCTTCGCTGAAGTAGCCTTCAACGGCTGAATGTCACTGGTTCGTTCCCGATGCTTCGCTGGGGTTGTGCCAACGGTTGAGATGTCACCGGTCTGTACCCGATGCTTTCGCTGGAGCCAACGGCTGAAATATCACCGGTCTGTAGCCGATGCTTCGCTAGGGTTGAGCCAACGACTGAAATGTCACCGGTTTATACCCGATGCTTCGCTGGAGTTGAGCCAACGACTGAGATGTCACGGTCTGTACCCGATGCTTCGCTGGGGTTGAGCCAACGGCTGAGATGTCACCGGTCTGTACCCGATGCTTTGCTGGGGTTGTGCCAATGGCTAAATTGTCATCGATCTGTACTCGATGCTTCACTGGGGTTGTGCCAACAGCTGAACTGTCACTGGTTTATACCCGATGCTTCGCTGGGATTGTGTCAACGGCTGAACTGTCATCGGTCAGTACCCGATGCTTCGCTAGGGTTGTGCCAACGGCTGAACTGTCACCGGTCTGTACCCGACGCTTCGCTGGGGTTGTGCCAATGGCTGAACTGTCATAGGTCAGTACCCGACGCTTCGCTGGGGTTGTGCCAAAGGCTGAACTATCATCGATCAGTACCCGACGTTTCGAAAGTGGCAGTTTACAGCAGTTTTTCAGCAGTTTTCATCAGTGGTCCCTGGATATTGCTTCGGGATGATAACCCATGGTTTTTATGAAGTTTTTTTTATTAGATATGACTTTTCATCTCATGTAAACTCTGTTTTAACTCGAACTGGACAGAGCTGGAGGGGGCGGGACCCACCCTAGGGAGCCGCAGGTGGGCTCGCTCATTCCTGCGGTTTTAAAATGGGCAGCGGGAGCTCTCATAAGTCATTTTTAGTTTTGATTTTCTATAGAAATCCGATTTTCTTTTTCAGATCTAAGGATGGTCGAGCAGCTTTTTTCAGATTTCGTCAGCGGCCACACGTTCTGCACGTCTCAGGTGACGTTTTCATCCCTTATTTTCTAGTTTTAACCTATAGAATTGTGTAAACCATGTAGGGTGCTTTTGAATGCAATGTATCAAAAATGTATGCTTATATGACTTACTAAAAATTTTCTGACTTCATAAGTATGCATATTTTACTGTGATGCACATTTTGATGTAAGAAAATTTGGATTCTGAGACAGTCAATTTTAGCTCTTTTTGATCAGTTTACTCATCCTTTTTGAGGCCTAGTGAGCCTGGATTTTCAACTAAATATTTTCCATGGTAACTTGGCTACTATGTGAAGTTTATTTTTGATTTTTTTCATAAATATGAACTATTTTTATTTTTTTGGAAGGTGTGCTACTGAATGGCCACCTAGACATGCCTTTGTGCATGCGGACAGTCCATTTTACAAAGGAGACTCTGGCGAATTTTTTTTCAAAAGCCTAAGCATTTAATAAACATCATGCATGTTTTAAGATTTTAAAAATGTATGACAATACTGATTTAAATTAATAAGCCACATATTTTAGGCTTACCTCACCCTTTCTGAGGAGATTTGGAGACTTTGTCCAGGTCATGAACCGAGAAAGACCCAGGAGTGCTAGCAGGGTTGTTTCAGGAGTTAGACGAAGGAGAGCCTCCGATGTTCCTCAGCCACGGCCAGCACGACCGCCTCATAGACTGGCTGAGTCAGTGATCCGTCCGATTCGAGCTGAGCCGTCGGTGGACATAGATGATGAGGAGGCTCCATTTATTGCTCCTGCCCCAGCGTAGGCTCCACGTGCGGAGCTCCCAGGCATTGTAGTGCCATTTCAGGACTTGCTGGGAGATTTGAGTTGCCATCCATCGAGATTCCTTCACGCCAATGAGGTGACTGAAGTTTTCTTCTTTCTGGATTTTCTTTCTTTCTTTTTCCATTTTCGAGGCACAGATTTGATATGGGTTGGCTTTTGATGCAGGTTTCTGGCTTTACATAGTCTCGAGAGAAATAGTTTAATGTGCATTCTCTTTATCACACTTGCACCAGGAATACAGGGACATTGTTGATACCTGGGGGTTTCAGGCATTCTTTTATATCCCTCGCCATTGCCCCTGGGGTTATATAAGAGCTTTGTCTGAGCGCTGGTTCCACCAGACTCAGTCTCTCCACTTGCTGGATTGCGAGGTGATGATGATACCTATGGATTAGAGGTTCATCATCGGGATAGAGTTTAAGGGTGAGCCAGTGCCTATTATGGCTGACATTGCACCCATTGCCGTCCGGTCACTGCTGGGAGTCCCTGTGACAGCAATCAAGGGTCGGACGGTCCGATTTGGTCCCTTGAGCGTAGATGCCCAGAGTGGGGCTTTGCTTGAGCTTCTGCCTGATGATCAGAAGGTTAGAGATCGCATCCTATGGCGACTGTTCTTAGTGATCATCAGGGGTTGTTTCCTAGCGGACAACTCTACGACGGTGTCCTTTGCCCTGATCAGTGCCACTCGATATGTGGAGCGCCTCAGTGACTTTGATTGGGGTACTTATACCTTTGCCTATTTTCTCTGAGGTATGCACATGCGCTCGGAGGGTGTGACAGAGGCTTGGTTAGGGTTCTACCCATTTCTGCTGGTGAGTTCATCTTTCTTGTACCATTTTGATTTCTGCATTTACATTTGTTAGTATTGGTCACGGAGGACTTTTGATATTTACATGGTCAGTTCTGGGCATATGAGAGGCTTCCTTGCCTACGTCCCGCCACCACTTTAGGCCTGGAGACTTATCCTTGGGGACAACGTTTGCACCATTCCACTTTGACGGAGGTCCCTGTAGCTGAGGGATTCACCCAATCCCGTCTGTAGCTTGATCTTTTGATTGCAGGATCGATATCATGGGTACCGTATACCTCAGACTTTTTGACAGTCGAGTTTGAGGGCGATTTCCCCACTGGCCGGGAGTTTGTACTATCCACCCGCAGAGTCCCATTTTTGATAGAGGGAGGTTGGGAGCACTATTTAGGAGAGCGTGCTATCAGGAGCATCACAGGCAAATCCGCATTCCCTTTGTTCCTCTAGCTTGGCATCATTGGCCACTAGTTCAGCCACTCACAAACATTCTGATGGAGGGCGTAGATGGCTTTACCCTGTCAGAAGGTCCATACAACAAGAAGGCATTTAGCAGTTGGTGAAGTCCTCTCACTATTGGGGTTCAGACACGTGCTACCCAGTTCATGGAAGATATGGTGCCAGGGTCTGTGATGATGACAAACTGGATAGCTTGCCTCAGGGAGTCTACTTACTTGGACCAGATTACAGGACTAACCCAGCAATTGGAGAAAGCTCATTTATTTATTAGGCATCTTTGCAGAGATCCAGTAAAGGCATCTTCTTTTGATCCTTCTGGCTTTGGAGCCGGCCCTTCCACAAGTCCATTTTCTAGCAGTTATACAGGGGCTGATCCTCCCTTGTACCCCCCTGACATTTCTGATGGCCGAGACTTTGTGTCCATGGAGGAGATAGAGCAGGTTAACAGCCTGAGTGTAGATATTTTGGATCTTTCTGAATAGCTTTTGCAGTTATATCTTTTGATAGGCCACTTTTTTGGCTGTTGGGCGGCTGTGCCCCATATCTCTGTACTTTTTATTTTATATTTTATTAGCAGACAGAGATGATGCTTGCAGTAGATGGTTTATTGTAGATATGCATGATATTTCCTATCTATTGCATCATGTTTATCATTATCATTATGCATGTATTATGTTATGGATATGCACTTAGACAAATGAGTTCAGTTTGACTCTTGGATGGTTTTGTGATACGGTGATACAGATGTCGTCAACGACAGTTAGCCGCATCGAGCATTTACCACTATCTGTGGTAGCATCGTCTTTGAGGTTGTGGTATGATAGTCTGCCCTTCCTAGCTAGAGGGACAGTGGATCGGATGTTAGGGCATTCATTAGCTCTCGTGGACTTCTAGGTTCCATATGGATTCCTAGATGGACTTTTATCTTGTTGGATACCTAAGAGGCAGGTTTTTCGCTTCGGGCGGCATGAGCTGACTCCAACTTTAGAGGAGTACGAGTGGCTTACAGGTTTCGCTTTGGACTTGCCTTGTGCTCGCACTAGTATTAGTGATATGAGGAGACCGTTCCTGCGGATGTCGGGTTTGTGTCAGAGTGTAGTCACGGATGAGATCGTTTCTGGACAGGTGATCTCGATTGACTTCTTGATCGATCGTTTCGGAAGACTGGATAGTTACGATCGACATGCTGGTGATTTCATTATCTCGGCAGAGGCATGACATTCAGCCAGGATAGATGTTTTGCTGATGTGCATCGTGACCTATGTATACATGCCATTGTATTTGGACCATTTGGACCTGGGCTTGATGGTCGTGGTCCGTGCCCTTAGACAGGGTAGCACCATCCTACCGATGATAGTGGCCGAGACATTGAGGTCAGCTACCTATTGCAGCACCCATTTAGAGGGGTTTTTTAGAGGTAGCTCTGTCCTTCTGTAAGTATGGCTCATGACCCATTTGAGTCCGATCAGCTTCTTCAGACATCAGGGGTATTGCTTCTCCTATAAGATAGCTACGTCCTACTCATTTCTGCCAGTAGAGTGTTCAGATGTAGAGACATGGTCAGCTTTTTTGTCAGATATTGAGCATCTTTTTTCGATTCTACCATGCTCAGGGCTAGTCTCCCCTTATAGCTTCATCACCCATGCATCTGGCATTGACTACTTGCCCCTAGCGGGATTGAGAGGGGTGACCACTTAACATCCATTAGCAGTTATGGGTCAATTTGATCAGTTCCATAGCCTGCACCAGTTTGAGGTGGCCATGGGTCAGCGAATGTCAGCTTCTTCTATGTCATCAGCCAACCTGATCAGGATTTATGAGTGTTGGACTCATAGGGAGAGGGCTAATTTTTCTACTAGCCATACAGATCATTTTCCAGAGTATTCGGCATGGTTGGAAACCGATATAGCATCAGCTGCATTCATCCAGTCAGCTCCGGTGGTGGATTCAGATGAGGAGGAGCCTATGGAGGATCCTGATTCTCCTACGGAGGATGATTTGTTCATAGGTCTGACAGCAGCCTTAGTTAGTGACCCGCCAATCATTCCTGTCGGGACAGATCCAACTTTGGCAGATTCACTAGCTATGATGACCTTCGAGAGAGATCAGGCTAGGGCGCTGATGTTGACTGCCCTGTCTGGCAGAGATATAGCTTTTGCTGATAGAGATGCGGCTCGAGCCACTCGGGATACGGTATTGGTCAAGAGGGATGAGGTTCGTTCTTCTCGAGATGCTACTTTTGTCGAGATTGAAGAGACTTTAATTGCCCAGGATGCTGCTTTTGTAGAGAGGGATGAGGCTATAGCTTCCTGAGATTTCCACATTGTCGATAGTACTGCTCTCCGATCATATACTCATGGTTTGGTTGCCGATATGAATGTTTACATTGATGATCACAGTGTCACTATGCAGATGGTTGTGGATGTTTTAGCCTGCATGGAGGCTGAGGGTATTGCGCTTGCAGCGACTCCTCCATCTTCAGAGCGAGATGTTATGTTGGCACTTCTGTCCCGTTTATCTTTGGGTCCATAGACTATCTTTGTTTTTCCTGCACATACTAGATCAGCCATTTTTGTCATGTACAGGACACAGTGTATATATCAAATAATATTATATATCAGAGAAATATATTTTGATTCATTTCCCTATTTGGATATGTATTGTCATTGCTGAGTGATTACCACTTCTTTTATAACTTGCTGTTGTTGTTGTATCATGAGCTTCTCCTTGAGGGATTAACATTGAGATGTAATAAAATATCTCGAATGGGCCTGTTGATAAGGGAGGCTTGATAGGATTTAGGTTTTATATGGTTTCGGTGTCTTGGGACTGGTTTTATTGGTTTTTTATATTTCTTTGAAGGTCAAACTGCACCGTAAATGGCTGCCTACGTACTCCCGGGTTGAGGGAGATCAGGTCATTCGTAGTTCAGTTTTGTGTGAGAGAGGCTTGAGAAGTGTTTCTTTTGAGTTTGGTTTGATGAGCTTTTGATTTTTTGTTTGGTTTGACTGCATCAGGAATGGCTGCTTACGTACTCTCGAGTTAAGGGAGATCAAGTCACTCCTAGTTCCATGGTCAACTTTTCTATCAGATATTGCGCATCCTTTTTCGATTATGCCATGCTCAGGGCTAGTCTCCCCTTATAGCTTCATCACCCATGCATTTGGCATGGACTACTTGCCCCTAGCGGGATTGAGAGGGGTGACCACTTACCATCTGTTGGCAGTTATGGGTCAGTTTGATCAGTTCCAGAGCCTGCACCAGTTTGAGGGGGCTATGGATCAACGGATGTTAGCTTCTTCTATGTCATCAGCCGACCTGATCAGGATTTATGAGTGTTGGACTCATAGGGAGAGGGCTAATTTCTCTACTAGCCATCCGGATCGTTCCCCAGAGTATTTAACATGGTTGGAGACCGATATAGCATCAACTGCATTCATCTAGTCAGCTCCGGTTGTGGATTCAGATGAGGAGGAGTCTATGGAGGATCCTGATTCTCCTACGGAGGATGATTTGTTCATAGGTCTGACAACAGCCTTAGTTAGTGACCCGCCGATCATTCCTGCAGGGACAGATCCAGCTTTAGCAGATTCACTAGCTAGGATGACCTTCGAGAGAGATCAGGCTAGGGCGCTGATGTTGACTACCCTGTCTGGCAGAGATATAGCTTTTGCTGATAGAGATGAGGCTCGAGCCACTCGGGATACGACATTGGTCGAGAGGGATGAGGCTCGATCTTCTCGAGATGCTGCTTTTGTTGAGATTGAGGAGACTTTGATTGCCCGGGATGCTACTTTTATATAGAGGGATGAGGCCATAGCTTCCCGAGATTTCCACATTGCCGACAGTACTGCTCTCCGATCATATATTCATGGCCTAGTTGCCGATATGAGTGCTTACATTAATGATCACAGTGCCACTATACAGATGGTTGTGGATGTTTTGGCCCGTGCTTGCAGCGGCTCCTCCATCTTCAGAGAGAGATGCCATATTGGCATTGATGTCTTGTCTGTCATTGGGCCTATAAACTAGCTTTGTTTTTCCTGAACATACTAGATCAGTCATGTACAGGACACAGTGTATATATCAAACAATACTATATATCAGAGAAACATATTTTGATTCACTTCCCTGTTTGGATATGTATTGTCATTGTTGAGTGATTACCACTTCTTTCCTGACTTGCTATTGTTGATGTATCACGAGCTTCTCCTTGATGGATTGACAGTGAGATGTCAGAGAATATCTCGGACGGGCCTGTTGACCAGGGAGGCTTGATAGGATTTAGGTTTTATATAGTTTTGGTGTCTTGGGACTGGTTTTATTGGTTTTTTGTATTTCTTTGAAGGTCAAACAGCACCGTAAATTGCTGCTTACGTACTCTTGGGTTGAGGGAGATCAGGTCATTCATAGTTCAGTTTTGTGTGAGAGAGGCTTAAGAAGTTTCTCTTTTGAGTTTGGTTTGATGAGCTTTTGAGTTTTTGTTTGGTTTGACAGCACCAGGAATGGTTGCCTACGTACTCCCTGGTTGAGGGAGATCAGGTCATTCGTAGTTCCATCTTCTAGTGAAAACCGAACTGATTTGATTGATTTGCAGGACCAGGATGCTGGTATGCATGTGTATTAGACATAATACCTTTTTATGGTGTCTGAGTTGATGAGTTGGGGAAATTCACTCCCGTCCATCTCTTGAAATTTGATAGCTTCTCCTGTCAACACCTCCTTGACAATGAAAGGGCCCTCCCAATTTGGGGCGAACTTTCCTTTGGCTTCGTCCTGATTGGCCAGAACTTTCTTCAGCACCAAATCATTTTCTTTGAATTGCCAGATTCCTACTTTCTTGTTGTATGATCGAGCAATTCTTTGTTGATATAACTGCTCGTGGAAAATGGCTGTAACCCTCTTTTCATTTATCAGGGACAATTGATGGTATCGATCTAGCAACCACTGATCTTCGTCCATCTGAGCGTCTATTAATACTCGCAAGGACTCCATCTCCACTTCTATAGGAAGGACTGCTTCCATGCTATAGACTAATGAATAGGGGGTAGCCCCAGTAGAAGTGCGCATTGACGTCCTATATGCTAATAGGGTTAGCGACAATAGGTTGGGCCATTCTTTGTGATTGGCGGACATTTTCTGCATGATTTTCTTGATGTTCTTGTTGGCCGCTTCGATAGCACCATTAATCTTGGGTCGATAGATAACGGAATTGAGATGTTTGATGTGGAACTTGCTGCATAGTTCTCTCATCATCTGATTGTTTAGGTTCTTGGCATTGTCTGATACGATCACCTCCGGTTGTCTATATCGACAGACGACATTGTTTCTGATGAAACCAATGATTACCTCTTTAGTGACTTTGGGAAAAGAGGCCGCTTCAACCCACTTAGTGAAGTAATCGATCATGGTGAAGATGAATCGATGACCATTACTGGCTTTAGGTTCTACTGGACCTATCACATCCATTCCCCACATAGAGAAAGGCCCTGGCGAACTCATGTTGTGAAGCTCATTAGGAGGAGCGTGAATAACATTTCCATGGACTTGGCATTGGTAGCACCTCTTGGCGTGGTCATCACAGTCAGCTTTGAGAGAGATCTAATAATGCCCTGTTCTTAATATCTTCTTGGCCAGTAGATGACCGCTCATGTGTGGACCGCAGACTCCATCGTGGACTTCATCCATCAATCTCTAGGCTTTCTCTTTATCAAGGCATCTTAACAGGCCGATTCTAGCATCCCTTTTGTAGAGTGCATCTCCGCTTAGATAGAACTTCATGGCCATCTTGTGAATCCGCTTTCATTCAGCTTGGCTTGCCCCAGCGGGTGTAGATCCATCTCAGAGATATTCCTTGATGTCTTGATACCAAGGCTGTTTGATAGGAGGAATTTCATCTGATACTTCTCCAATGTAATTCCCGTATGTCGGGGTCTTTTGGCTTGTGAATTTGATGTAGGGAATCCCACTCCTATCGGATATACAGATCAAGGAAACTAACGTTGCTAATGCATCAGCGAAGTCATTCCTACCCCAAGGAATATGGATGAAAGTTATATATTTAAACTCCATGGATATTTTGACGACCTGCCGATGATAGGGCAGCAAATGTAGTTCTTTGGTGTGATATGCCCCAGTGGTCTATCTGATAACCAATTCAGAGTCTCCAAAGACCAATAGATGTTTAACACCCATGGATTGGGCTAATTTCAACCTCATTATGCAGCCTTCATACTCAGTCGTGTTGTTAGTGTTGACAAACTGCAGCTTAGTGGCCACAGGATATTGTTCTCCTGTACCAGAGATAAGGACTGCCCCAGCTTCGGCACCTTCCATGTTTACTACTCCATCGAAATACATTTTCCATGGTTGGACTGCATTTCCTTGCAGACCTTGCTGAATTATCATAATCCCATCATCCGGGAAATAAGTTTCCAGAGGTTCAAACCCTCCTAACGGTGCTTCGGCTAGTTGATCTGCAATGCCTTGACCTTTGATGGACTTCTGAGTCACGTAGACAATGTCGAACTTCTGGAGGATCAACTGCCATTTGGACAATCGATAATTCAACATTAGCTTGTTGAATACATAATTTAATGGATCCATGCGGGATATGAAGTAGGTCGTGTGCCCATGCAGATAGTGCTGTAACCTCATGGCGGCCCATGCTAACACATAACATGTCTTTTCGATCAGGGTGTACTTTTATTCCCCACTGCTGAATCTTTTTTTGATGTAGTAAATGGCTCTCTCTTTGCTACTATCATCTTTCTGTCCCAGCATACAGCCCATTGCATTGGCATTGACAGACAAGTACATAAATAGGGGAATTTTGTCCCTTGGGGGTACCAAGATTGGTGCTTCGATTAGCTTCTTCTTGATGGCAAGGAAGGCTTTTTGACAATCCTCATTCCATTTCGTGGAGGAATTCTTCCTTAGTAGCTTGAAAATGGGTTCACAAGTTGCTGTGAGCTAGGAAATGAACCTGCTTATGAAATTGATCCTTCCCAGGAACCCGCGTATCTCTTTCTCTGTCCGAGGTACGGGCATCTCACTGATGGCTTTAATCTTGGCAGGATCCAGCTCAATGCCTCTATTGCTCACTAGGAATCCTAACAACTTGCCTGATTTAACGCCAAAAGCACATTTGGCTGGATTCGGCTTGAGGTTGTACTTACGCAACCTGTTGAATAGCTTCCTGAGATGGTCAATGTTATCGTCTTCTTTTTGGGATTTGATGATGATATCATCCACATAGACCTCTATCTCCTTATGCATCATGTCATAAAACAGGGCTATCATAGCTCATTGGTATGTGGCACCAGCATTGATGAAGCCGAAGGACAAACGTCTGTAGCAGAAAGTTCCCCAGGGAGTAATGAAAGCTGTTTTCTTCTGGTCTTCTTCCGCAACCATAATTTGATGGTAACCAGCAAGGCAATCCTTGAAGGAATACATGCCGTACTGCGTCGTATTGTCTATCAGGATGTGGATGAAAGGTACCGGGAAATTATCCTTTAGGCAGGCTTTGTTCAAATCCCTGTAATCTACACATACTCATACTTTCCCTCCGGGCTTTGGCACGGGAACTATGTTTGAGAGCCATTATGGGTATGTTGATACCATGATGATGCCGACTTTGAATTATTTAATAACTTCTTCTTTGACTTTTAGACTCCATTCAGGTTTCAATCGCCTGAGCTTCTGCTTGACTGGCTTGAATCCGTCTTTGATGGGCATTCGATAGATGACAATATCAATAGACAATCCAATCATGTCTTCATGTGACCATGCAAACACATCCTGGTCAGTTTAATCAGGTCAGCTTTTTGATTTGGTGTGAGGTCTATGCCTATCTGGATTTCTTTGAGGTTTTCTGAGGTTCCTATGTTGATAGTGGTGGTTTGGTCGAGGTTTGGTTTGGGTTTGTCTTTGACCCATTCTTTGATCTCCTCGGGCACCTCATAGTCATCTTCCTCCTCTTGATCTACTTCTATCAAGTCGAAGCTCAGTCCTAAATCAAAGTTATATTCACTGTGATAGGTTGGCATCTCATCAGCAGAGACAAATAAATCTAATCTTGGATTCCTAAAAACAAAATGGTTTCGCTTTAATATATGCAACTGTTTAAACATACAAAGTATTTGGCAAAGCATGACAAAAGTTACTGATATAGCTGTGCAATAAAACAAGCAGTAAATGAAACCATGTTACAGGGCAGACAGATTTTATGCCCTTTTACCCTTTTTGAATGAGGCAAGGGAAGCTGCTCCAGTTATCCAGAGTCAGATCCTCATGAATAGGGAGGATCACAGAATTATGCTCGTCTGCCTCATCTCGGATGATGACTAAGACATCCTTCAAAATAGGGTCGGGGTTTTTCTTTGAACTGACTCCCTTCTCTTTCTTGATGCGAGGAATTTGGATCTGATCTCGTCATCACTGTCTGGGATATTGTCATTTATTCTCTCATAGTGTATGAGAACGCGCATGTTAGCAAATAGGTCTCGTCCTTCGTACATGAACTTTTCTTTTTCCTTTTTGCTACCCCCCTCAGGCTTTGGGGTCTTTCTCTCACTTACCGGTATAACTGAAGGAAACAACATGGCTGACACAATGGTAGGGATCTTCCTTATTGGTTTCACAAATCCAGCATCAGTGAGATTTGGCAATAGTATAGTGGCAGTATGAGCTTTTGGATGCTTATGTGGGTTCCGGTGGCTTGACCAGGATGAATAGCCCAATCTGGCTTTCCCTGACTGACTCGGGATTTGCACCGGGCTCTTGATTCCTTGTTGATTCTTTCCTAACCCTTCTCGAAACCCAAAGATACCATCTCCTGGTCCACTGTCATCACTCCAGGAGAAACCTTTGGTTTTAAGGCAGGTGTTCTAATTGGTATGTATTGAGTATTGCTTACCTCTAATACTTGAAAACTCGCAGGTTCAACCCCTGCATCTAGGCTGATCACCGGCATATCTCCCTGTATACAGGAAGGATATTCTGGTTCGGCATTCACCGTGTGATTAAGTTGCCATTGATAATGTACTTAAGCTGCTGATGGAGGGTGGATGGAACTGCTCCTGCCATATGGATCCACGGCCTTCCCAGCAACAAGTTGTATCCGGTGGTGATGTTGAGCACCTGGAAAAATACATAGAAAGTGTGGGGACCGATCTCTAGAGGAAGCTTAATTTCTCCCATAGATTCTTGACGAGATCCATCGAAAGCCCGGATAACCACATGACTGGTCTTGATCCGGTTCGGGTTGATCTTCATTCTCTCCAAAGTGTTATAAGGACAGATGTTTAGGGACGATCCTCCATCTATTAGCACACCTCCGATCACATACCCTGATGACATCACTACTATGTGCAGTGACTTACGATGACCCGTCCCCTCTACAAGTATATCATCGTCAGTAAAAGATATCACATTGCTGTTAAAGATGTGTTCTACCACATGACAGAATTTCTCAGCATCCACTGTCTTTGGCAGGTGGGCCTCCTCAAGTACTTTCACCAGAATGTTGCGATGATCCACCGAGGATAAGATCAAATCTAGGATGGATATTTGCTTGGGAGCATCCTTCAAACTTTGCACCACCTTGATTTCATTGTGTCCCATTTTACTGAGGAACTCTTTAATTTTCTCTTCAGCCACTTTTTCTCTTGCATTGATGACTATTTTGATCACCCGCTGAGGCAGGTACAATGGATTCTCTTTTGGTACGATGGCAATATTGTTTGAAGTTGACCCTTCATCCTTTCCATAGTTCCAGGAACTCTCTTCAGACTGATCACTAGATACTGGGGTGTGAGTGGCAAAATCAAAGGTTCGGACACTGCCAACTTCACCGGATTTTGTGTTTCCTAGAGCCCTTTCCCTGGTAGCATTAGGGGTGTGAGGGTTGGCTCCTTATCATAAAAAATAACAGCCATTGTATCCTGACTCCACGCAGTGGGAATAAAGAGAGTTTCTTCATCTGGGAGGCCGTAATCCTGATTCCCCCTGATCAGTTCACTGCTTTCAATCATATTCTGAATTAGGTGACGAAGTCCCCAGCAATCCTCAGTATCAAGACCAGGTGCATTGGAGTGATATTGACAGATCCTGTCAGGTTTGAATTACCTGGATCGAGGATTTACTGGGGGTGACAAATCTGTAACCATCCCCTCATTGATCAACATCTGGAGGATTTCCTTCATCGGCTGGTTTAGGTTAGTGAAATTCCTCTGAAAGGCGAATTCCCTATCTGCTTGAAACTTCTCCTCTTTAGCCACCTTGTCGGCCCAGAATTTATGCTTATGAAATCGGTAGTGGTCCTTCATAGCGATGGGACTGACCTCCGGTGTAGAAGGACTTGCTTTAGACTGCTTGGATTGGTTTATCAGCTATCTGGTTACCTGATGCTAATATACAACCAGCTCTGCCAATTGTCCAATCTGTTCCTTGATAGACTTAATCTCATGTTCTATCAGGAATCGACTTTCTGATAACTCCCAACTGTCTGGGCTATTGTTGCTGGATTGAGTTGACTCTCCGATATATCGGACTAATTATGTTTGTGCTGAGGGAGGGGATTATCCTGTACGTTCGATTGCTCAGGTTTGGTCACCATGATCTCTCCATTGTCTATCAAGTCCTGGATTTTGTGCTTGAGAGACCAGCAATCTTGTGTATCAAGGCCTGAAGATCTGGAATGGTAGGCACACTTCTTACTTGGGTCAAAATTTTATCCACCTGTATTGGTTGGTGGAAGGAGTTGCACAATCTTTTTTTGTGCCGTCAACAGTTTTAGCACATTTTCGAGTGAATCCCCTAGGGGGTGAACGTTCTTCGACGCTTGGCCTCCAAAATTTTCTAGAATGGCGGGTTTGAAGGTTGTGCTGGAGCTTGAAAAGGGGAATAGCCCTTCTTTTGAATGGGCATATTGCTTGAATCACCCCTTTGATTTTGTCCTTGCAATATTAAGGAAACTTCTTCGTCTTTCTTTTTGTGTGCTCTCTGGGGATTACTCCCGTAACTCCCGGACTGGATATGCTCGGCAACAGCTTCTAAGGCGGTCAAATCCTTTATCTTCCCAGATTTTAGCCCTATTTTTGCCATTTCACCATGCTTGATCATTTTTGAGAATGACTTTCCTATACCTGCTAGGACCCTTTCATAATACAGGGCTTCTTGAATGTCGATGAAGGTCATGACTATCTCAGACTCAGTCGTAGGTGGAGTGACTTGTGCCGCTATTCATCTTCAGCGTTGAGCATATTCTCTGAATGACTCAGTATTTTGTTTCTTGATTTTGGTTATTTAATATTTGTTTGGAGCCAGTTGAGACTGGAAACTATATTTATTGAGGAAGGCATGTGCCAGCTCTTCTCAGCTGTGAATTTTAGAGTTGTTCAAATGGGCGTACCAGGCTCTAGCCTCTCTGGTCAGACTTTTCTAGAATAACTGCATTCGGAGTTTCTTGTCCTCTACATAGGATCCGAGCTCTCCAATGAATACTTTCAAGTGAGTGTAGGAGTCTCCCAATCCATCGTATTTCTCAAAATCAGGAACTCAAAATTTTTCAGGATAACGAGCCCTAGGGAAAATACATAAGTCTGAATAATTAACACTGCCAAATGCCCCAGTCCCTTTGATGGACCGGATAGTTTCTTCCATTTGTTGGACTTTCTTCATAATGTCACCAGATTCATGCTCTTTGTTAAGGATGGTGATTTCAGGGGTTTTGTTGGTTGTATCCTGATTCTAAAATTTAGGAATCTAAGTGTCCTTCTTCCCGGTCTCTTGACTGCCACCAGGTGTTCCTGGTTCTGTGTGACCCTGTGCTTGTTTCCCTTTAAAGGCTTTACTCTGCTCTCTTAGGAAAGTGGCCAATTCGGCTATCTAGTTCTTCAGTCCTTCAAACTCTTCCCTAGAGACAGGGGTGGATTCTGGCTGAGCACTGGAAGTCATGTCCAGAGATGGACTTAGTGCTTTCTTAGACTTAGATCTAGTGATAGGACCAATTTTTCACCTACAACAAACGTAGGCGTGTCAATTTCCTGAGGTGTGTATGGATAGGATGCATGCCATGATGTGTTTTTTAGGTTTTTTAATCTTATCCTGCAAAACAGAGGTCAGTTATTTTGATGACAGGGTAACATGACAGGCTTTACATAGGGAATGTATATTTACATTATGATATCTACATTGTGCTATTTACATTGGAAATGAAAACTTGACATTGAATTGAAAGAGGAAGGCATGAAGAGACTTCCCTTCGAATTTGGTTAATCAGAGGCTGACCTATCTTAGGTTACTCTCGTGGTTTTTTCGGCATGAAGGTCCCCAGATCATCGCAATCTACTAGAGGGAAAATTAATCAGATCTTTCAACTGGAGCGAATTTGAGTGGTGCTTTTTCATGAACCCCGAAGACTTAGCCGTCCTCGAAGACATTACTTTATCACCGATGGGTTTGCCTCCTGGTGGAGGAATCACACAACATACATTCACATACATCGCGTCTCACCGTATGCATATGATGACATTGGTGCGAAACACTAATATTTGTGCGAAGCACTAATATAAAGTAGGAAAGCATTCATTCACATTCATTCAATATAAAGTCGCAGCATTCACGCATTCATTCCATGTAAAGGTGCAGCATTCACACATACGTAGATATGAAAAGGAAATGTTGAAAAGATTTGAACGTGGCCTAAGCCCTCTATTGCCCCCAGCAGAGTCGCCACTTGTCGACCTTGAAAAAAAATTATGAGTCGAGTTTGGACCCGAATCTTTCTCTTTTCCTAATGTGTGTCTACCCTTATTCTTTTTATTTGAAAAAAGGTTTTGAAGGGTTTTTTAGGAAAAGGCCAACATGTAACATGTCGACGATTTGAACATTTTACAGAGTCACTAGTTGGTAGTTTTGAAATGGTTGTACCAACTCAACTGAGTTTTGTTTGAAAAGAGGCCCAATTACTGGACTCTGCCGAAACTTGATCTTTGAAACCGAAGTTCTAAGTTCGGGGGCTTGGTTAAGTGTGGGGAAGGTGTTAGGCACCCCACAACTCCCGTGAAAACACGGTACCGCATCTTTTCAATATTTTCCTTTTAAATCTGCAATGTGTGTATGAATGTTGGAAGATATTGGGCCTATGTTTGATTAATTTGAAAGTATGGACATGCTTCATTGAACCTATATACGAAGGGTTTGATTTGATTCGCAAAATTCTCTTTTTTAGACAAGATTATTAAAATGATATTTTGAAAGCAGATTTTCAAACCCTTATGCTAACATAGGAATTGAAACATGTCGATATTTCCATTTTTTTTTTATCTTTTTAGCCTTTTGGCTCAATTTGAACTGTGATTGTCGGGCTGCGAAGCATCCTCGACCACAAAATATATACAAGTGTCGGTCTTCTCACTGGCATGACATCTATCGGAGTGACTCTGACACGACAAACCATATTTCACTATGTTAAGACCTTAAACCCGGATAAACAGTTTTAAGGTCTTTTGGATGTACATTTTTATAGAAAAACTGACAGGGTACATTTGTAAAATGGAGTTTGTCCATCATAGGAATCAGATTCTGATCAGTTTGATCACTAATCCCACGATTCCTAGGCTCATAGAGGGAAGCCAATAAACCTGTACAGCTTAAATATGTACAGAAAATGTATATTTACATCTAATCATCGCAATAACCAAGGATTCATCAGTAAATCCTGGTATGCGTGTGACGAACGAGAATTTTGTAAAGATATTTGAATATTTATTGAAATAAATAAATATTTTTAATAATTTAATTATTGAATTAAATAATTAATTCATGAATTTGTGGTAGATTAATTTAATTATATGTGTGACATTAGTTAAATTAATATGTAGTAATTTAATAGTTCAAAGAATATATTTAATGGAGTTTATTTGATTAATTGAATTAATTAAATAAGCATATGTTACTTTAATTAATTTAATAATTAATTAAAGAATTAATGAATTGACATAATTAATAAATAAAAATATTAATTATGTGACAATATGATTTAATGTAAAATTTATTATATTTTATTTAATTGATTTAAATAAAATTGATTGATTAATAAAAGTGTTACAATTAACTATATACTAAACTAGTTAATTAAAATAAATGAAAAAGGAATTAAGGGTGTAGCTAAACAAGGCCTTAAGGGGAGTTAGTCCGTTTGTGATACAACGGATATATTATATATACGTATATTATTCTGTTAAACGGAATTGTTTTCATTTTGTTCAAAGTCAGAGAAAGAAAAAAAAACTTAGAAATTTTCAGAGAGAAGAAGAAGAAGAGAGAAAGAGATTTGAGGAATCCTGAGTGTTGTATTAGATTTATCTTCATAC
This sequence comes from Panax stipuleanatus, assembly GCA_020205555.1. Lineage (NCBI taxonomy): Eukaryota > Viridiplantae > Streptophyta > Magnoliopsida > Apiales > Araliaceae > Panax > Panax stipuleanatus. The sequence continues at coordinate 124,408,519 of CM035120.1, forward strand.
TAACAAAGGGTAATCTTCTTTCAAAGTTTTTAAAATTAAGTTTTTCCAAAGTTTTTCATATACGTATTCTAAGTCTGTGAAAATTGGGTTTCCCAATTGGGTTATGATATGGCTTTATCTGTATGGGTATGTGATTATAACATGTTTTCTAACGTATAAACATGTTTTAAAGTAATCAATTTTATATAATTTGGCCTTAATTGGTTTTTCGAAAAGTTACAGAGTTTTCTACGATGTTGTAAAATTTCTCTGTCAGTACTTATTTTTGGGAAATTAAAGTGTGAGGTTATTATATATGTGACCGTATATGTTAGTATTATGTGTTGGATCATGTATCCATGATTTACACTGATCACACCAAATAATTTTGTTAATAAATGAGTTTTAAATAAGACAGAGTCTTGAATATGGGTTAGTAACCCATATGGATGAAATACATGTAGTAATCATATGTTTTAATTAAAATTGACATATGATTATGATTGTATGTGTTGAAATAAAAAAAATAAAATTGGAATGAGTGGATTCGGTGTAGTAACGAATCCGCAATGAGAAATTTTATTTTTTCTTTAAAGTTTGCAAAATGTTGAAGAACAGTGAAATTAAAAGTGTTAGATTGTGTAATTATGTGATTATGATTGTTAAGAACATGATATAAGTGTTGTATAATGTTTTTATGAAGTTTATACTTCATGGGTAACGTTATTAATCAGTGTAATTGATATTGTAAATGTGTGATAGGTAAGAGTAATTAAAGAAGTGAGTAATAACTGTAGCTTGCGCACGAGGCAAGTTTTCTATCCCTAACTTATTATTATTGTTGGGCAAGTTTCCTAAACTAAACTCTTTAAATTAAGCAATTGCTATGCTTAATTACTATTATTGAGCAAATTCTTACTCTTGAATATCCAAGTTTAGAATTTCACATGAGATGCCACGATTCTTTTAAAAGTATCATTTAAGTGTACAATACTTATTCGATTATATACCTTGAGAAGTTAATATTCAATTTGAATATCATTTATTGAGTTATCCAAACCAACTTTATTTGGTGCGGATTCTGATGTCAAACTGAGATGAACAACCCTAATATAGGGAATTAATGAAGATGCTTAAAGCGTTAAGATAGTGTGCACAGTATCAGTACGAAGGGCTGATCTCCCTAAGTACGAGAAGTAAAGTCTATAGTCTTATGACTGTTAAAGGTTGGAAAGGTTAATATACTTGACAACCTAAGACTCGGTTCAAGGTCTTAATGACCCTCAGAAGTAATTTGACTCTCGATTAATATTCTTGATTCAAAAGTTGAGAAGTAATTTGACTCTTGATTAATATTCTTGATTCAAATGTTGAGCTTTCTGTTATTCAGAATTCTTTCACTCGCATGTTATTATTCTGTCATATTTTTATACTTGTGGGCATTCGTGCTCACTCTTGCATAATAACATTGCAGCTAATAATGAACGAAGTGATGTACCTTCTAGTAGCAAGGGCAAAGGAAAAGCTAACAAGTGTTGAGGACTTGTGTTGATGTTAAGAATGTTAAAGTTCAAGATTTATGTGTGATGACTTAAAACTTATTTATTTACGTTTCCGCAACAGAGATTTAAGGTTAAGTCTAACCTGGGATTTATGATGTATTATTATTTCAGATGATGTAAGATGATGATTTATTTATCTAATAAATGAATTTCATTATTTATGGGTAGATAGTTGTATGATATTGGAACAGTGAACACCAAATCCTGTGGAAATTAAGATACCGGATTTGGGGGTGTCACAATGCGCATAGTCGAAGCGCCTCGTTCCCACTGAATAGCGATCTAAGGGCCGCGAGGTTGCTTTATAATGAATAAACTAGAAAAACTGCTAGATTTAAGTAAATCTCAGCCATTCTAGCTTCCCGGTTCCGTCTGGACCTATTTTGAACCGTTTGAAAGGTAGAGTTGGCGAGATTTAAAGAAATCTAGTTCACCTGTAGAGATGTCAGCACCGATTCATATCAAATGAATATTTAAAGCAGCAATTTAATCATAAATGAGTAAAGAAATATATATATATATATATATATATATAAATTGTAAAGGGCGATGAGTTTTCACTCCGATACCCGGACTGTAATGTAAATATATATATATATATATTTGTAAAAGCTGTAAAAAGCCACGGAGTAATCCAGGCTTGACAGAATGAAAATATATATAAAAGTTGTAAAGGGCGGTATGTTTTCACTCCGATGCCCAGACTGGAATGTAAATATATATATATATATATTTATAAAAGCTGTAAAAAGCCACGGAATAATCTAGGCTGGACAGAATGTAAATATATATATAAAAGCTGTAAAGGGCGACGAACATTTTATCCTTTGTCCGGACAGAAATGTAAGTATATCTATATATATATAAAAGCAGTAAAAAGGCCACATAATGATCCAGGCCAAAATAGAATGTAAATATTAATATGTATAATTAATATATATATATTAAAGTAATAAAAAGGCCACGAAGTATAAATTCAGGCCCAAATAAGTCAGAAAAAAAATATATATAGTTATATATATAAAAGTAGTAAATTACCACAGATTTGACATCCGGGCTTGACAGAATTGAAAAATTTGTATATATACAGTTAAATATACACATTAAAAAGCCAAACCCGAACTGGAAAGATAATCCAGTCTGGCGAAGTTGCTATAAACGAGGATATATATATATATAAGCTGTTAGAAGCGACGGATCGACGATCCGAGTTGTATAAATGCTAGAAAATGAGTTTATGTACTAAAATATATAAAAATGGAAGCAAAACGGCCACAGAACTGAGTTCCGGGCATAATCAAAAAGTGAAACTTAACGTGCAAGTGTATAAAAGTGTAAAGAAGTAGTATGAACTTTCTAATCGTAAAAATACACATAATGGACTACTACACGGGCTTCTTGCCACTTGGTAGGCTTCAAACGTCCGTTTCCACCGGTTAATTTTTGGTATGTGGTAGTATATGAGTATACCTACGTGTTAGAGTAATACAATTTGGGTTTGGAGTACAAGAGTGGGGCTGAGAAACCAAACGGGCAGAGGTTCAGAGCGTTTTTCTATATAAAATGAGCTGGGGGTGAACTCATATATATAGACCCAGTGGAAGTAGCTCTACCTACGACAGCAGCAGGTAGAGGTGCGGCTCCATGTGGCAGGGCCCACATGGAGGGTTCTGTTGCATCGAAGTACGTACACTCCGAGCAATGCGAGATTAGAATCAAAACTTTCTAACTTTTGATCGGAGCGTCTGTTTGACGCGTTCTATACCTTTCCGAAAAGCCCTCGCCGAGAATGTCACAATGTCATGGGAGTAAACCTTTTCTGAGTCCAAACAGAAGGGTTCATAACAAGGTCTTTGATTTCTCACAGTTTGTCCGTTGAGATGTCTTGCGCTGTTTCCACTCGGGATCCCCGTTATGTTTCTTTCTAACCTTGGTGACATCAATTCGACTTGAGTTTGACTGAATCAGCTTTAAGTTGGCAAAATGACCATTTTGCCTCTCTTGGGGTTGCCTTTAGTGCTGGCATGGTCTTCGGCTGATTTCCCGGAGTTGTCTCCGAGGTTTGGATCCCAGCCGATTCTGTTTGTCCCTAGGGTTGTCTCTGAGGTTGACTTGGGCCTTCCAAGTTTGTCTCTAGAGATGATGTGAGGCTTCGGGGTTGTCTCCTAAGTTAATTTTGTGATGCCCCCAAAATAAGTTCAATACCAACCCATTCTGAGTCGCCAAATACATGGTACAAAATTCAAATACAATCTTTTATAACATACGGTCGTGCAAACTACGACCACACAAACTGTGAATTTCAATACAAATCGTATATAATACGAAATATAAACATTCAAATTCACTCCTTATTAATTACAATCATTATCCCACTATTTTATAGAATAGTGAGGACTTCTATTGATCTAACTCTGACCATCACTCTGATCCCCGACTAGTCCCCGCGATATTCCCATTTCCTGAAGAGAACAATGGAAGAAAAGGGTGAGCTCAACTAGCCCAGTAAAGAATATTATGACTAAGATAATGAATAATAAATTATCGTTAGTCTTCAATAAATCAGATAAAATATAATGGACAACAAGTTTTAGATCAATATTCACAGCGGAAATAACAATTCATTAGAAGAGTTAAGTAGAGAATGAAGTCTACTATCTTCTATGATTTAAAAGTCCATCATCAATATTTTATCCCTATAACATCAATCAATATATATCTCAAATCAATATTCATCTTTGCACTACGGCCAAAGATATTCATTTGTATCACCAGTTGGTCATGTTCATCTTAACACTTGTTCATCTTTGCACTACGGGCCAAAGATATTCATCAGGTATTCATTCATCTTTGCACTACAGGCCAAAGATATTCATCAAGTAATCATTGATCTCTGCACTACAGGCCAAAAATATTCAGTTATATCACCATTTAGGACTGAAGATGATGAAAAACAATACGAATGACGAATCCAGCGGGATAAACAACAAATATTAGAGAATTTATCCAGAGTTCAAGAATGAAGATCAAAACTTGGATCCAATCAAAGATAAAAAAATATTTTTTTTACCGTAAATAGTAACTCGTGAATAGTAACTCGACATGAAAAGATAAAAATTTCACGAAAAAGTTCAGAAAATTATTCCGGTGAAATGATACTAGAAGAAACGCAAAACTCAATAAATTTTTGATCATTTCAGGAATTATAGAAGCAATACTTACCGTAGTAAGTTTAAATTTAGGAATCTAAAATGAAACAATATACGAAACTGCAATTGAATTTTCACCTGTCAGGCGGTAGTCCGCTCGGACAGATTATTTTCACAATTTAATAACAACTGAATACGAAGGGTTATTCACCAGGCATGCGGTAGTCCGCGTAGACAGGTTATTCCAACAAAATAATAAAGAATGGAATAACAACCCTAACGAGTATTGAAAGAAAATAACTCTCTTTATGAATACGAAAGAAATAATACCCCTTACCTTAAAAATTTGGAGACTGCACTAGTGTAATAGCAGAATACTCTTCTTCTTTCTCTCTTATTCTCTCTATACTTTCTCTCTCTATAGCTTTAGTGAATTGGTGAGAAATAATGAAGAAATGAACTTCTATTTATAGGCTCGGCAGAGTAAGGGTAAAATAGTCTTTTCACCATAACTATGACATCATCGCTTACATCATCGATCCTATGACATCATTGCTTACCTCATCGCTCCGATGACATCCTTGCTTACCTCATCGCTCCGATGACATCATTGTTTGTATCATAAGAGTTCAAATTCAATTTGCACTCTTCCATCTTGTTTAACTTTTATACCATAAATTTACTATAATAATGTTACCATTCAGATTATAAAAATCATACTATTATATAATCACATCATACTACTATAATGTAATATTATAATAATATATTTGAATGAATTATTTTATCGGACAAGATAAAATACCAACTTTCAACAAATGTCACATATTAAAAATTCCTCCGTTTAAATCCCCATTGAATAAATATTTCCTTATTATATATATCAAAAATTAAATATTCACAAATAATATTACAGAACTACAATATTGACAACCAGGTCGTTCCCAGGAAAGAGGGGCATTCCGATAAAGATTTCTCCTTACTGGCGCGCAATTAATCAACCCCTTTCCTAGACAGAACTTCCTTAGACATTGCCAATAATGCTATCTAATAATATTATTCAAATAATATGAATTATTGATTTAATAATTTGAAATAATGTGCAATGACAATTTTTGAATCAATAATATAAAATAGCAAAGTAGCACTTATTGATATAAAATATTAACGTAGTAAATATTGAACCAATAAAATATTATGCAATTATTGAATCAATAATATAAAATATTGAATAGTAATTACTGTAACAATAATTGAGTAAGTGCCTTCCTACGTAAGAATCAAAAATTTAAAATATTGTGCAATACCGTGTGCTACTGTGCAACACCATATATTACTGTATTTTAACCACTGGATATTTCAACAGTACTAACGGTAACAATTTTGTCATTATTTTTATAAAAAGGTTACTTCTGTTGCTTTCTATATCCGACATTCATTTCGTTGTGGGGTCCACCAATGACTGCGCCGTCATACGAATATTCTTCGACAAAAAGAATATTCCTCGACCAAACAAATATTCCCCGACGCAACGAATATTTTATAACCACTTGCTTACTTTGTAAACTTTGCACATGTCACCCATAACTTATCACATTTATCAAATCAACACCTTACTATTTTAAAATAATATATAAAGAAAATTAAATCTTATTCATAAAATTTGGGGTCTTACAACCTCCGCTCATGAAATTTCGTCCTCGAAATTGACGTACGTACCTAGTATGTTGAAAAGGTGAGAAAACCTCGTTTTCATTTCCGATTCTAACTCCCAGGTCATTTCCTCGATATCATGGTTCCTCCACAAAACTTTAACTTGAGGTATAACCTTTGAGCGTAGGACATGTTCCTTCCTATCCAAGATCTTAACAGGTACCTCCTCGTATGTTAAATCTTCGGCTATCTCATCTGGTTCTAACTCAATAATGTGGTTTGGATCTTTCATATATTTACGAAGCACAGATATGTGAAAAACGTTATGAACACAAGACATGCTTGGAGGTAAGGCGAGTCTATAGGCCACATTTCTTACTCGGTCAAGGATTTCAAATGGACCAATGAATCGTGGGTTGAGCTTTCCTCTCTTTCCAAATTTCGTAACTCCTTTCCATGGAGCAACACGTAATAATACATGATCTCCGACATTAAACTCCACATCCCTTCGATGAAGATCAGCATAACTCTTTTGTCGATCTTATGCAGTTTGTATACGTTGCCGGATCATCTGAATCTTTTTCGTAGTCCTACGTACTAACTCTGGTCCCAACAATGTTGCTTCACCCACCTCATCCTAGTATACTAGAGAACGATATTTTCGTCCATACAACGCCTCGAATGGAGTCATGCTTATACTTGCCTGATAACTGTTGTTGTAGGAGAATTCCACCAATGGTAGATACTTATCCCAACTCTCTTTGAAGTCTAGAACACAGAGTCTCAATAGATCTTCAAGAGTTTGCATAGTCCTTTTTGATTGCCCGTCCGTTTGTGGATGATATGGCTAACTAAATCGTAAATCCGTGCCCATAGCTTTCTGCAAGCTGACCCAAAATCGTGAAGTGAATCTTGGGTCACGGTCTGAAACTATGGATACTGGCATGCCATGCAATCTCATAATCTTATTCATGTACATACGAGCAAGACGTTCAAGGGAATAAGTCTCTCGTATCGGCAAGAAATGAGCAGACTTGGTTAATCTATCAACAATAACCCAAATCGCATCTATGCCTTGAGAAACCTTGGGAAGACCCGTAACGAAATCCATGGCAATGTGTTCCCACTTCTACTTTGGAATCTCAAGTGGTTGCAATGGACCCTTTGGCACTTGATGCTCCGCCTTGACACGTTAAACACCTCGAGATAAACTCCGCGATCTCTCTCTTCATATTGCTCCACTAAAATGTATGTCGAAGATCACGATACATTTTGGTACTCCCAGGATGGATTGCAAACGGTGTGTTGTGTGCCTCCATCATAATTCTATACTTCAAATCAGAATCGTCAGGAACACAAAGTCTGGAGTTGACACGAAGTATTCCTGTTTCATCAATTCTTACTTCTGGAATAGCACCTTTTGCACCTTCTTTCTCATATTCATCAGTTCCGGGTCTGTAGCTTGAGCAGCTTTAACTTTATCAATCAAAGCTGGTTCTACGCGTATACTTGACATCATCGCATGGGTCCCCGGAGTCTTGAACTCTATCTCCATCTTTTGTAAATCACACAAAATAGGCTTTGAAAGTATCGTATTCGTTCCCGCATATGATCTTCTACTCAACGCGTCAGCTACCACGTTCGCTTTACCAGGATGGTATTCGATGGTATGGTCGTAATCTTTCAACAGCTCAAGCCAACATCGTTGCCGCATGTTAAGTTCCTTCTGGGTGAAGAAATACTTGAGGCTCTTATGATCCGTATAGATCTCCACTTTCTCCTCATACAGGTAGTGTCTCCAGATCTTCAACGCGAAAATGACTGCTGCCAACTCTAGATCATGAGTAGGATAATTCCTCTCATATTCCTTGAGTTGTCGCGAGGCATAGGCTATAACTTTCCCATGTTGCATGAGAACACATCCTAACCCTTTGGCCAATGCATCGCTGTAAATGACAAATCCATCCGAACTAGATGGTATCGTCAGAACAGGTGCCGAAATGAGTCTCCTTTTGAGCTCTTGAAAGCTCTTCTCACATTCCTCGTTCCATACGAATTTTGTATATTTCAGAGTCAGCTGAGTTAATGGAGTAGCGATTCGAGAAAATCCTTCCACGAATCTCCGATAATAACCAGCTAAGCCTAAAAAGCTACGTACTTTGGTCACCAACTTCGGTTGCTCCCAACTTTGTATTGCTTCAATCTTCACCGGGTCCACAGATAGTCCACGTTTTAATACTACGTGCCCAAGGAATGCTATCTCCTCAAGCTAGAACTCGCATTTCTTCAGCTTGGCATATAGCTTGTTTTCACGAAGCCTTTGAAGTACCAGCTTTAAGTGGTGCTCATGATCTTCACGGCTTTTGGAATAGATGAGGATGTCATCAATAAAGACAACCACGAACTTATCCAAATATTCCTTGAATACACGGTTCATCATATCCATAAAAGCAGTAGGAGCATTAGTCAATCCAAAAGACATGACTAAGAATTCATAATGCCCGTATCAAGTTCTGAAAGCAGTTTTCGGAATATCCTCAGTTTTAATCTTCAGCTGATGATATCCAGAACGAAGATCGATCTTTGAAAAGAATTGTGCACCTTGTAACTAGTTGAACAGGTCATTAATACGAGGTAACGGATACCTATTCTTGATGGTGACATGGTTCAAAGTCAATACAAAGTCGCATACTCCCATCTTTCTTCTTTACGAATAAAATAGGAGCAGCCCAAGGAGATGTACTAAGACGTATAAAATCGATGTCTAACAACTCCTGTAGTTGGACATTTAACTCCTGAAGTTTTATAGGAGCCATTCGATATGGGATTTTAGAAATGGGTTTTATACCGAGTCCAAGGTCAATAAAGAATTCAACTTCACGTTCCGGGGGTAGACCGGGAAGTTCTTCGGAAAATATATCAGGAAACTCATTAACAACAGAAATATCATTCAAACCTGACGTATTTTAGTTTAGATCAGTGACATGGGCTAAGAAAGCTTGACATCCGTTTTCAATAAACGAATAGCTTTATGACTTAAAATAACATTAATTGATTTTAGTGGTTTGGTTGTTTGAATTAGCACAATAGGTTGGTTAGGGATATAAAAACTAACAACCTTACAAAAATAATCAATTTTGGCATGATAAGTGGTTAACCAGTCAATTCCTAAAATCACATCAAATGCAAGTATTTTCAACGATATAATATCAACAAGTAGGGTGAGGGTACCAATTTGAATCGAGCAAGATTTGTAAACTGTAGATGTAACGAAGGTTTCTCCCAACGGAGTTTCAACAGATAAGTCAAAGTCTAATTTCTCAGGTGTCAAGTTCAAAACGTTGAGCACAAGCAGGTGAAATAAAAGAATGGGTAGCACCAGTATCTAATAAAGTGTAAACTTCGCAAGAGTTTATTATCAGCTTACCCGTAATAACCTCGTTCGGATTCCTTGCTTGTTGGGCAGTCACGACAAAAGCTCTTCCAGGAACCACTGACTTTGACTTGTCAGGGATAGCCTTTGGAGTCACCATCCCTGCTGGACTTGGTTTTGCTACAGGACACACTCGAGCTATGTGCCCTTCCTTTCCACAGTTATAACACATCTTGGATTGTTGTGTGCAGTTGGGGCTGATGTGTCCCTCTTACCCGCATTTATAGCATACGACCGGCGGTCGTTCTCCTCCCCTAGAAATAGTTGATGTTGGTACTACTGCCGATGCTTTCATGTTCTCATTGTTGTACCTTCTCTTCTTGAAATCTCCCCCTGACTCACTTCTTCTATTATCATGGCCACGATTACCATCGGAGTGGTTACCGCTTCTGGCATGATACTTTCCTCCCTACTGGTTGTCATTGTTCCGATAACTGCTGCCACCGGTACGACCTTGGTTGTCGTCCCTTGGATGAACATAATCATTATCTCGTTCTAATAACTGGGTCCTATTCACTACATCCGAATATAGAGAAAATTTGTGAGAAATGAGGTATTGACGAATCTCGGGTTTCAAATCTCTCAAAAACAACCGCGTTATACGTTCCTCATTCTCTACCAAATGAGGTGCAAACCGGGATAACTCCACGAACTTAGCCTCGTACTGGGACACAGTCATGTTGTTTTGTTCCAGTCTGATAAACTCTACCTCTTTCATGTGACGAATATTTTCTGGAAAGTACTTGTCATTGAACAGTTTCTGGAACGCCCCCCAAGACATCTTGAGTGCGGCAGGCTGGGTACGCTTCACAGATTCCCACCAGTTATCTGCCTCTCCACGGAATATAAAGGTGGCAAATGGAACCTTCTGTTCCTCCGTGCATCCTAAGACATCAAATATCTTGGTAATTTTCTTAATCCAATTTTCTGCCTTGATTTGATCTGGCTTTCCCTGAAACTCTGGTGGTCCCAACTCTTTAAACCAGTGACAAGCCGCGAGTTGTTATTTCCACCTATATTATGAACACGAGTCTCCCTCGTCTGATTTTTCATTAACTACAAAAAGCTTCTAAACATCCCGTCATTTATCGTTTCTTTGGTAGGGTTGTTTACAGGAGAAATGTTGCCTTCCTGTTGCACGTTCTCTTGGTTGGTGATTAAAGGTGTCTCAACGGTCTCATTCACTCCATTGTTTAGATTTTCAGCTGCCATTCTCAAATACTGCCACAAAACAAGGGTTAATCAAATAAATTAATATATCATATATTAACCCTATGTTCCAACCGACCAATTAAATAATAATTAAGCTTAGGTAGGACACACTAGTGAAGGTTTTACTCATCTCTCCCCTCCTAGTTCTATTCTCAGATCTCCGCCAGTGATCATATCCCTAAGCTCTGATACCAACTGTGACGCCCCCAAAATAGGTTCAATACCAACCCATTCTGAGTCGCCAAATACATGGTACAAAATTCAAATACAATCTTTTATAACATACGGTCGTGCAAACTACGACCACATAAACTGTGAATTTTAATACAAATCGTATATAATACGAAATATAAACATTCAAATTCACTCCTTATTAATTACAATCATTTTCCCACTATTTTATAGAATAGTGAGGACTTCTACTGATCTAACTCTGACCATCACTCTGATCCCCGACTAGACCCTGCGATATTCCCATTTCTTGAAGAGAACAATGGAAGAAAAGGGTGAGCTCAACTAGCCTAGTAAAGAATATTATGACTAAGATAATGAATAATAAATTATCGTTAGTCTTCAATAAATCAGATAAAATATAATGGACAACAAGTTTTAGATCAATATTCGTAGCGGAAATAACAATTCATTAGAAGAGTTAAGTAGAGAATGAAGTATACTATCTTCTATGATTTAAAAGTCCATCATGAATATTTTATCCCTGTAACATCAATCAATATATATCTCAAATCAATATTCATCTTTGCACTACGGCCAAAGATATTCATTTGTATCACCAGTTGGTCATGTTCATCTCAACACCTGCTCATCTTTGCACTACGGGCCAAAGATATTCATCAGGTAATCATTCATCTTTGCACTACAGGCCAAAGATATTCATCAGGTAATCGTTCATCTTTGCACTACAGTCCAAAGATATTCAGTTATATCACCATTTAGAATTGAAGATGATGAAAAACAATAAGAATGATGAATCCAGTGGGTTAAAGAACAAATATTAGAGAATTTATCTAGAGTTCAAGAATGAAGATCAAAACTTGGATCCAATCAAAGATAAAAAAATATTTTTTTACCGTGAATAGTAACTCGTGAATAGTAACTCGACATGAAAGGATAAAAATTTCACGAAAAAGTTCAAAAAATTATTCCGGTGAAATGATACTAGAAGAAACGCAAAACTCAATAAATTTCTGATCATTTCAGGAATTATAGAAGCAATACTTACTGTAGTAAGTTTAAATTTAGGAATCTGAAATGAATCAATATACGAAACTGCAATTGAATTTTCACCCGTCAGGCGGTAGTCCACTCGGACAAATTATTTTCACAATTTAATAACAACTGAATACGAAGGGTTATTCACCAGGCATGCGTAGTCTGCGTAGATAGGTTATTCCCACAGAATAATAAAGAATGGAATAACAACATAATTTCACCATGCATGCTGTAGTCCGCGTAGACAGGTTATTCCAACAGAATAATAAAGAACGGAATAACAACCCTTACGAGTATTGAAAGAAAATAACTCTCTTCATGAATACGAAAGAAATAATACCCCTTACCTTAAAAATTTGGAGACTGCACTAGTGTAATAGCAGAATACTCTTCTTCTTTCTCTCTTATTCTCTCTATACTTTCTCTCTCTATAGCTTTAGTGAATTGGTGAGAAATAATGAAGAAATAAGCTTCTATTTATAGGCTCGGCAGAGTAAGGGTAAAATAGTCTTTTTATCATAATTTATGATATCATCGCTTACATCATCGATCCTATGACATCCTTGCTTACCTCATCGCTCCGATGACATCCTTGCTTACCTTATCGCTCCGATGACATCATTGTTTGCATCAAAAGAGTTCAAATTCAATTTGCACTCTTCCACCTCGTTTAACTTTTATACCATGAATTAACTATAATAATGTTACAATTCAGATTATAAAAATTATACTATTATATAATCACATCATACTACTATAATGTAATATTATAATAATATATTTGAATAAATTATTTTATCGGGCAAGATAAAATACCAACTTTCAACAAATATCACATGTTAAAAATTCCTCCATTTAAATCCATATTGAATAAATATTTTCTTATCATATATATCAAAAATTAATTATTCACAAATAATATTACAGAACTACGATATTGACAACCAGGTCATTCCCAGGAAAGAGGGAGCCTTCCGATAAGGATTTCTCCTTACTGGCGCACAATTAATCAACGCCTTTTCTAGACAGAACTTCCTCAGACATTGCCAATAATGCTATCTAATAATATTATTCAAATAATATGAATTATTGATTTAATAATTTAAAATAATGTGCAATAATAGTTATTGAATCAATAATATAAAATAGCAAAGTAGCACTTATTGATATAAAATATCAACGTAGCAAATATTGAATCAATAAAATATTATGCAATTATTGAATCAATAATATAAAATATTGAATAGTAATTACTGTAACAATAATTGAGTAAGTGCCTTCCTACGTAAGAATCAAAAATTTAAAATATTGTGCAATACCGTGTGCTACTGTGCAACACCACGTATTACTGTATTTTAACCACCGGGTATTTCAACAGTACTAACGGTAACAGTTTTGTCGTTATTTTTATAAAATGGTTACTTCTGTTGCTTACTATATCCGACATTCATTCCGTTGTGGGGTCCACCAATGACTGCGCTGTCGTACGAATATTCTTCGACAAAAAGAATATTCCTCGACCAAATGAATATTCCCTGACACAACGAATATTTTATAACCACTTGCTTACTTTATAAACTTTGCACATTTCACCCATAACTTATCACATTTATCAAATCAAGGCCTTACTATTTCAAAATAATATATAAAGAAAATTAAATCTTATTCATAAAATTTGGGGTCTTACAAATTTGACCTCCCGGGTTGAGATCGGGGCTGACCTGTACCTCCCGAGATGTGATTGGGGCTGACCTGTACCTCCCGGGATGTGACCAGGGCTGATCTGCACCTCCCGAGTTTTGATCGGGGCTGATTTGTACCTCCTAGGATGTGACCGAGGCTGACATGTACCTCCCGGGATGAGACCGGGGCTAACCTATACTTCCTAGGATATGATCGGGGCTGACTTATACCTCCCTGGATGTGACCGGGGCTGACCTGTACCTCCCGGGTTGAGATCGGAGCTGACCTGCACCTCCCGGGATGTGACCGAGGCTGACATATACCTTTTGGGTTGAGATCGGGACTGATCTGTACCTCCCAGGATGTGATCGGGACTGACATGTACCTCCTGGATTGTGACCGGGGCTGACCTGGCATCCCGGTAGTGAGACCAGGGTTGAACTGGCATCCCGATATTGAGACTGGGGTTGAGTTGGCATCCCAGTATTGAGACTGGGGTTGACTTAGAATCTCGGTATTGAGACCGGGGTTAAACTGGCATCTCGGTATTAAGACTGGGGTTGAACTGGCATCCCAGTATTGAGACCGGGGTTGAACTGGCATCCCGATATTGAGACCGGGGTTGAGTTAGCATCCCAGTATTGAGACTAGGGTTGACCTGGCATTCCGGTATTGAGACCGGGGTTGAGTTAACTGTTTTGCCCTCTTGCAGGGTTAGTAACAGGAACACAAAACCTCGATTGTCTATGACAAAACTGAAGAAAATTTTGAGTGTCTACAATGAGAAACCAATAATTGAACAACAGCGGAGGCTTAACCCGATTATGAAAGGGGTAGTGAAAAAGGAAATTCTGAAATGGCTTGATGCTGGAATCATTTATCCCATCTCCGATAATTCATGAGTGAGACTAGTACAGTGTGTCCCTAAGAAGGGTGGTATGATGGTTGTAGCAAATGAGAATAATGAACTGATACCGACAAGGACAATGACCGTCTGGAGGGTTTGTATGGTCTACAGAAAACTCAACAAAGCAACCCGGAAGGATCACTTTCCTTTACCTTTCATTGATCAAATGTTGGACAGATTAATAGGGTACGAGTAATATTATCTTTTAGAGGGATATTCGGGGTATAATCAGATTGCTATTGCTCTGGAGGATCAAGAAAAGACAACGCTCACCTGTCCATATGACATATTTTCTTTTAGGAGAATATCTTTTGGACTGTGTAACGCACCGACGTCTTTTCAAAGGTGTATAATGGCAATCTTCTTAGATATGGGGGAACATAACGTTGAGGTGTTCATAGATGACTTTTCAGTTTTCGGTGATTCATTTGACCGTTGTTTGGAGAATTTAATTTTGGTGCTGAAAAGATGTGTGGATACCAACTTAGTGCTTAATTGAGAAAAATGCCATTTCATAGTTCAAGAAGGGGTCATCCTTGGTCATAAAGTGTCAGTAATGGGGCTAGAGGTAGATAAAGCCAAGATTGAGACGATCAAAAATTTCCCACCATCGACTTCAGTTAAGGGAATTCGCAGTTTCTTAGGGCATGCTGAATTTTATCACAAATTTATAAAGGACTTCTCTAATATTATTAAGCCATTATGTAGCTTTTTGGAGAAGGATGTGCCTTTTAAATTTGACAAGGAGTGTTTGACAGCCTTTGAGCAACTAAAGAAGAAACTGACGACAACACCTATAAGTATGGCACCAGATTGGTCTATACCTTTTGAATTGATGTGTGATGCTAGTGACTATGTGGTAGGTGTAGTTTTAGGCCAACACAAGGATAAAATTTTTTATGCCATCTATTACGCTAGCAAAACACTGACAGATGCTAAACTTAATTACACAACTATCGAGAAGGAACTACTTGCAGTCGTGTATGCGTTTGACAAGTTTCGTTCATACCTAATTGGGACTAAAGTAGTGGTTTTCACAGATCATTCTGCTATACGGTATCTAATTTTAAAGAAAGATGCAAAATTGAGACTGATAGATGGATTCTTCTTCTTCAGGAATTAGACTTGGAAATTCGGGATAGGAAGTGTACAGAGAACCAAGTGGCTGACCATCTATCGAGATTAGAGGATCCAGAGCAAGACAAGAAAGACAAATTGGTGATCAACGAGTTCTTTTTGGATGAGCAGTTGTTCGTGGTTAACTCAGAAGTTTCGTGGTATGCAGACTATGTCAACTTTTTAGTCAGCAAAGTGTTACCTCAGGACTTAACAAGCCAACAAAAGAAAAAGTTTCTACATGATGTAAGAAGGTACATGTGGGATGAGCCGTTTCTATTCAAGCAATGTGCAGATTGGATGATACAACGGTGTGTTCCGCAAAGTGAAATTGAGAATATCTTACATCATTGTCATGATTCATTGTATGGAGGACATTATGGGAGCGATAGAACAGGTTCTAAGGTATTATAGGTATGATTCCACTAGCCCATGTTGTTTAAGGACGCCCACCAGTTTGTTCAAAAGTATGACAGATGTCAAAAGGTGGGTAATATTTCAAAGCGCCATGAAATACCTTTAAATATGATCTTGGAAGTTGAAATCTTCGATGTTTGGGGAATCTATTTTATGGGGCCATTTTCGTCATCAAACAACAATGTGTACATTCTATTGGCAGTGGACTACGTTTCCAAATGGGTTAAGGCAGCTGCTTTTTCGACAAATGATGCTAAGGTAGTCTTGAAATTTCTTTAAAAAAATATCTTCACAAGGTTTGGCACGCCAAAGGCAATTATCAGCGATGAGGGGAGCCATTTTTGCAACAAGTATTTTACAGCTCTCCTAGATAAATATGGGGTAACTCATACTCATATCACCCTCAGACTAGTGGTTAAGCGAAAGTCTCTAATAGAGAAGTGAAGAAGATCCTATAGAAAATTGTGAATCCAACTCAGAAAAACTGGTAAGTGAAGTTAGATGACGCTCTATGGGTGTATCGAACTGCGTACAAGACATCGATTGGAATGTCACCATATCAACTCGTTTATGGAAATGCATGTTACCTCCCGGTCGAACTCGAGCATAAAGCGTATTGGGCTATTCGAAAGATGAACTTTGATCTCACAGCTGTAGGGGAGAAGAGGCTTCTCTAACTCAATGAGCTAGATGAATTTCGCCTACAGGCATATGAGAATGAAACGTTATACAAAGAGAAAGTTAAACAATGGCACGACCGAAAGATCATCGAAAGGAAGTTTGAGTCGGGCCAAGCTATTTTCTTATTCAACTTTAGACTGAAACTTTTTCCTGGAAGCTCAAGTCCAGGTGGTCTGGAGCTTTAATAATCAAGACAGTGTTCCCATATGGCGCCGTTAAAATAGTAGAAAAAAATCAAAATGAACCATTCAAAGTCAACGGGTAACACTTAAAGCATTATTGAGGTGATAACTTTGATCGCTAGAAATCGTCAATTGTTCTTGCCGATCCAACGTGAAACAAGAAGTAGTCAAATTAAGCGCTCGATGGGAGGCAACCCATCCATTTACTACTTTAAATACAATTTGTAGTAATTTTTTAGGATTTAGTTGTCATTGTAGTAATTTTAATAGTGTTAATAGGTTATTTTTGTATTTCTTAGGTTCAAATCTGTTGTTGTGATGATGAATGGTCAAACAAGAGTAAAATGCTAAGAATTTGCCAAGGTACAGGGCAACGCGGTTGAGCCCAAATTGAATAGAAGAGCAGCGTGGACGCGCCTGTCTCCAGAACAAAAAAAATAGCTCTGCCACTCAAGCGCGGCCGCGCCCAACCAAAGCCAAAACTAGAGCTGCAAACGAACCGAACCGAACCAAACTTTGTCGAACTCAAACCGAACTCGAACAGTTTTAGTCGAACTCGAACATGTTCGAGTAACTTGATCGAACCAACAACTATGTACGAGTTCAGATCGTTTGGTGTTCGCGAACATGATCGACTTCGCGAACACTTCGCGAACAAGTCAAACAGAAGCTTGTTCGCGAACACAAACTATGTTCACGAACACCCAACTTTTTCACGAACACAAACTTGTTCACGAACACAAACTTGTTCACTAATATAAACTTGCTCACGAATACAAATTTGTTCACGAACACAAACTTATTCACGAACACAAACAAAGTTAGAACTCTGAAGCAAAAAATAGTTAAATAAATACAAAAAATGTCTTCTCTAAGAGCCTAAGTATTCAAAAATTAGACCAAATAATGTAATCATCATTCATCTAAAAAGACCAAAATTAAAAATGATTACTTAGAACTTAGAAGTTATAGTTAACTTAAAAGTTAACAAGTACTTAAAAATTCTTGATTTACAAATATCAACAATCAAATATTAATATCGAAAAGCCTTTCAACTCTTCAAGATCCAACCACTTCAAGTAGAGTCTACAAACAAATGATTATCAAAAACTCACAATTTAATATTAGTAATGTATTTCTTTTGTTGTCATTTTTAATTAATATTCAACTTTTTTATAATTTTTAAATTTAATATCTAGTTTTTATTTTCGATCTTCAAATTTATGTTTAGTTTTTTAAAGTTTCAAAATTATTCAGTAAATAATTTAATGATTATTACTCTATTATTGAAGTCTCGATATGTACATTGAAGACTTGATTTCTCTATTATCTATTTCGATTTGACAATTTCAATAACTCTATGTAAGCAACTGTATTGTATCATTCTTTAATTAATGTTAAATTGTCATTGCATGATGATTAATGACTTTATTTATGTGATTTATGACATGGGTTATAATTTATTAAATTATTTGGGATGTAAATTATAATAATCCAATAAGCATTGTTCAAAATTTTATGAAAATATTAAAGTTATTTTAATTAAATTAGAATTTAGAGGTAAAGATGCACACATTATTATTTATTAATTATTTAATAAAATTTTTACTTATAATAAATTATTAAAAAAATAAAAAGTTGTTTAGGTAATAAAAAAAATAACTACAAATTTAACAATTATTAATAAGACAAACTTTATAATTTAATATGAAATAACCAATTATTTGTATTTAGAATTTTAGAAACAATTTAAATATGTAATTAAGAAATCGAACTACTCGAACCGATCTCGAACTTATCGAACCGAACTTAAACTTATCGAACCGAACTCGAACTTACCGAACCGAACCAATCTCGAACTGTTCACGAACAAAGACGAACCGAACCACATGGTTTACGAACATGTTCGATTGAGCAATTGAATGGAACACTCTGTGCGAACTAGACTCGACTAGGCGAGCAAGTCGAACTCGAATCGAATCGAACCAATTCGAGAACAGTTCGATTCGTTTGCATCTCTAGCCTAAACCAAACGCGACTGCGCCGCAATCGAACCCCAATTTTTTAAAAGTTTTTTTAAAACCCAACCTCCCTGCCTTTTATTCCTTTTCCAATTCTATTTAGGCACTTAACTTTCCCCACTTTCTCGCTCTCCTTTCTCCAACCGAACTCCCCCACTCTCTATTCCTTTTTCCAAATCCCCCTCCCTGTCCACTTCCCCATAACCCAACTACCATCACCAAATCCTTGTCCGAATCAACCAACATACTCCCACGTTCAGATCTCCAAACCCTATGCCTACTCTCTCTCACCCAGTAAACATTTACCCCCACGATTCATCTACACCTCCCTCACTACCGACTTCATAGTCCAAATTAAATTCTAATCCTCCTAATCACCATTTTCACCTGGAATCAAAGGAGTCTGGGGCAAGCATTGTATCGGATCAACTCATTCAAAGAAATGTGCAACTGGAGAATTGACATTGAACTAAGATTTCTATCGGGTAAGAGTTACAGTTTGGGGGAATTAGGGACATTAACTACTTCAGTTAGTTGGCATTATTGAATTTGGTTTAGGTTGGTTGTAGTTTAAATTGTGTATTTGCTTATGCTGTGATTGGGTGATGGTGGTCAATTGCATTGAAGCACATCCATAAGAGTAAAATAGAGTGACCAGAAGGTGCAATGTAGGTGTTTGAGAAAAGGCCTGAGTGGTTTGCTTTGGGTTTATTGAACAAGTTTGGGGGGAAAAGCAAGAGATCACTGGGATTTAATCAAGACTTGTGATTACAGTCCCAATGGCACCAAAACGTATTAGGAGCGAGTCCTCTGAGTCTTCCAGTAGCAGTGGGTCAGAACTACCAGGGGACAACACCACATTTGATAGCACCAGATTTGTGAGCAAGGAGGCAGAGAAGTACTTTCATGACATACTTCTAGGTAATACCTTTGTATTGGAATGGGGCTTAATGCCGGATCCCAAGTTGGATGGGTACATGATGTCAATAATTAGAACTAGGGGCTGGATACTATTTACTGCGACTCCTGTGGCTGCACCCATTTCAGTTGTACAAGAGTTCTACTCCAATGCCAAAATAACAAAAGATGGGACGACCTTTGTTCGGGATTGTCAGGTGTTATACACCCTACAAAGCAGTAATGAATTGTTTCAACTACAAACCATTCCACTCAATGATCCTGATTGGTTATACGAAAGTCAGTGGGACACCGAGCTGGATGAGATCTGTTAGTATTTATTCCAGCCTAGCATAGTGTGGAAAGCTAAACAAGGCACTACACTGAAACTCCACTTTCCCCACACCACTCTTAGAAAATATAAGAAGGCCTGGTATAGCTTCCTTTGTGCAAATTTGATGCCAACAAGGCATCAAAATGATGTCACTAAAGATAGAGCTATTCTGCTGTGTGGGATTGTCAAGGGCAAAATGGTAGATGTGGGTACGTCATTAAGTGTCGCAGATACTTGCGAGGAGGCACTTCATGGTGTATTCCGCATGCATCCATTATTACTAGATTATGTGCTGCACAGGGAGTTGAATGGGCTGCCTCGGAGCCCATGCAGTTGCCAATGAATAACATCAACCATGCTACCATTGAGAAATAAAAAGTGTGGGGAGGCGACCAATATCACCCTCGAGGGGCTGGATTCATTCTACCGGGCCAAAGTGGAAGTGAGAGTGAGGAGGCTCCTAAGCACCATGAGGAAGCTCCCCAATTGCCAGTGCAAGCTTGTCAGGATGGACTTGATTGAATGGAGCGACGCATGTACCGACAGATAAACGCTATACATAGTGAATTCCGGGCGTTCACCTCACATTTTTCCGCCTCTCTTTCTCAAGATTTTAGCCAATTAGGAGTTCAAGTCCAGTTCCCGACGTTTGATGCCGCCTAAGCTTATCCTTCGTCTGATACACCTTTTGACCATGAGGAGGCCGACGACGGGTGATGCTTAAGATTAGGGGAGTATTTATTTTACTCTTCTTTCTTACTGTTATAATAATGTGGGCATTGTCTCTGATAAGTTTGGGGGGATTATTTTTTTATTACATTGCATGGGGTTTAATTTATTTGTCGGTATTTGCATGTAGTTTCCATTTTTGTTAGTTTGTTTCATGTGTTGTACGAGTCTATTTATATATATATATATAATTGAAAATCACAAAAAAATATGTAACAGATAGTTAGTAGTAAGTATTTGTCATATCTGTTTGCATTTAGTTCACGTAGCATATTGCATGAAGCCGAACATGTCAGTTAGTGTGAATTTGACTTCGCCAATGATGAGATTGGGATTGCATATACATTTGAACAATATTAACAACCAAGGCATAGATGTACTTTCATATCATGATGAAAATCTTATTCAGTTTGAAACTGATGTAACCGGATAGCACGTTAGGTTGTCTATGTTGATTAACTTGGTTTAAATGGTTGCATAATTGTTTTTTTGAGGGAATTTTTTGTTTTTAATGAAGAAAAATCGGTAAACTTGTAGTAAAGGCTAGGATGACGCAAAAACTTAAGTTTAGGGAAAAATATGGGATATATAAAAAAATACAGAAAAAAGAAAAAAATGAATGAATAAACACGTTGACTAGTTTAGTTATGTGGCATTTGTTATTCAGATAAGTAAACCCTAGGGGTGTCTCTACACCCAGCGCCCTAAAACCATCTGGTTTGGGAGTCGGTCGAAAATTCACTACATGGGTAACATTGAAAAGCCTAAGAGAACTAGACATTACACAGTCAAGTGTAAACACGAGAAAGAACAAAAATGCCCTCGTGACTGAATAAAAGTGAAATAAATCCCGTAGTGACTCCTAACTTAGTGATCGCATAGTTTTAGCCGAAGCTTAACTTGTTTACAGAAATTCGTGAGTTAGAACAATGTTTTTCCCTCTAAGAATCATATTATGTGATGTATTTGAATTGTAGTTGATTTTAATGGTTACTGAGTATACACATACACTACATTAATGATAACAGGCTTTAATTTATAGATTGATATAAGTTATTGACTTGCTCTTGGTTTGATTTATTATTTGAATCTATTATTGATACCTTTGAGGCAAATGTGTTGGATTTCATAATGACTGATAACTGCGCGAATCCTCTAAAAGATCGACTTCTTCCATTCAAGGAGTAATAAATAAACCTTCTGATCCCATAAGTCGTCTGACTTATAGGGTTGAAACTCCTTCCGAAGTACCTAGGGGTCAAAGTCCTACGATGTCTAACTTTGATTATACTGAGAGTATTTATATTCTAAATAATCGGTATTTCGCTCCTAATCAAGCGTTAATAAATGCTATGTTTAATTCTGAAGCGAATAATGAAAAAAGTATCTGGTTTTTCAATAATTATTCTAAAGAACATCAGAATTGAATAAAGGATTATTATCATGATTTCTTAAGGGAATCAAAGAAAAATGTTGACTTCTTTGTCTTTCTTAAACATCAGAGTGCAATAAAAGGATATAATTTTTCTTTCAGAGGGGATAAAGATAACAACTTAAATGTTGTTGAAAATACTTACAAACCCTATAGAATAGCTGATGACCAAGATGATAATAATGTTGTCTCTTCCATCCATCCTCCCTCTGTAGCAGTTTTCATTGGAGGAAAAATGAGAGGAACTCCTTATAAAAAGTTATTTGATAAAGATTCAAAAAAGAAATTTGCAGATATATCCTATATCAATCAAGTTATTGATCGAATAACTATACAAACTTCTTTTTACAATCTTTTGGAGCTCAAACTTTAAGGATAAAAAAGGTACTCTCTAGCCAAGATCGAACCTTAAATGATGGCGTCTCTCAAGTAAAAGTTATATCTACTTCCTTAAAGGAAGACAAGACTAAAAGGCATAAACCAGGAGAAATCATGTGACAACCCGAGAAATTGGATAGTCTTGTAAAATGGGATGTAAGAATTATTATTGAATAAAATAATTTTTTATTAATAATAATTTGTGTTATGTGTTTAAAGGTCTTATTATGACGTAGAATGTAGCTATATGTTAAAATTTACGAGTTTGAGATTCGTATAAAAAAATAAACATTTTTCGAGAAAAAGACGTAAAAATACTATTCACCCGAAACGCTTTGTGTTTTTTCAATTTTTCGAAGAACACACTAATGTTAATATGAAGAGGAAAGGTGGAATATCCGATAAAATTTGGAAACAAAAAATGCAATTTTTAGCTTGTGTAATAAATTTTGGAAGTTAAACGAGAATAATACTAGTATAATACGAATTATTAAACGAGTATAATATGAGAATGATACAAGTATAATACAAATTATTATACGAGTAGAATACGAAGAATAATACGACGTATAATATGAGAATAATACGAAGTACAATACGCATATAAAATGAGAATTGTACGGTAGGAATACGAAAGTTAAAGTCAACAATTGCGACTAACTAATTGGTTGGATTAACTAAACTAAGTAAGGATGATTAGGTTAGGCTAACCAAACCTTAACTAGTCATCACCTTTCTCACCAATTAACCACACTAGTTAACCATGGTTAGTTAGGTGTGGTTAAATTAAGGAAACTTAGAATTTAAGAAAGGAATATGTCAAGAATATTCTAGGGTATAAGGGTAATAAGCCATGTCTAAGATAGCCAAATGACCAAAATGTCCCAAGTCTTGCAAATTTTATAAATAGCAAGCCATTTCATTCTTTTCATTACCAATTCATAATTCAAGAGAAGAAACTCTTTATATATTGAGAGAGAAAGGGAGGGAGCTCGAAATTGGAAGAGTAAAGGAAGAAGAAGATTAGCAAGCTAATCAACTAGCAAGTTTAAATAAAGAAGGAAGGTAATATTGTTAATCTTAACTTTAACCATTTCTTTAAGTCTTATATGTATAATCACATAGCTTATGGCTATGGAAGTATAATATGGTGGAAAATGATATTAATATGGTTTAATCATGCTAATATATATGTAAAATAAAAGTAATAAGAACTTGAATCTTAATTTAATCTATTTCTTTTAAATCTTTCATATATATAGTTATGAAGTACTTTGTTGGTGGTTGGATGATTCGTGTAAATCATTAATGATCCGGAGAAATAAGAAAGAATTAGTGGACTTAAAACACTAATATATGTATGCAAAGTGTAATCGTAATCAAAATAACGATGTAGAATAAAGAACGAACAAAGAACGAACGAAGATCGTGTGAAAAGTTATTTATGAACAAATTTAAAACCATCATTCGTATGTTGCTAATGGATAAATTGAAAACCGTTGTTAGGAAGTTAGTTTTTAATATTCGAGCAAGAGGATATAGAGGTGTATGAGTTGTGAAAATGTTCCAAGAGGAACAGGTTAAAAATATGCTATAACGAAGTTATGGCAAAAATTATAGTAAAAGACGTTAAACGTTGAAATTCTAGTTCGGTATGATTTTCGGACGAATTTAGAATGCGAGTTAATGATTTTGAATAATTAAAGTTTCATTAAAATGGTTTAGAACGTAGAAAACTTGAGCCATAGGCTCAAGAACGAGCTCATTCGATTTTAGATGAGTAGGTTATAAATTTACGAAAAATAAACGTAAAGAATGCGAAGTTAAAAAATTGAGCGATAGAGGACTTTTGAACCAATTTAAAGTCTTGTTAGAGACTCGGGAAAGTTATTCTACCTGGGGGGATTGTTAGAGGATCTTACAAGCTTTTCATAGCCTTAATAACGGACTCATTCCGATATCGGGTGAGAAAGTTATAAGGTGCAGAAGTAGGTGCGGTGAAACAAAATTACAGAGCTTGAATTTTGGAGAACCGGCGCCGCAGCACCACATTCTAAGCCTTTCTGGGCACTGCAACACTCAACTATAGAATGTGGGATAAATTTCAGGCGCTTCAGCGCTGCCCTCAAGGCCATTTTGGGCGCCGCGGTGCCTGAATAGTGCTGGGCTGGACTATTTTGACACCTTTTAGTAAATTGATAATATCTTTTGTATGAAGTTCGATTGAAGTGATTCAAGATGATACGGAAAGATAAAAAGTAGACCTACAACTTTTATTCTTTAAGTTTTGATATTTGAGGTCTGGATCAAGGTCTAAAATGAGTATTTTTAGGATTGTTGTGCAATTGGAGGCAAACAGGGGTGGTTTCTTCGGAACGCCGGAGCACCAAGCCATGTTGGACTAGTATTTTAGAGTTATAATCATTGAAATTTGGAAATATAGTGTAAGACCCCAAATTTTATGAATAAAATTTAATTTTCTTTATATATTATTTTGAAATAGTAAGGTGTTGATTTGATAAATGTGATAAGTTATGGGTGAGATGTGCAAAGTTCACAAAGTAAGCAAGTGGTTATAAAATATTCGTTGTGTCGGGGAATATTCTTTTGGTCGAGAAATATTCTTTTTGTCGGAGAATATTCGTACGACGACGTAGTCATTGGTGGACCCCACAACGGAATGAATGTTGGATATAGAAAGCGATAGAAGTAACCTTTTTATAAAAATAACGGCGTTAGTACTGTTGAAATACCCGGTGGTTAAAATACAGTAATATGTGGTGTTGCACAGTAGCACACGGTTTTGCACAGTATTTCGAATTATTGATTCTTACGTAGGAAGGCACTTACTCAATTATTGTTACAGTAATTACTGTTCAATATTTTATATTATTGATTCAATAATTGTATAATATTTTATTGGTTCAATATTTGCTACGTTGATATTTTATATCAATAAGTGCTACTTTGCTATTTTATATTATTGATTCAATAATTGTCATTACACATTATTTCAAATTATCAAATCAATAATTCATATTATTTGAATAATATTATTAGATAGCATTATTGGCAATGTCTAAGGAAGTTCTGTCAAGGAAAGGGGTTGATTAATTGCGCGCTAGTAAGGAGAAATCCTTATCGAAAAGCCCCCTCTTTCTTGGGAACGACCTAGTTGTCAATATTGTAGTTCTGTAATATTATTTGTGAATAATTAATTTTTAATATATATGATAAGGTAATATTTATTCAATGTGGATTTAAACGGAAGAATTTTTAATATGTGACATTAGTTGAAAGTTGATATTTTATCTTGTCCGATAAAATAATTCATTCAAATATATTATTATAATATTACATTATAGTAGTATGATGTGATTGTATAATAATATGATTTTTAGAATTTAAATGGTAACATTATTATAATAAATTCATGGTATAAAAAGTTAAACTAGGTGGAAGAGTGCAAATTGAATTTGAACTCTTATGATGCAAACAATGATGTCATCGAAGCGATGAGGTAAGCAAGGATGTCATCGGAGCGATGAGGTAAGCAATGATGTCATAGGATTGATGATGTAAGCAATGATGTCATAAATTATGGCAAAAAAACTATTTTACCATTACCCTACCGAGCCTATAAATAGAAGCTCATTTCTTCATTATTTCTCACCAATTCACTAAAGCTATAGAGAGAGAAAGTATAGAGAGAATAAAAGAGAAAGAAGAAGAGTATTCTGCTATTACACTAGTGTAGTCTTCGAATTTTTAAGGTAAGGGGAATTATTTTTTTCGTATTCATGAAGAGAGTTATTTTCTTTCAATACTCGTAAGGGTTGTTATTCCATATTTTATTATTCTGTTGGAATAACCTGTCTACGCGGACTACCGCATGCATGGTGAAATCATGTTGTTATTTCATTCTTTATTATTCTATGGGAATAACCTGTTTACGCGGACTACCGCATGCCTGGTGAATAATCCTTCGTATTTAGTTGTTATTAAATTGTGGAAATAATCTGTCTGAACGGACTACCGCCTGACGGGTGAAAATCCAATTGTAGTTTCGTATATTGTTTCATTTCAGATTCTTAACTCTAAACTTACTACGGTAAGTATTGCTTCTATAATTCTTGAAATGATCAAAAATTCCTTGAGTTTTGCGCTTCATCTAATATCATTTCACTGGAATATTGGTCTGAATTTTCTTGTAAATTTTTTATCTTTTCATGTCGAGTTACTATTCATGAGTTACTATTCATGGGGTACTATTTACGGTAAAAAAATATTTTTTTTCTTCCAAATCATCTTTGATTGGATCCAAGTTTTGATCTTCATTCTTGAACTCTGGATAAATTCTCTAATATTTGTCCTTTATCTCACTAGATCCGTTATTCGTATTGTTTTTCATCATCCTCAGTCATAAATGGTGATATAACTGAACATCTTTGGCCAGTAGTGCAAAGATGAATGATTATTTGATGAATATCTTTGGCCTGTAGTGCAAAGATGATTATCTGATGAATATCTTTGGCCCATAGTGCAAAGATGGATAGGTGTTGAGATGAACATGACCAATTGGTGATACAAATGAATATCTTTGGCCCGTAGTGCAAAGATGGAC
Source organism: Panax stipuleanatus (assembly GCA_020205555.1). Taxonomy (NCBI): domain Eukaryota; kingdom Viridiplantae; phylum Streptophyta; class Magnoliopsida; order Apiales; family Araliaceae; genus Panax; species Panax stipuleanatus. The sequence continues at coordinate 124,436,138 of CM035120.1, forward strand.
AGGTGTTGAGATGAACATGACCAACTGGTGATACAAATGAATATCTTTGGCCTATAGTACAAAGATGAATAGTTGATTCGAGATGTATATTGATTGATGTTACCGGGATAAAATATGTATGATGGACTTTTAAATCAAAGAAGATAATAGACATCATTTTCTACTTAACTCTTCTAATGAATTGTTATTTTCGCTGCGAATATTGATCTAAAACTTGTTGTCCATTATATTTTATCTGATTTATTGAAGATTAATGATAATTTATTATTCATTATCTTAGTCATAATATTCTTTACTGGGCTAGTTGAGCTCAGCTTTTTCTTTCATTGTTCTCTTCAGGAAATGGGAATATCGCGGGGATTAGTCGGGGATCAGTGTGATGGTCAGAGTTAGATCAGTAGAAGTCCTCACTATTCTATAAAATAGTGGGATAATAATTGTAAATAATAAGGAGTGAATTTTTATGTTTATATTTCGTATTATATACGATTTGTATTGAAATTCACAGTTTGTGTGGTCGTAGTTTGCACGACCATATGTTATAAAAGATTGTATTTGAATTCTATACCATGTATTTGGCAACTCAGAATGGGTTGGTATTGATCCTATTTTGGGGGCGTCACAGTTGGTATCAGAGCTTAGAGATATGATCTCTGGCGGAGATCTGGGAATAGAACTAGGAGGGGAAAGACGAGTAAAACCTTCGCTAGTGTGTCCTACCTAAGCTTAATTATTATTTAATTGGTCGGTTGGAACATAGGGTTAATATATGATATGTTAATTTATTTGATTAACCCTTGTTTTGTGGCAGTATTTGAGAATGACAGCTGAAAATCTAAACAATGGAGTGAATGAGACCGTTGAGACACCTTTAATCACCAACCAAGAGAACGTGCAACAGGAAGGCAACAATTCTCCTGTAAACAACCCTACCGAAGAAATGATAAATGACGGGATGTTTAGAAGCATTTTGCAGTTCATGCAAAACCAGACGAGGGAGACTCGTGTTCATAATACAGGTGGAAATAACAACTCGCGGCTTGTCACTGCCAAGTAGTTTAAAGAGTTGGGACCACCAGAGTTTCAGGGAAAGCCAGATCCAATCAAAGCAGAAAATTGGATTAAGCAAATTACCAAGATATTTGATGTCTTGGGATGCACGGAGGAACAGAAGGTTCCATTTGCCACCATTATGTTCCGTGGAGAGGCAGATTACTGGTGGGAATCTGTGAAGCGTACCCAACCTGCCGCACTCAAGATGTTTTGTGGGCGTTCCATAAACTGTTGAATGACAAGTACTTTCCAGAAAGTATTCGTCACATGAAAGAGGTAGAGTTTATCAGACTGGAACAGAATAATATGACTGTGTCCTAGTACGAGGCTCACCTCATTTGGTGGAGAATAAGGAATGTATGACGCGGATGTTTTTGAGAGGTTTGAAACTTGAGATTCGTTAATACCTCATTTCTCACAAATTTTCTCTATATTCGGATGTAGTGAACAGGGCCCAGTTATTAGAATGAGATAATGATTATGTTCAACCAGGGGACGACAACCAAGGTCATACCGGTGGCAGCAGTCATCGGAACAATGACAACCAGCAGGGAGGAAAGTATCATGCCAGAAGCGATAACCACTCCGGTGGTAATCGTGGCCATGATAATAGAAGAAGTGAGTAGGGGGGAGATTTCAAGAAGAGAAGGAACAACAATGAGAACGTGAAAGCATCGACAGCAGCACCAACATCAACTGTTTCTAGGGGAGGAGAACGACCACCGATAGTATGCTATAAATACGGGCAAGAGGGACACATCAGCCCCAACTACACACAACAATCCAAGGTGTGTTATAACTGTGGAAAGGAAGGGCATATAGCTCGAGTGTGTCCTGTAGCAAAACCTAAGTCCAGCAAGGATGGTGACTCCAAAGGCTATCCCTTACAAGTCAAAGTCAGTGGTTCCTGGAAGAGCTTTTGTCGTGACTGCCCAGCAAGCAAGGAGCCCGAACGAGGGTATTACGGGTAAGCTGATAATAAACTCTTGCGAAGTTTACACTTTATTAGATACTGGTGCGACCCATTCTTTTATTTCACCTGCTTGTGCTCAACGTTTGAACTTGACACCTGAGAAATTAGACTTTGACTTAATTGTTGAAACTCCGTCGGGAGAAACCTTCGTTATATCTACAGTTTACAAATCTTGCTCGATTCAAATTGGTACCCTCACCCTACCTGTTAATCTTATATCGTTGAAAATACTTGCATTTGATGTGATTTTAGGAATTGACTGGTTGACCACTTATCATACCAAAATTGATTATTTTCGTAAGGTTGTTAGTTTTCATGTTCCTAACCAACCTATTGTGCGAATTCAAACAACCAAAACACTAAAATCAATCAATGTTATTTCAAGTCATAAAGCTATTCGTTTATTGAAAAACGAATGTCAAGTTTTCTTAGTCCATGTCACTGATCTAAACCAGAATACGTCAGCTTTGAATGATATTTCTGTTGTTAATGAGTTTGTTGATGTATTTTCCGAAGAACTTCCCGGTCTACCCCCGGAACGTGAAGTTGAATTCTTTATTGACCTTGAACCCGATACAAAACCCATTTTTAAAACCCCATATCAAATGGCTCCTATAGAACTTCAGGAGTTAAAGGTCCAACTACAGGAGTTGTTAGACATCGGTTTTATACGTCATAGTACATCTCCTTGGGGTGCTCCTGTTTTATTCGTAAAGAAGAAAGACGGGAGTATGCGACTTTGTATTGACTATCGAGAGTTGAACCATGTCACCATCAAGAATAGGTATCCGTTACCTCGTTTTGATGACCTGTTCTACCAGTTGCAAGGTGCACAATTCTTTTCAAAGATCAATCTTCTTTCTGGATATCATCAGCTGAAGATTAAAACAGAGGATATTCCAAAGATTGCTTTCAGAACTCGATACGGGCATTATGAATTCTTAGTCATGTCTTTTGGATTGACTAATGCTCCTGTTGCTTTTATGGATATGATGAACCATGTATTCAAGGAATATTTGGATCAGTTCGTGGTTGTCTTTATTGATGACATCCTCATCTATTCCAAAAGCCGTGAAGATCATGAGCACCACTTGAAGCTGGTACTTCAAAGGCTTCGTGAAAATAAGCTATATGCCAAGCTGAAGAAATGCGAGTTTTGGCTTGAGGAGGTAGCATTCCTTGGGCACGTAGTATCAAAACGTGGAGTATCTATGGACCCGAAAGATTGAAGCAATACAAAGTTGAGAGCAATCGAAGTCGGTGATCGAAGTACGTAGCTTTCTGGGCTTAGCTGGTTATTATCGGAGATTCGTGGAAGGATTTTCTCGAATCGCTACTCCATTAACTCAGCTGACTTGGAAAGATACAAAATTCGTATGGAGCGAGGAATGCGAGAAGAGATTTCAATAGCTCAAGAGGAGACTCATTTCGGCACTTGTTCTGACGATACCATCTAGTTTAGATGGATTTGTCAATTACAGCGATGCTTCGGGCAAAAGGTTAGGATGTGTTCTCATGAAATATGGGAAAGTAATAACCTATGCCTCGCGATAACTCAAGGAATATGAGAGGAATTATCCTACTCATGATCTAGAGTTGGCAGCAGTCGTTTTCGCGTTGAAGATCTGGAGACACTACCTGTATGGGGAGAAAGTGGAGATCTATACTGATCATAAGAGCCTCAAGTATTTCTTCACCCAGAAGGAACTTAACATGCGGCAACGACGTTGGCTTGAGCTATTGAAAGATTACGACCATACCATCCAATACCATCCTGGTAAAGCGAACGTGATAGCTGACGCGTTGAGTAGAAGATCATATGCGAGAACTAATGCGATACTTTCAAAGCCTATTTTGTGATTTACAAAAGATGGAGATAGAGTTCAAGACTCCGGGGACCCATGCGATGATGTCAAGTATATGCGTAGAACCAGCTTTGATTGATAAAGTTAAAGTTGCTCAAGCTACAGACCCAAAGCTGATGAATATTAGGAAGAAGGTGCAAGAAGGTGCTATTCCAGAAGCAAGGATTGATGAAGAAGGAATACTTTGAGTCAACTCCAGACTTTGTGTTCCTGACGATTCTGATTTGAAGTATAGAATCATGATGGAGGCACACAACACACCGTTTGCAATCCATCCTGGGAGTACTAAAATGTATCGTGATCTTCGACATACATTTTGGTGGAGCAATATGAAGAGAGAGATCGTGGAGTTTATCTCAAGGTGTTTAACGTGTCAACGTGTCAAGGCAGAGCATCAAGTGCTAAAGGGTCCATTGCAACCACTTGAGATTCCAAAGTGGAAGTGGGAACACATTACCATGGATTTCGTTACGGGTCTTCCCAAGGTTTCTCAAGGCATAGATGCGATTTGGGTTATTATTGATAGATTAACCAAGTCTGCTCATTTCTTGCCGATACGAGAGACTTATTCCCTTGAACATCTTGCTCGTATGTACGTAAATGAGATTGTGAGATTGCATGGCATGCCTAGTATCCATAGTTTCGAATCGTGACCCAAGATTCACTTCACGATTTTGGGTCATCTTGCAGAAAGCTATGGGCACGGATTTACGATTCAGTTTGGCATATCATCCACAAACGGATGGGCAATCGGAAAGGACAATCCAAACTCTTGAAGATCTATTGAGACTTTGTGTTCTAGACTTCAAAGGGAGTTGGGATAAGTATCTACCATTGGTGGAATTCTCCTACAACAACAGTTATCAGGCAAGTATAGGCATGGCTCCATTCGAGGCGTTGTATGGACGAAAATGTCGTTCTCCAGTATACTGGGACGAGGTGGGTGAAGCAACATTGTTGGGACCGGAGTTAGTACGTATGACTACGGAAAAGATTCAAATGATCTGGCAACGTATACAAACTGCACAAGATCGACAAAAGAGTTATGCTGATCTTCATCGAAGGGACGTGGAGTTTAATGTCGGAGATCATGTATTATTACGTGTTGCTCCATGGAAAGGAGTTACGAGATTCGGAAAGAGAGGAAAGCTCAACCCACGATTCATTGGTCCATTTGAAATCCTTGATCGAGTAGGAAATGTGGCCTATAGACTCGCCTTACTCCCAAGCATGTCTCGTGTTCATAACAGTTTTTCATATATCTGTGCTTCGTAAATATGTGAAAGATCTAAACTACATTATTGAGTTAGAACCAGACGAGATAGCCGAAGATTTAACATAAGAGGAGGTACCTGTTAAAATCTTGGATAGGAAGGAACATGTCCTATGCTCAAAGGTTATACCTCAAGTTAAAGTTTTGTGGAGGAACCATGATATCGAGGAAATGACCTGGGAGTTAGAATCGAAAATGAAAACGAGGTATCCTCACCTTTTCGATATACCAGGTACGTACGTCAATTTCGATGATAAAATTTCATAAGGAGGGGAGGTTGTAAGACCCAAATTTTATGAATAAGATTTAAATTTTTTTATATATTATTTTGAAATAGTGAGGTGTTGATTTGATAAATTTGATAAGTTATGGGTGAGATGTGCAAAGTTCTCAAAGTAAGCAAGTGGTTATAAAATATTCGTTGTGTCGGGGAATATTCGTTTGGTCGAGGAATATTCTTTTTGTCAGAGAATATTCGTACGACGGCGCAGTCATTGGTGGACCCCACAACGGAATGAATGTCGGATATAAAAAGCGATAGAAGTAACCTTTTTATAAAAATAACGACAAAACTATTACCGTTAGTACTGTTGAAATACCCGGTGGTTAAAATACAGTAATACGTGGTGTTGCACAGTAGCACACGGTATTGCACAATATTTCAAATTATTGATTCTTACGTAGGAAGACACTTACTCAATTATTGTTACAGTAATTATTGTTCAATATTTTATATTATTGATTCAATAATTGTATAATATTTTATTGGTTCAATATTTGCTACGTTGATATTTTATATCAATAAGTGCTACTTTGCTATTTTATATTATTGATTCAATAATTGTCATTGCATATTATTTCAAATTATCAAATCAATAATTCATATTATTTGAATAATATTATTAGATAGCATTATTGGCAATGTCTAAGGAAGTTCTGTCTAGGAAAGGGGTTGATTAATTACGCGCCAGTAAGGAGAAATCCTTATCGGAAGGCCCCCTCTTTCCTGGGAACGATCTGGTTGTCAATATTGTAGTTCTGTAATATTATTTGTGAATAATTAATTTTTGATATATATGATAAGAAAATATTTATTCAATATGGATTTAAACGGAGGAATTTTTAACATGTGATATTTGTTGAAAGTTGGTATTTTATCTTGTTCGATAAAATAATTCATTCAAATATATTATTATAATATTACATTATAGTAGTATGATGTGATTATATAATAGTATGATTTTTATAATCTGAATGGTAACATTATTATAGTTAATTCATGGTATAAAAGTTAAACGAGATGGAAGAGTGCAAATTGAATTTGAACTCTTATGATGCAAACAATGATGTTATCGAAGCGATGAGGTAAGCAAGGATGTCATCGAAGCGATGAGGTAAGCAATGATGTCATAGGATCGATGATGTAAGTGATGATGTCATAAATTATGGTGAAAAGACTATTTTACCATTACCCTGCCGAGCCTATAAATAGAAGCTTATTTCTTCATTATTTCTCACCAATTCACTAAAGCTATAGAGAGAGAAAGTATAGAGAGAATAAGAGAGAAAGAAGAAGAGTATTCTGCTATTACACTAGTGCAGTCTCCAAAATTTTAAGGTAAGGGGTATTATTTCTTTCGTATTCATGAAGAGAGTTATTTTCTTTCAATACTCGTAAGGGTTGTTATTCCGTTCTTTATTATTCTATTGGAATAACCTGTCTACGCGGACTACCGCATGCATGGTGAAATTCTGTTGTTATTCCATTCTTTATTATTCTATGGGAATAACCTGTCTACGCGGACTACCGCATGCCTGGTGAATAATCCTTCGTATTCAGTAGTTATTAAATTGTAGAAATAATCTGTCTGAGCAGACTACCGCCTGACGGGTGAAAATTCAATTGTAGTTTTGTATATTGTTTCATTTCAGATTCCTAACTCTAAACATACTACGGTAAGTATTGCTTCTATAATTCCTGAAATGATCCGAAATTCCTTGAGTTTTGCGCTTCATCTAATATCATTTCACTGGAATATTGGTCTGAACTTTCTTGTGAAATTTTTATCTTTTCATGTCGAGTTACTATTCATGAGTTACTATTTATGGGGTACTATTCACGATAAAAAAAGATTTTTTTTCTTCTTCCAAATCATCTTTGATTGGATCCAGGTTTTGATCTTCATTCTTGAACTCTGGATAAATTATCTAATATTTGTCCTTTATCTCACTAGATCCGTTATTCGTATTATTTTTCATCATCCTCAGTCCTAAATGGTGATATAACTGAACATCTTTGGCCAGTAGTGCAAAGATGAATGATTATTTGATGAATATATTTGGCCGTAGTGCAAAGATGATTATCTGATGAATATCTTTGGCCCGTAGTGCAAAGATGGATAGGTGTTGAGATGAACATGACCAACTGGTGATACAAATGAATATCTTTGGTCCGTAATGCAAAGATGGACATGTGTTGAGATGAACATGACCAACTGGTGATACAAATGAATATCTTTGGCCTATAGTGCAAAGATGAATAGTTGATTCGAGATGTATATTGATTGATGTTACAGGGATAAAATATTGATGATGGACTTTTAAATCAAAGAAGATAGTAGACATCATTTTCTACTTAACTCTTCTAAGGAATTGTTATTTTCGCTGCGAATATTGATCTAAAACTTGTTGTCCATTATATTTTATCTGATTTATTGAAGACTAACGATAATTTATTATTCATTATCTTAGTCATAATATTCTTTACTGGGCTAGTTGAGCTCACTTTTTTCTTCCATTGTTCTCTTCAGGAAATGGGAATATCGAGGGGACTAGTCGGGGATCAGAGTGATGGTCAGAGTTAGATCAGTAGAAGTCCTCACTATTCTATAAAATAGTGGGATAGTGATTGTGATTAATAAGGAGTGAATTTTTATGTTTATATTTCGTATTATATACGATTTGTATTGAAATTCACAGTTTATGTGGTTGTAGTTTGCACGACCGTATGTTATAAAAGATTGTATTTGAATCCTGTACCATGTATTTGGCGACTCAGGATGGGTTGGTATTGAACCTATTTTGGGGGCGTCGCATATAGTCTATAAAAATGTCAAAAAAGGAATGGTTGATGTATTGGACGTGTTAATCGTACGCAATGACATGTCGATTAAACGTTCGGGTTAGACAAGTCAAGTGTACGACGTACGAACGTAGAAACGTCGTGCCAAGTGTTAATGAACTTGAAAAGTGTTCCGAGTCAAATGAAACTGACATTAGAAGATATGAAATAAAGTTAATGTATATCCATCGTGGAAGATGATTATAAGGGTTGTGGCGTTCCCGAACGTCGTAACTCCGAAATACAATTTTAAAGTTGGGTCGCGTGAACTTAATTTATAAAACGTGAACCATATAAAATGAAATGAAGATAGTAAGATCATAAAAGGGACTTTGAAATTAAAGTCTCTTCTATAAATGAAGTTAAGAGAAGAATATATCGAAGTGTATAAGGTTGGATACGTTGCTTCGAGTTATAAAACCCGGACATCGTAAATTACAAAATGCGTTAAAGTAAGTTAAAATAAACCAATATGAGGGTCAATATATGACTAATTGGTATGTGTTACTTATGTGATATATAGGGATTTCAAAGAGCAGCATAGCATAAGCTATAAGAAGTGGTTAAGGTAAGTTTCCTAACTTCATTCATATTGATGAAATGAATGCTAGTTTCTTTAACTTACTCGAGTTTTAATTGAGCACGTTTTCTATTTATGTGCAAATGTGTTACATTTGTACAAAATGTTGATTATGAATGAGGCCATGTGCCAATTATCTGCACTTATGTGCTATTAAGATGAACTGTTCTTTGGTTGAACTGTTCAAGCTGTAAGAGATTTGTTTATTCATGAATTACGTTAAGAATGAGTCTATGCTAATTATTTTGGCTGGACAAAATGTTAAGATGTTAATTGAGTTTAAGGTGTATGTACATTCGTACTTTTTAATCGTTAACTTGTAGTACTTGATTTAAACAACTCATATATATGGGTAGAGGTTTAAGATGGGTTAGGAACCTATCTAGCTCACTGTTAAGACAGTGTAGATGAGAAGAAAACTAATTCGTTAGTTTTAAACTGGGCGCCACTCAAATTACTATATTGATAACTGTTGAGAACTCGATGTGTGCTGTGTTGTTGTGCATGTATGTTAAAAAGGTGATTCTTTTCACATATGTAAATGTGTTATATGAGTTGAGCCATAAAGTGTTATAAGAATTATTGTTGTTGATAAGTATGAGAAAATAGACGTTATTGGTGTTTTAAAATGATATGAATCAAAATTTATTCCTGTTATTCGAGTTGCTTCATAACTATTGTTCAGTTATTAAAATTTACTAAAGAAAGAATATTTAATTCTTGAAATTATTATTATTCAACTGTTATAACTTGTTGGGCAATTGAATGCTCACACTGGCTTAAAATAAAAATATTTTCAGTGAAGATAAAAAGAATTGAAGATTCTAGTGAAGATTACAGAGAAGATCAAGTTTCGACTTGAAGTGTAATTTGTTAAACTTTATATGTATCTGTTGTAGCGGACAAAAGTCATATGTGTATTAAGGAAGTAAATAAATAATGTAATGTTCATTATTTGTATGTATTGAAGATTTTAAGGTTATAGAATCTGGGATTTGAGGAAATATATTGTAATATTTTGAAGATTTAATTATATCTTAAGGATATATATCCGTGTGTATGGAGTGTGTAGCACCGTAATGCACCGAACTTAGGTTTGGAGATAGACCGGGTTTCAGGGCCGTCACAAATCATATTTAAGCCTCCTTTTGAGCTAACAGATAAATTCAAGATGGGTTCAACTTCTAATGAGATGTTTGAGGAACTAAAGCGTCGATTGGATAATTTATCCCTTAAGCTAACAGTAAGGCTAGGAAATAATAATCCATCGGTTGCAGTTCAAAAAGAAGGAGAGATAGATCTAAATCAGATCTTAAGCAATATTCAGGAAGATCCTAAATTAAGTCTCAATAGGATTAAATGGGGAAATATTAAAGACCAACCCTGTTACCACCGATCATCACCAATAGATGCTCAATTCTAGAATAAAGCAATTTATGATGGAGTACAGTTTGATGGAGAACATATCTGTGAATGGAATATTGATGGTCTTATAGACTATCAAATTATTGTTCTTCTTAAGCACATGACTATGTTTGCTCAAGCCCTCAGAATAAAAAATTATTCTGAAAAAGGGATTGCTCAAGCTTTAGCATCCGGGTTTATTAGACATTTAGGACTTTGGTGGGATAACCTTTTGACGAGTGAAACTCGTGAAAGTATATTCAACTTTTAGGTTCAAAAGGTAGTTGATAATATGAATGTCCCAGTGTTCGCTAAAGATGCGGTTAATACTTTGTTATATACAATCACGTGACACTTTGTGGGAAACAACCAACTAATAGTCTCAAAGACTTACGAACAACTGAGCAACTTAAAGTGTAAATCTCTATCGGAGTTTAAATACTACCGAGATACGTTTTTCTCTAAAGTCTTTGCTCGTAATGATTGCAATAGCGATTATTGGAAAGAGAAATTCGTGGAAGGATTTCCTACTTTATTCTCTCTAAGAGTTAAGACTCGATTAAAGAATAAAAATGATGGGGTAATTCCTTGGGATGAATACACACATGCAGAAATTGCGTTAAAAATTGTTGCTAAAGGAGCAGACTTATGCAATACTCTTAAGATCCAGAAGCAATTGTCTGAAGAAAGAGCTAAAGGGGAAAAAGCTCTAGGTGATTTTTTGTGAACAATATGGATTTGCTGAGATACCGCAGGCAAGCCATAAAAAGAAGATTCTTAAATAATCAAAAAGCTATAAAGAATCGAAGAGATCTAAAAGAAAAGATCATAGAAGGTCTAAAAGACAGCCTATAGAAGAGCAGTCTAAGACGCACAGGTCTTCTAAAAAAAGAAAAACAAGTTCTAAAGCTCCTACTTGCTATAAGTGTGGGAAAATAGGACATAAAAGTCCTGAATGCACTACAAAAAAGAAGATTAATCAACTGGTTAAGGATGAAGGGCTTAAGAGACAACTTTTAGCAGTCTTGGTTGACTTCGATGTTGAAGAATATATTTCTTCCAGCTCAAGTTCGGAGGACAGTAGCTCTAATACCAATTTTTTTTGGATAGACAATATAATTACAAACGACACACATTTAAAAAAGTAAAGCCCTTTAAGAGCAATGAGATTTTCCTTTAATAAAGCTGATTTTAACTTTAAAAAAGGAATTACCAGCTGCTGACGCGTGTCCTTGATAAGGAGTCGGATAGATAGCAGAGGAACCAAACAAAAGAAGGGCCACCAAAGATGCTATAAGCATCAGATACCCATGAAAATGCCAAACCAAGGAGAATTATTGAGACTGAGCGTAAGGACCACCAAAAGGATTGCTGGAGGATGCCTCATTGTCATTATCTTTCATTTCCTCGGTATCACTATTATTTCTCAGAAATTCTAGAATATCATTTATAGAAATGCCTTTGAGAGCAGATTTTAACTTCTGTTGAGAGGTAGTAAACTTATACATATCAACATCTTGCGGAGGTATAAAAATGGATAGATCTCTGACTCTTTCCTCATCAAACTTTTAACACCATTTAATAGACAAATTATTAGTCTTAAAGAATGGGGTCAAGACCTAAGAAAATTTAAATATTTTAATGACAGACAAATGTTTCCTAAAGCCTATAGCTACTTTGATTACAGTAAGGTCAGGGACTAGTAATCCATCGGTTGCAGTTCTAAAAGAAGAAGAAATAGATCTAAATCAAATCTTAGGCAATATTCAGGAAGATCCTAAACTAAGTCTCAATAGGAGCTTGATTAGGAGCAAAATACTGATTATGTAGAGTATAAATACTCTTAGTATAATCAAATTCCTACATCGTATGACTTTGAGCCCTAGGTACTTCGGAAGGAGTTTCAACCATATAAGTTGGACGACTTATGGGATCAGAAGGTTTAATTATTATTCATTGAATGGAAAAAGTCAATCTTCTAGAGGATTCGCCCAGATTCCTTTGAGGAATTGTGGAACTACTTCTTCGGGGTTCATCTAAATTTAGACGAATAGATCTGCTATTTCCAAACCAAATAATAATAGATCCGTCTGGATTTTCAATGATATTTTCCAAATGCCCATCGGAGCTCTGTACCCTTTTAGGTACTTCATTGGTTAACGTCCAATCTTTTGGAATCAAAACTTCTTTCCATTTAAGAGTTTTCGGTACTGAAATGTCTGCTTTCATAGGATTTATTTGAAATACCGTTGTTTCTCCCCTTTTAACCTTAATAAAATTATTTTTAAGATTTACATCAGGAGTAACAGTATTCATAACTTTAATAAAAATCCTGTATATTAAAACCATGTTTAATGATAACGGATCCATCTCAAAACCTGATGTCTGAACATAATAATATTAAATAATAATAATAATAATAATAATAATAATAATAATAATAGTAATAGTAATAGTAATAGTAATAATAATAATAATAATAATAGTAATAATTCATTGAAAATCAATAGTTTTCCCAATATTAGTTGATTGAAAATCAATAATTCATTAATAGTAATAGTACGTTTGTCTTTTGACATTTTATTGGGGAAATGAATTGATTTAGTATATAATTTATTCTTTGGATAATTTAATAACTAATCTTAAGGTGCTTTGGTGGTCTAAAATAAATAATAAAATAATAATAATAATAATAATAATAATAATAATAATAATAATAATAATAGTTCATTGAAAACCAATGGTTTTCCCAATATTAGTTGATTGAAAATCAATAGTTCATTAATAGTAATAGTACGTTTGTCTTTCAGCATTTTTTTTTGGGGAAATGAATTGATCTGGTATATAATTTATTCTTTGGATAATTTAATAACTAATCTTAAGGTGCTCTGGTGGTCTAAAATAAATAAATAATAATAATAATAATAATAATAATAATAATAATAATAATAATAATAATAATAATAATAATAACGTCTTCCACTACGAATTCGATTTACGTCCGTTTTGATTCATTCAAGTTGGGTTGTTTTCGTATTTCAGAGTAGTACAATATTCAACCATCAATTTGCAACTTTAAGCGTAGGATCACAATCAATTTAACCTCAAAAATAGACCAAAATATTCACAATTAAACCAAAAGTCCATTTCCTTCCTCTTTACTCACAAATTCAGATTGATTTGCTCTAAATTCACTTGCAAATGACATTAATCAATTTTTTAACCAATTGAAAACACGTAATTGAATTCTTTTCCAATTCATACCACTATAGCATCAACGAAAATAGAAACTCAGGAATTGGAAATTGAAAACCTTAAAATTAATTCCTTACCTCTTTGGCCTTCTATAACTTGACTAGATGATATGAACTGCTTGATTAATCTTCTTCTTCCTTGATCCTTCAAAATCTCTTTCAAATTTTGCAGAGAACTCTCTTACTCTCTCTTACTCTCTGAACTCAGCTTTCTTTGCAACGTAAAATAAACTGATGAAGTATAAATGTGTGTCTTATTGTGTTTGATTTGAGGGTTCTGTAATAAGTTGAGTCTGAGCAGTTAGGGAATGGAAGGTCTAAGCCCTGTTTGGGAGAGTTCACTTCATGGTTTATTTTCATTTTTATTTTCCTCTCTACTAATTGCTGATACATGTCACGCTCAAATTCTACTAGGCAATGCAAATATAATTGTTTGCTAAATCATTTAGCCACATTCTCTTCTCCAAATGCTGATAATTAAATTCCCCATTTATCTATCAATTTATCTAATTTCAATACTACAAACTATATTTTAGTTAGGTTTACTTTAAAATTAAATTGGACAATTTTAATTCTCACATTTTTGGAATATTTAATTCCTTACTTTTAGACTGTATTATTTTAAAAATGATTATTATTTAACTATTTATCAATTAAATTAAATTAAATTTAATTAAATTATACCAAACATACAAATAACCCACACATATTTAGGTAACACAATTACACTAAATAAATTATTCCAACTAAAATATTTATTTTATTCAATAAATATTTTTACTATTTTACAAAATTCACAGTCGTTACAGATACTCAACAGGTTTCCCTTAATATTACTAAATCAATTACAATAATATCAACTCCATATACAATAGAATTCAGAAAACTTTCTCAGTACACAACTCACTTGAGGAAACCTCCTCCCTTGAGTACCTCTGCTCTCTTGAGTATCATTACTCCCTTTGATACCTCTGCCTCCCCCTTGAACTTTATTTGTACAATATTAATGGAAACCACTTTCTTCACTCTAAAGCCCCTTTTACAAGATATTAAATTAGAGATGAAAATGGATTACAACTAAACACTATGATTTTTGTTGGTCGAAAAATCGATCACTAAACACGCGCAAGTATACGCGGTCTAACAAGTAATACAGTGATAAGGAAAGTGTCGTACCCACGAGGAACTATCACTAATATTTACCAAATACCAACTTTGTATCGCTTAAGTCTTATTCGAACAGCAAACTAATAGGAGTGTGGTTAATCTAGTTATAACTAATTATCAAAGCAAGTAAATGAATAACGAATGGCAATCGAAGGAATTACAAACTAAGGTTACAACTTCACCCCACACAGGCATTCTGTCGAACACCTGGCGTGCTATGCTTCATCAAACTTTCTACCCTTCTCTCTTTGGTCTTAATGGTCACGACAGTTTGTCGACCGAGAACACACAGGTGCTCGTACACCTCTGTCGAGGTATGCACAAACATTCCCTCTCCAGGTCCACCCGATAGGGAATAGAACAGAAAAGAACGTCCAAGCTAGGTGATAATCCTACACATGTTTATGCGAATTAACCTAACAAGGATTTAAGCATAGGTTCTCAATTAGGTCACACGTGGCGCACAGATATATGTCTATTCTAAGCACAAATTATGCAGTCGAAACCCATAATCATATGCCAATATATTTAGGTATAAATCTACAATCCTTCTTTCAATATAATGTAGATTACCAAAATCATCACTAATGTCTTAGCGAGAATCATTAAGCATGAATATATTAAACCAAATCATATGGTGCCAACCAAAGAGATAAGACAGTCAATTTAAATAACAAAGGGTTCCATTAAAACCTTAGAACCAATACTTAGTTCATAGCTATTGAACAAAATATAAGTAGCAATAAAGACATCATTTATGGATTACAAAATCAGAGGAAATAAATGGATAAGAATAAACTCTGTCAAGGCTCTTCAGTCTCCAAGCATTTTGCTCCTTTCAAGCTCTCCAATCCGTGTAGCTCACTGCTCTTGTTGCTCCAAGGAAATCCCAGACTTTTCCCTAATTTACCTAATCTATATTTACAAACATTAACTAAGAAATAGAGAGAGATTACAAAAGAGGAGAGAGAACTATATTATCTGGCGGCCGTCTTTCTTTTTCTCTCCCTCCCTCTTTGTATCTCGTTACTGCTCTTCTTTTAAGTCATTAAAAGCAAGGCTTTGTCTAGACACCGGAGGTGGCGCTGCAGCGTGGAGACTAAAGCTGTTGACGTAGGCTTAAAAACACCGACAGTCGCGCTACGGCGCAAGCTCATGAAGGACCAGGGCCGCTGCAGTGCCAAATGAAGGCAGCTTGGACAAGGAAGCGGCGCTGCGGCCCGAGGAAAAGGCAAGGCTCTGGCGCTGCGGCGCCAGAGGGTAAAAAATGACAATTTTGCCCCTATAAGCTGGAAATAACCAAAATAGCCCTGCATCATACAGAATAAGCATAATAACAACAAAATATATATAAAAGCAAAACAGATAACATAAAACAAGCAGCGTCTTAAGCTTCATAGGATCTGAATCGCGATATAAATACCACTCATCAAATACCCCCAAACTTAAGCTTTTGCTTGTCCTCAAGCAAACTATCTAACATCCACACCTACATTACTGGAAGACGCGAATGGAAACTACTCCTATAGAATATTACCACGACTTCTAAGCGCAATTATAGAGTCTCTATGAGAATAGGACAAACACCGACATGAATGAGGGCTTAATAGCAAAATTGTAAGTATGAGATTGTACTCGATCCATTCTATGTGTGTGCGCGTGGAGACCAACTATCCTGACTCAAAATAGCTTAAATAAGATCGCACAGCTGATTGTTAATACCAATATGCACACTTCGCAACTTAAACATTCAATAAGCATTAAGACTAAGATACAAGTGCAGGAAAGGATCAAAAGGCTCTAGCATGAAGACAGTAAAATCTGAATTGGACAGTCCTTAATTACCTTAGGCTATTCAGAGCTACCCAGTAATGAGCTTTTGATCAGTGACTCCCAAGCCAGACGACTTTAGGGCACTAGGTGTAGAACACCCCTATGAATCTAATAACTCGAGCATCAAAGGCCACGTAATCAACATAAGCCAATTTAAACTTTACAAAATCCGAAGATTATTTGGCGAGTGCATTTTATGCTCCATCTCAACATCGGTCATGCGTTTATGGACGAGTGCGCTTCACGCTCCATCTCGACCCACCGCAAGACTTTCGATATTCAATCTTCTTTTCTTTTTATTCTTTTATTATACATTTTTTTTAAAAAATGTCAACATGCCATAATCCAAGATCCAAAACTGTATAAGCATCTATGTCTTTTATTACCTTGTAAAAATGAAAGCTTATAAAAGTGAACATACTCTCAAAGCAATCAACACGCGAACTAAATTCGAAAAATAAAAAGTTAACACAGTTGGTCGGTGCTTGATGAGAAGGACGGATCAATAACAGCCTCGACTTAACAAATTAACACACCTCTAGCTCATATATGCTTGACACGACTCTAAAAGAAAGATTTAACTACAAGGCGCCTGTCATTAGCTACGATCAAAAATTAATAGCTATAACACCCTCACCCAACATATATACAGTTACAGAACGGGGTAAAAGGGTAAATCAAAATATTTAGGCAAGAAGCAGTAAAAGATAAAGTACCCTCGCCAAAATAAGGTAAAGCCATAACACATGGCATTAAGTATACCAATTATCTGTGCAATCCCCAAAATATGGCTATAAACAAAACAACCAAAATGACATGATATCTATCGCGATTGCAAAATATATTTATAAAAACAAAAGTATTCATATATTATAAACCAAAACATTCATATATATATATATATATATATATATATATATATATATATATATATAATAAAACCAACGTACTAATATGCATCCCAAAACAAACCATAAACAACCACAACCACGGCATAATTAAAACATAGTCTGGGGCTATACCGCCCAAAAGAAACTCTCATCCTCACAGATTAAACATAAAATCAATTCATATATAATAAAACTTAAAAGGAATCTCCCCCAAGCTTGAAATCTACCAATGTCCTCAATGGCCTTCGCACAGCCACATCAAAATTTCAGTAGTGGCGATGCGGCGCAATACTTCGCGCCGCGGCGTGATCTGAGATCTAGCTTGGCGCTACGGCGGGATACATGGCGCTGCGGCACGGTAGTTGGCGCGGCGGCGCGAAACACAATAGAAAAACTCGGCACTGCAGCGCGAGTCTCCAGTGTCTCCCAACTTGCAGTGGCGCTGCGGCGTGGCCTATCCTTTGTTCTGTGGCGCTGCAGCGTGAGATAAAGAATTTGGATATCAAGTATGGCGCTGCGGCATTAATTTTGCTGCAGAGAGTGGCGCAGCGGCGCGGCTTCTGCACTTCAGTTCCTTAACTGATTTCCTGCACAGGCCAACATTCCAGATCAGTGAATCAACACAAAAAAAGACTGCAAAAGCTGTAATAAAACATTCTAACTATTGACCAAAGACTACTAACATACTAGCATGTGATACAGAAAGTCAAAAACTAATAATTATACTAAGCAAAACCAAGTGCACTAATGATGACTAAAGAAAACAACACTAAATGAAAACAATAAGGATATTTTTGATACTGAGATGGGGTTGCCTCCCCACCAAGCGCTTGTTTTAAAGTCGTCGGCTTGACTATACCGATGCCGCTCAATCCAGCTCATAAGCCAAAATGACCATTTCATGCCGCCTATTTGTCAATTCCTTTAAATTTTTGGCAGACATGGATGATTGATCATCCTCGTTTTCTTCACCCATCGGCACAAAGAATCTTTCACCACTAGAATTATCCACTAATTCGCCTTTTTCATCAAGTTAAAAGTGTTCTTTGTGCACTAGTGGGCCTTCCAGGGTTTCCACAATCGTGAGCGTGGTTTCTGGTTGTTGATTAGTCTTGACAATACAACCACTCTTAACCCTTTCTTCTCCTACTTCAGGCTCCACCGGTTGGACAATTTGCACCAAGACATCTCCCTCAACAACTTTGTGAGACTCATCGCGTATCCACCGTGCAATGCTCTATTGCTTCATCGTTGAGATCAATTATGACCGGTATATTTCCTTGCGGTGGGTTTGTGATGGCATTGACGAGTTATCCCAATTGATTTTTGAGGCTTTGCAATGCGGCGTCTTGGCTTGCCATTCGAACCTCATTTCTCTCTATAAAGTTGGTGAGGAGCTCTTCAAGCCTTTTCTCTTCTGTTGAGTCTATCGAAAAGCTTTCATTGGGTTGGACTGTCACCTTATACTGCGGCAGAGACGGATATTCAAATTAATTCGGATAGGACTAATTCGGATCATGATATTGCTCTTGACTGTAGTCCCAAGAGTTTGGATAACCCTGACAGTTTGGATGATAGGACATCGGTTCAATGTCAGCTCGTCCCTGACAGTAGGCAGTCTGAGTGGACTAACACTCAAGATTGTCAGAAAACCTCAAGACATTTGCAATTTGAACTCACAATTGCTCGAGTCCTTCTTCCGAGCTTGGTTGTGTCGTCCTCTCATAAGGCCATTGATAACATTGATCGTCCATAACCTGTAAACTTAAAAACAAAAAGGAAGATCAACAAATAAAAGAAATATATATACGTTCAAATTAAGACTAAATTGATTTAAATCAATATTGGACAATATTCGAATAATAGTTCCCCAGCAACGGCGCCAAAAACTTGTTGGTCGGAAAATCGATCACTAAACACGCGCAAGTATACGCAGTCTAACAAGTAATACAGTGATAAGGAAAGTGTCGTACCCATGAGGAACTATCACTAATATTTACCAAATACCAACTTTGTATCGCTTAAGTCTTATTCGAACAACAAACTAATAGGAGTGTGGTTAATCTAGTTATAACTAATTATCAAAGCAAGTAAATGGATAACGAATGGCAATCAAAGGAATTACAAACTAAGGTTACAACTTCACCCCACACAGGCATTCTGTCGAACACCGGGCGTGGTATGCTTCATCAAACTTCCTACCCTTCTCTCTTTGGTCTTAATGTTTACGATAGTTTGTCGACCGAGAACACACAGGTGCTCGTACACATCTGTCGAGGTCTGCACAAACATACCCTCTCCAGATCCACCTGATAGGGAATAGAACAGGAAAGAACGTCCAAGTTAGGTGTGATAATCCTACACATGTCTGTGCGAATTAACCTAATAAGGATTTAAGCATAAGTCCTCAATTAGGTCACACGTGGCGCACAGATATATGTCTATTCTAAGCACAAATTATGCAGTCGAAACCCATAATCATATGCCAATATATTCAGGTGTAAATCTACAATCCTTCTTTCAATATCATGTAGATTACCAAAATCATCACTCATGTCTTAGCGAGAATCATTAAGCATGAATATATGGTGCCAACCAAAGAGATAAGACAGTCAATTTAAATAACAAAGGGTTCCATTATAACCTTAGAACCAATACTTAGTTCATAGCTATTGAACAAAATATACGTAGCAATAAAGATAACATTTATGGATTACAAAATCAGAGGAAATAAATGGATAAGAATAAACTCTGTTAAGGCTCTTCAGTCTCCAAGCATTCTGCTCCTTTCAAGCTCTCCAATCCGTGTAGCTCACTGCTCTTGTTGCTCCAAAGAAATCCAGACTTTTCCCTAATCTACCTAATCTATATTTACAAACATTAACTAAGAAATAGAGAGAGAGAGATTACAAAAGAGGAGAGAGAACTATATTATCTGGCGGCCATCCTTTTTCTCTCCCTCCCTTTTTGTATCTCGTTACTGCTCTTCTTTTAGGTCATTAAAAGCAAGTCTCTGTCTAGACATCGGAGGTGGCGCTGCGGCGCCACCTAGGCTTAAAAACACTGGCACTCGCGTTACGGCGAAGCTCATGAAGGACCAGGGCCGCTGCAGCGCCAGATGACGTCAGCTTGGACAAGGAGGCGGCGCTGCGGCCGAGGAAAAGGCAAGGCTCTGGCGCTGCGGTGCCAGAGGGTAAAAAATGACAATTTTGCCCCTATAAACTGGAAATGACCTAAACAGCCCTGCATCGTACAGGATAAGTATAATAACAACAAAATATATATAAAAGCAAAACAAATAACATAAAACAAACAGTGTCTTAAGCTTCAGAGGATCTGAATCGCGATATAAATACCACTCATCAATTTCCAGTAATAATACTAAAATCAAGGCAATGAAATTATGCTAGAATAATTTTTAATGTTCTGCTCAATTTTTAATCAGTAGTGTAGTGGGTTACTCAATAAAACACCAAGTATATATATATACAGTCCGTTTCTGGTGCATACCCCTTTATTTTACATACCCTGCTCACCACCTTTAGCGACGGACTGGACGACGATTTTGTCTGTCGCTGTAGAACAGATAGACAGTTTATATGTTATGGCGATGGTTAGATGTGTCGCTAAAAGCTAAGACGAAGGTTCTCTGATATACAGTACGGATCGAACCGTCGCCCGGTTTGTCGCTAAAGGTGGTGAGCAGGGTATGTTAATAAAGGGGTATGCACTTGATCCGCTCCGTGTATATATATATATATATATATATATATATATATATATATATATATATATATATATATATATATATATATATATATAGGGGACTGATCCATAGCCAACGTTGATAAGGTTATCCTTACAACACATCGTGACCGTCCATCCGTTGATCGAACAGTAAAATAGACTCCTCATCCGCAATATAATATTTAGTATACTGCAGTTTAATACTGCGGACGGAAAATATGATTAAAATACCCCTCTAAATTTAATTTTTCTTTTTATTTTTTTTGGGGTCCGCAGTATTAAACAGCCAAAGCCAAATTCAAATATCTTTTAGTTTTTCGGGCTCCACAATATTAAACTACGGGTGCCAAATTCAAATTTTTAAAAAAATTTCCAGGCTCTGCAGTATTAAACTACGGATGCCACGCCCTCTTACTATGAACTGACCTAAATTTTTTTTTTTGGATGTAGAGAGAGAAAAAAACACGCCTCCCAATGGTAGATTCTGATTCCACACTCTTGTGTCAAGAAACTCAAACTTGCTTAAATGATGAAGAAGAAAAATATGAAGATTTGTACGTTTTCGAATATCCATTGGATCGAATAAAGAACGAAAGGAAGATGATGAATATTTTGATCGGTTTCTTTCGCTGTGAATCATCAATGTAAGTTATCGATTTGATTATGAATTCATTTGTGATTAATGTGAATTTAGAATTATCATACCAATTTTTTTTTTGAAGAATGAGAAATATTGGGCCGTAGATAACTATCAGTGGCATGTTTATCTCTGGATACAAAAATGGAGGAATGCAAAGTTCCTTTGCTAACAGATTTTCCAGTGGAAGATTACAACTTTGAAGGGAAAGTGATACAGAGGATGGAGCTTTTGGTGTTGAATACATTGGAATGGAAAATTCAAAAAATATTTTTAGTTTTTCGAGCTCCGCAGTATAATATTACTGATGCAAAATCCTAACCCTTTCCATTTTTTATTTTTTTAAAATTCTAAACAATTCCTTTTTCTTCACGCACAGAGCTAAAATGAAGAGAACCAATGAGCTCTGAACGAACACCTAAAATGGCAACTCGTTCCATCTTCCTCACTCTTAATCGGTATGCACTTAATTCTCTTTCAATACATACATACATATAAATTTATATAGATATAGATATATATGTTATTTTTTACTGTGTTGATTCTAGGTTTAATTTTTCTTTATATGATGAATACCTAGAAATTGAAAGAGAAAGAAAATCATATTGAGACCCTTTTCATCCCCTGCTACGAAAGCTAAAATTGTGTACGAAGAACCAACAATTTCTGTTGAACAAGAAGAATCCATTGATGATGATTTGAAAAACATAATATTCAGGGTGAGACTCCCCAAGCATAGTGTCATAATTGTGCTCCAGAACTAGGTTAGTGAAGGCCATAAGAGTTCAAATTTATGTCAAATAGTTTCCACTCACCCTTTTCTCTCATTCAACTTATTTCATTTGTATTTTGTTAGTTCCCTGCTGCTCTGATGTGTTGTTTGCCTATAGAATGACAGTATAATACTGGTTAGAGGCATTTTTGGAGTCGTGGACTTTAAGATTTTGAAGATCTAATGGGGAAATCGAAGTTTCTGGAGAGAGAAGAAGACGAAAGAGAGTTTGGAGAGATGGTAACGTTTTGAAAATTAAGAAAAGGTTCGGTATTTTAAAATTGAATTTGGCATCCACAGTTTAATATTACGGAGCCTAAAAAAATTATTTTTGGAATCCGTATTTTAATACTACAGAGCCCAAAAAACTTAAAAAATTTGAATTTAGAGGGGTATTTTTGTCATCTTTCCTGTCAACAATGTTAAACTGCGGTATACCCAATATTAAACTATAGACGGGGAGTCTATTTTACCGTTTGATCAACGGATGGACAATCACGATGTGGTGTAAGAATAACAATATCCTTACAATGTTGGCTATGGATCAATTCTTATATATATATATATATATATATATATATATATATATATATATATATATATATAGGGAATGCTCCATAGCAACTGGTTGCTATATGCACTATTCCAACAAATGCATCTCTGGTCCTCCATTGTAAGATCTAATGAAAGAGAGTAAATAAGGCGTGGGCCCGATCGCTAGTAAGACATGCAACCAGTGCAACTCCCACTAACGGCTAGACTAATGACTATAGTGCCATCATTTTTTTAGCTTTTTAAACTGGCAGCATATCCTTCTAGCGGCCAATCAAAATGATGTCGTTTTGACTAGCCGCTAATAGGACCTGCGACCAGTATGACCAACTTACACATACATGATTTCTAACATTTTACTCCATACGCATCCATTTGTTAAACAACTGCAGAAATCGAACTTCAAAGAGAATTCACTTTGCTATTGCTAGGG
This sequence comes from Panax stipuleanatus, assembly GCA_020205555.1. NCBI lineage: Eukaryota > Viridiplantae > Streptophyta > Magnoliopsida > Apiales > Araliaceae > Panax > Panax stipuleanatus. The sequence goes on from CM035120.1 coordinate 124,459,692, forward strand.
TATTCCTATAACCATTATCACTGACCAAGATAAAGCCATGAGCAATGTTATTGCTAGGGTACTCCCATCCACTCATCAGATATTGTGTTATTGTCATATTAGCAATAAATTCCTAGAGAAATTGCATCATATTTATGCAAAACACCCATCGTTCAAAGACGATTTTAACAATTGTGTGTATAATTCATTGTCCATCAGCGAGTTTGAAGAGTGTTGGGAAATACTGACGAGGGATTATGATTTGTAACAAAATGAATTACTCATAAGTTTGTATGATGTTAAGGAGAAATGGATATGTGCATATACAAAGAGGTATTTTGTTGCAAAAATGACAACCACCGGAAGAAGCAAAAGCATAAATAATTTTTTTGATGAATATGTGAATGCTTCAACAGGCATGAAAGAATTTGTAGTCAAAACTCAGAAGGTTATTGAGAAACAATTCATCAGAGAGAGAAAGGTCGACTACATAACAAAATATTAAAAACGTAGTTTGGTATGTGGATCATCTTTGGAAGTGCATGCTGCGGAATGTTATATAAAAGAGACGTTTAGACGTTTTTGAAAAGAGCTTGTGGATTCTCTAAAATACAACATAAAAAAAGTCAGTGAGTTGTGCGTTATTATTGATACAAAGGTCTATGTAGTCTACAAGGAAGATGCAATTGGAGATAATCGGAGATATTTGCAAGTTGTCAACAATCGTTAGCTAGGGTCGATAACATGTACTTGCCAAATGTTTCCACATTCTGGTCAGATTTGCAGGCACATTTTTAGATTTTTCATCTTCAAGAATATTTCAAAAATACATGATGATATGATCGTTCCTCGGTGGACAAAATATTCCAACAGGAGTAACGGTGAAGAAGTAATGGTTTCTCCAATGAGTGCTGACTTTGAAAAAAATCAAGCAATGCGATTCAATCATTTAATGATTGCTTGTCAAGAGTTAACTAGTAAAGCTTATTGCTCAGTCCGAGATTAAAAGACTGTACTAAAACTAAATGCACGAAGAAAAACTCTTGTCGATCAATTTGACCCAGATGAGAATATTAGCGACGTCCAGACGATGATATTGACCGCGCGGATGGATATACACCTCAGTAGATAGGGTTGGAAGATGATGATGAAGATGAATAACAAGAGATGTTGCTACCAATTGCTTCTCAAACAAAGGGCTAAAAAAATAATTGAGAATCAAAAGTGCTCTTGAAAAATAGTGGATAGTAAGCCTCACCAAAAATGTGTCATATGTGAATTCGAAACCCACCATGACAAGTGCAATTATTATAGAGTGTTAGGAATTCCTGAACCTAAAAATAATTAGGGTTGAAGACATTTATGGATGTAATCTTTATGCTTGTATTTTTTTAAATGTTTATAGATATGTAATTTAGTATTGCTTTGAAATGTTTGTGTTTTTTTTGGAATGTTTATGGATATGTAATTTAATATTAGTTTGAAATGTAAATGTTAATAAAGATGATCTTAAGTTAATTAAATTGGTTCAAGCAATTGGGCCAAGTCGACTCCAGCGCCTAGCGCTCGACGCAAAAGCCCTAACGCGTGCAACACTTGACGTTAGCGCCTAGCACCTGGCCACTAGTCCTATATGTGGCCAGACCTATATCCATTTTTTCTGCTGATCATCAAGTGCTACAGCGCCAAACCAGAGTGTCGAGGTGCTGACTATATAGAATATACGTGCCAAAACGCCAAAACAGAGCGTCGGGGCGCTGGCTATGTAGAATGGTTGGGTCTAGCTGCTAGTTCTACTTACGACTAGGATACATGCACAAGTACTGGCCGCTAGTCCTACATGCGACCAAGTTACAATGAATTGGCACCAACCCATACTTGTTCAATAATGCCCACACCTGTTCAATACTAAAATTTCCAATAACAATTCCTTATTTCCAACAACAATACCTTATTTTCAACAAAAATACCAAAATTTTCAACAACAATTGATAGATAACATCACCAAGTTCGTATGACCAAATTAAATGATTATCCATTGAAATTAAATAACACACATTGAAATAATTAAACTTATTTCAATTGAAATTAAAATATCATCCTTTACAAATAAAAAGTCATTAACGTATATTGAAAATACATATTAACATCTAAATCATTTGTGCCCTAGGTATATCTCTAGCCCAACATTTGAACAATTCATACGTTATCCTAGACCTAAACACTGATACATCCTCCATTAAACATCTTTCATTAGTAAGGTCAGGGTCACCCCACACGAGGTAGTCGACGTACTTGCAGACGAAGATGCCACACTCGTATGTGTTATCCTATATGGGCCGACCATTTGCTGGATGGACCTTTGGGGATATACGAAGCTAACCACCCAACAAGTTACCCATTCACAAAATCAATTGTATCAATTGTACCTACAATAAAAGGAACCTCATAAGTACATACATATATTTGCTATAGTTAATTGAAAAACAAAAAATTACACGTACCGCTACATCGACATACTCTTTGTACATATCATTCAATTTAATGTAAGGTGTGTCATTATATAGCAAGTCAAGGATAGAACTCTTCTAATCTTTTACTGCGAAGATTAACGATATGAAATGATGGTTGCTGGGTATACATATAGACATAAAGACATAATAGCACTTGTGCAATAGCTGTCTCACTTGCGGTTCAACAAATATTTGGCAGAATTAGGCTCGACGATTTTGTATCCTTTCCCAATTGAATGAAATATGAGGGCATGAACACAAATTTGGCACACCTCTTTATCCCCTCATGCTGATATTTTTGTTCACGGTCCCGCAAAAGACATATACGCGTCCATTACATGCTCATATAACCAAATTCTGGGTCGCAAAGAATTTATATCTTCTTGAGTCAATGTGTACCCCCTCCAGGGCTGCTCGGAACATTTGGGGATTGGAAAGAGTTGGGGAGAAAAAGTTATCATTGATCATTTGGATCTTTTTTCAATTAATTCTCTTTGGTATAGATCATTTCGATCCATATTCAATTTGTATGGGGACTTCTTCCACTGGAACCTCATCCTCAATGAAAGAAGATTCACCCTCGTGGGTAAGCTAAGGCATATCAGCCTTGGTGCTAGGGACGTAGATGTTCTAATGTTCGAAAAGCTAGGCATCCCTTTCTCTTCACCCCCATATACTTCTCCCCCAACCCTCGTATAGTACTCCTCCTTCCCCACCCCTCACATCCGCATCGTACATTATATATATGTTGTCCCAACTGTCTTTCATGAGTTTGTATTCGGGAGGAAAGTCTTGGTTGAGCTTGAAGACTTTGTCTAGGGGGGATTTTGCGCTCTCAATCAATGCAAAAAATCATAAAAAAGAAAAAAAAACATTAACATCAAAGAATACGACAGGTATATCAATTGTAGAATTTGTAAAAATTTAACTTGCTTACCATGCTAACCATGAGATGCTGATTACATACGGATCGAGCCTCGTACAAAGCATTAGGATCTCCTTCGCGTCAAAGGCGGTGCAAATATCTTCGGGTAATCTTATTGTACCATGTGAGGTATGTCTCCATGGGAATAGTTTCTGTAACCTCCATTGTTTGTCCCTCGAGATGGTCCATATACATCTCTCACTGCCCAATGTATTATTGTAATGAATGTGATTTTTGTTATTTGTTAAAATTATTTATTGAATTAAATAAATATTTTAGTTAATTTATTTTTGGGTTAAATAAATATTTGAAAAAATTATTGTATATTAATTTAATTAAGTGTAATATATTAATTAAATTAATGTTGGATAATTTTATAGTTCGAAGTTTTAATTTAATTGGGATAATTAAATTAAATGAGTTGTTAAATAATTATAATATTGTTCTAATTAAATTTAATAATTAATTAAAGATTTAATAATTTATTAAATAAAATTATAGTTAATAAATAAGAATTATAATTATGTGGTAATTTGATTTAATGAGTTTATATTGACTTTAGTTTAATTGAATTTAAATATTAGAATTTGATTAATTAAAGTGTGAAATTTTGTACCATATAATAAGTAAGTTATTAAAATAAATTAAAAGGAGTCTTTAAGAGCTAGCCAAACAAGGCCTTTGGAACATGGTAACTGTTGAAGCCATGATGCTCTTAACTGATACCCATATTTATATCAGTTATATTATACATATATTAGTTTTGTGTTTTACGTCAGTTTATTCCCTAAGCCTAAGTCTGAGAAAACAAAGAACAGAGAAGAGAGTGAGAGAAGAAGAGAAGAAATTCTCTGTGGGTTTGGAATCGAAGAATTAAGAAGTAAGAAGGAGTTCAAACAAGTAATTTTACATCATCTTTGCTTAATCTAAACAAGAAATCAAGGGTAAACTCTTAATTTTAAGCTTTAGTTTGTGCTCTTGAGTTTTCATAGAAAAGTTGATTTTGTTGTTTAAATTGAAGAGATGTAGTTGGTATATGTTAGTAGATGATTTATAATCTGTTAGTTGTCTTTTACAAATGATTTTGGAGAATCAAAATCCATGAAAAGATGTTTTAAATGATTTGATCATGCTAAAATTTGCAAATTGAAAGTGGTTATTGTTAATACATTAAGAAACGAAAAAAATGCAAGTTATATGAACTGATTTGGTTGTGAAATGAAGCTATGGTGATTGTTTTTGCTAACAATGTCAAATTTTGGAAAAACTAGCAAAAATATGATTTTAATCCTTCCAATTTGGTTGTTGTTGTTGTTGTTTTGTTGTTACAATCAATATATGCATGCTTGGTGTTGTTTTTGGAAAGTCTATATAATCTGGGTATGTTAAATTTGTTGTTTGAATGTAAAATTCATGGGTTTTGGGAGAAGAACTATGTAGGAAAGCAGTCTGCAAATTTCCTGTCTGCGCACCAGCGCAGCTACACCGGTGTCAAGGGAAGGAACAACGTAGCTGAGTTGGCTTAGGACAACGTAGCTACGCCGTCCCTTGACAGAGTCTGTTTTGATTTTTTTTAACTTTTAGTCCATAGCATGTTAATGTAATCTAGTCTAATGAGCATGAAAATGTGTTAGTCTTATAGTAAGATGTTATAATAGATTGTAGTGATGTTATAATACTAAATATGAAAATTAAAAGTTATTGATTAACAGTTATATAAGATTGAAACATGACGTGGTAAGAGTTGAGAATGTATTTTTGTATGTTAAAGCTTATGTTATATGTTAGTGGGTTTTCAGATTCATGTTGTGTAGTTGTTTGATATAGTTAAACCTTAGGCTAAAGGTTATAATTTAACCAAGATGATTAAATGAAACCAATAAGGTTAACTTTGATTTGTCTAACTAGAGTTGTGAATCTAAATGGTATGTGTATATGATATTGGAGTACGTGAGTTATAATTGTTTAACCTACGCATGAGGCAAGTTTTTAAACCCTATTCTTATATTGAGCAAGTTCCTTACCCTATCTTGATTACATTTACGCAAGTGCTTATCTCTAATCTTTTATTGAACGAGTTCCTAACTATTGTTTCTAATTATTCACAGCCTAAATTGTTCGAGTTCATGATTCCACATGAGATGTTCTAACTCTTTTGAAGTAATACTTTGGCTATACAATGTCTATTCAATTGTATATTGTTGATATTCAACCTTTGGTTTAAATATTGTTGTTCAATTATATTATTGTATAAAACTCTTATATGGCTAGTGAACCCTTATTAATTCGACTAGTTCATAGTTGATGAGCATTCTAAATTTAGAATTGTTATTGAAGTTAATCGAAACCAAACTTCTTTTGGTGTGGACTCTTATGTCAAAACTGAGATGAACAACCCTAATATAGGGGATTATATAGTGCGATAGCGTTAAGATGTTTGTGCGCAATATATGGTACGAAGGGCTGATCCCCCTTAGTACGAGAAGGAAGGTTCATATAGTCTAACGACTGTTAAAGGTTTAAGTAGAAATATTTATAAACCTAGAACATAGTTCATGGTCTTGCGACCCTCAGATGTACTTTTGATCTTGTTTTCTAATCTTGATGCAAAAGAAGAGCTTTCTATATCCAGTATCCATTGATTACTCTCATATAATTATTATTGCTATTGTTATACTTGTGCGTAATTGTTTTCTCACTCTTGCATAATAACATTTCAGCTAAGGTTGAAAGATCCGACGAGCCGTCCACTAGTAAGGGCAAAGGCAAGATGAACAAGTGATGAAGACTTGTTAAATGTTATTTGCGAATGTTTATGTATAAGACTTATTTAAATATGTTACGTTTCCGCAATTGATGTATTTAAGGTTAGACAACCTGGGATTTGTGTAAGATGTTGTAACCCTTAAATGGGAGGATTTCTATTTAAGTTGTGAGTTTCATTTATATCCTTTATGTATGGGTAGTTAGTTGTGATTTAATTGGACAGTGAACACCAAATCCTATGGGAATGAAGTACTCGGATTTGGAGGTGTCACAATTATATTCTCAATTCCATGTAATCCTCTGGCTTAAATTTCTGTTCCGTGCGTGTTCTAAGAAAATCATGTCATTCGCCCGGGGACGGAATACCTTGAATATGCTTGTATTGCCTCATGAATTGGTCGGTATTTGATATTCTAAAATATCGAAATGAATCTATGAGACCGGGCCTAGTCGAATCATCATCCTATCGCTGGTAAAGTCACCATACTACCTCCCACTTAGGTTGCCTACCAAATTCGCCCTGATAAAAAGATAGATGCTAATGGGAATTCTGCTGCCTATCAGGATATTGATGTTTGGCTGAGTATGCCCAGGTCATTGCCCTAGGGAGCCAAAATAAAGAATTTGGCCTACGTTTAGGGCTTTCAACTAGAAAATGCTCATATAACCAAATTTATAACAAGGTCACACAACCATTGACATATTTGGTCTCTCTCCTAATAGTTGTGTACAAACCCCGGTATAAATAGGCTAAACATGTGGTACCCTATGCATACGTGACAATCTTATTTGAATCATATATAAAATACATATACCTAGGGTGTACATTATTTCTTGACCTAGTTGGAAATAAAATTACCATGTATAACCAACTGAGGTATGCCTTTGTGTAATGCCCAACCACATCCCTACTTGATTTTTTTGGGAAAATTTTCATGCAACCAAACTAGTGAAATATTACTATTTTTTACAATATTCCATTCTACAACCATGTCATCCCCAAAAATTTCCCTAAAATATCTCAATGGAGCATCAAATGACGGACAAGTTAAGGGATTTCCCAACACCGTCAAGCCAAAAATAAAATGGACATCCTCTGATGTTATTGTTATTTCTCCACACTTCATATAAAATGCATTTGTCTCCGGTCGCCATCTCTCAATTACGACGGACACGAGAGTGCATCCGTTTTAGTGAGTATTGCCAGATGACTAAACATCCAAATCCCTCACCCCTATTAATAGTTTTTTTTGGACTTGATCAAGTCTCATTTGTTATATGTTATTATAGTAGTTTGGGTCAACATTAATGTACCCCTATTAACGAGTGTATAATATTCATCTATTTCGAATCCTTTATGCGTAGTTCATTGCATGTTTCGTGGTAAACACAGGCTTAATGTGGTTGTTTATGGATTTTAGGTCAAAATAGAACTTAAGAACTAAACCGGGACGTATTGGAGCTGATTGCATGTAAAAGGAAGTAGAATCAAGAAACAACAAGACCCACCCCGACGGGGGTTTTTGGCCTGGAAAAGCCTGCCTCGGCGGGTACCTCTTTGGAAAATGCCGCCCTAACGCATATTCAAGCTGCCCTAGTGAGTTCTTCTTTGCCATTGCTCGCCCCGATAGGTTTTTATGAGGGAAATCTCTGCCCCGACGGAGTGTGCTCTGGAGCCTAGGAAAAGAAGGCCACCCGCCCTAGAGGGTTTGGCAAACACGAAATGCCCGCCCTGGCGGGTATGATGGGCAGATTCGGCAGTTTTTCTTTTTATTGTAGTTATTTGGCAGACTTCTATTGTAATTAGAATTTTAACTTCTTAGGAATGTGGGATCATGTTTAGGTATTATATATACATGTAAGACTCAGTATTAAAAGGATATATCATACTCTTCTACATAACATCTACACCTTAGTTTTGGAGAATCAAGGCATGTCGAGCTAAACTACTTAACTCAATTCTGAAGGGGTGTTGAACCTTAATCATAATTAACGGTTTGATCAAGTTTAATTTATTTATTCCTTCATATGTGAGATTTATTATGATTATCTACATAAACATATTGTATGCTATTCAATCTACTAATTTGGTTTTTGCAAGATTAAATTAGTGAATTGATATCATCTGCTAGATTAAGATATATATTAAGCATGTAGACACTCGAATTTTTGCATTCCTGTTAATAACCCTACAGGAGGGAAAAATCATCTTTTACCTTTCGGAGACAACTCTGGAAGTTCAAACCAGGATCAGAGCCCCGATAACAACCTCGGGAGATCAAACTAAGCCCCGGTGACAACACTGGGATGTCAAGTCAAGCCCCGACAACAACCCAGGAGGTACAGTAGCCCTGACAAATACACCGGGAGATCAAACTCAGCCACGACGACAATACCGGGATGTCAGTCAGGCCTTGACAACAACCCGGGAGGTATAGAAGCCCCGACAACAACCCTGGGAGATCAAACTTAGCCTCGACGACAACACCAGGATGTCAAGTCAAGCCCCGGCAACAACCCGGGAGATGCAATCACCCCAGAGACAACCCTGGGAATCCAAATCAACTTCGGAGATAACCCCAAAGCGTCAAATCATTCCCAGAGACAACCCTGGGAAACCAAGTCAACCTCGGAGACATCCCTGAGGAAGAACAGAGTCGGTTGGGATCAAAACTCGGAGACAACCCCGAGAAAATAGTCAAAAATCGTGCCAGTATAGAAGAACACCCCTGGAGGGGAAAAATGGTCATTTTACCAACTTAAAGCCAATTCAGTAAAAATCAAGTCAAATTGATGCAATGAAGGTCAGAAAGAGCCATAACATCGATCCCAAGTGAAAACAACACAATACAGCTTAACGGACAAACTGTAAAAAAATGAAGATCTAGTTATAAACCCATCTTCCTAGATTCAAAAAAGGTTAAGTCCCATGTCGTTGTGCCGCTCTCGGAAAAGGCTTTCCGTAAAGGTATAGGACGCCTCAAATGGACGCTCTGATCAAAAGTTGGAAAATTTTGAACCTGACATCGCGTTGCTCTGAGTGCACGTACTTCGAGACGATGGGACCCACCAGGTGGGGCCCACCACGAGGAGCCGTAGCTCTACTCGCGGCAGTAGCAGGTAGATCCCACTACCATTTTGGTCTATAAATGAGACCCCCTAGCCTTAGAAAAAAAGAAAAAAAAAATAAAAAAACGCTCTGAAACTCCGCCCATTTCGTCCCTTAGCCCTACTTCTAGTACTCCAAGCTTAGATTTTATTCTTCCAATATGTTTGTATACGTATATTCTATGACATATCAAAAATTAACCGGTGGAAACGTCCAGTTGAAGCCTACCGAGTGGCAAAAAGCCCGTGTAGCAATCCATTGTAAGTTTTTTGACGATCAGAACTTATTTATTACTTTATTATGTATATGTGAACGTGCATATAAAGTTTCGTCTTCTGATTTTGCCCGGAACTCAGTTTTGTGGCCGTTTTAGCTAACTTTTTGGTATATATAAGTATATATATAGTTTTTCTTCGTTTGCACAGCCTTAATCGTCAATTCGTGGCTTTTACTCACTTTTATGTATATATATATATATATATATATATATATATATATATATATATATATATATATATATATATATATATATATACGTACTAACTTGTTCGGCCTGGATCGCTGATTCATGGCCTTTTCAGCTTTATTATATATATAACTGACTATATATATACTAATTTTAAATTTTATCAAACTTGGATTTCAAATCCGTGGCATTTACTGCTTTTATATATATATGACTATATATATATATGATTTTTCTGACTTCGTTTGGCCTGGATTGTTAATTCGTGGCCTTTTTCGCTTTAATATATATATATATATATATATATATATATATATAGATATATATATACTAACTGTATATATTAACATTTACATTTCAGTTTGGTCTGGATTGGAAATTTGTGGCCTTTTACCGCTTATATATATATATACTTTTCTGTCGAGCCTAGAGTAATTCGTTGCTCTTTTACCACTTTAAATATATATATATATATATATATATATATATATATATATTTACATTATGTCGAGCCTGGATTAATTCGTGACTCCTTTACAGTTCTTTTTATATACGTTCAGTTGAGCCTGGAGAAATTCGTGGCTCTTTACCGCTTTTATAAATCTATATATATTTACTTTTCTGTCGAGCCTGGATTACTTCGTGGCTCCTTTACAGCTTTTATAAATATATATATATATATATATATATATATATAAATTTGGGCCTAGATTGGAAATCCGTGGCTATTTACAACATTCATATATATATATATATATGTAATTATATATATATTCTTTATTCATTGTGATTAAATATCTTTTTCAATTAGTCATTTGATATGAATTTGTGTTAATATAAATTTGGCAAATTAAATTTATTTAAATCTAGCCCTTTCTACTTTTCAAACTGTTCAAAATAGGTCCAACCGGAATCGGGAAGCTAGAATGACTAAGATTTATTTAAATCTAGCTTTTTTTCCAATTTTGTTGAAAACTTAAAGCTACCTCACGACCCTAGATCCATATCTAGTGAAAACGGAAAGCTTTGGCTATGCGCATGCAAGGATTTGACTGATGAATCCTTTGTTTTTGCGACATCTAGAGTACAAATTGTCTTTTCTGTGAATATCTGTGCTGTGCAGGTTTTCTTGGCCATTTTTTGTGAGCCTAGGAATCGTGGGATTGACGATCAAACTGATCTAAATCTGATTCCCACGATGGACAAACTCTATATTGTAAACACATCTTGCCAGTTTTTCTGTAAAATGTACATCCGAGGGAGCTTAAACGATTATCCGGATTTAAGGTTCTAAACATAGTGAAATATGGTTTGTAATGCTAGAGTCACTTCGATAGCTGTCATGCCCATAAGAAGACCGACACTTGTATATACATTATGTGGTCGAGGATGCTTTGCATCCCGACAATAAACATTCACATCAAGCCAAAGGTTGAACAGAATAAAATGGAAGTATCAACATGCTTCAATTCCTATGCTAGCGAAAGGGTTTGAAAACCACCTTTCAAAACATTATTTTCATATCTTGTCTAAAAAGGACTTTTGCAAATCAAATCAAACCCTTCGTATATAGGTTCGACGAAGCACGTCACTACTTTCAAATCAAACAAACGTAGGCTCAATTACCTCCAACATACACAACACATTGTAATTTAAAAGAGAAATATTGAAAAGATGCGGTACCGTATTTCACGAGAGTCGGGGGATGCCTAAAACCTTCCCCCCGCTTAACCAAGCCCCCGAACTTTATGAATCTCGGTTTCAAGGCTAAGTTTTGACAGTGTCTAGTAATTGGGCCTACTTGCAAACAAAACTCGGTTGAGTTGGTACAACTATTTCCAAATCAACCAACTGGCGACTCTATAAACCGTTCAAATCGTCGACATGATACATGTTGGCCTTTTCCTAAAAACCTTCCCCCTTCATAAAACAGACAAGACAAATAAGGGTAGAAAATAACAAAATTTAGGAAGATAGAGATCTGTCCAAAGAGACAAGATTTTTTCCCGACGTTGACAGGTGGAGACTTTGCTGGGGACAGTAGAGGGCTTAAGCCGCCCTCAAATCTTTTCAAAAATTTTCTTTTATATCTACATCTATGTGAATGCTGTGTTTTACATTAAATGGATGTGAATGAATGCTTTACTGCTTTATGTTAGTGCTTCGCACAATGTCATCATTTCATACGGTGAGACACGATGTATGTGAATGTATGTTGTGTGATTCCTCCACCAGAAGGCGAACCCGTCGGTGTTTGATTATTAGACTCAAAGGAAACTAATCCTGCGAGGCTTAGGAAAGGCACCACTCAGATCCGCTCCAATTGAAAGACCTAAGACAGGTCAGCCTCTGATTAACCAAATCCGAAGGGAAGCTTCTTCATGTCCTCCTCTTTCAATTCAATGCCAATTTTCCAATTCCATTGTAAATTTCATAAATGTAAATTTACATTCTATGTCTTACGTATCATTCTATCCTGTCATCAAAACAACTGACCTTTGTTTTTACAGGATAAGATTAAAAAACATAAAAAAATAAACATTGCATATCATGCATCCTTTTGATATATACACATCAAAATTAACACACCTATGTTTGTTGTAGGAAAAAATTGGTCCTGTTACCAGGTCAAAATCTAAGAAAGCACTAAGCCCATCTCCAAACATGACTTCAAGTGCTCAACCTGAATCTACCCCTATCTCTAGGGAGGAGTTTAAAGGATTGAAGAACCAGATAGCAGAATTAGCTATTTTCCTCAAAGAACAAAGAAAAGGCCTTCAAGGGAAACAAACACCTGGTTATACAGAAGTGTCTACACCTGGTGGCAGTTAAGAGACTAGAAAGAAGGATACACAGACCCATGAGTCTCAGAACCAGGATCCCACCAACAAAACCCCTGAAATCATCAACCTTAACAAAGAGCAAGAAGTTGGTGATATTCTGAAAAAGGTCCAACAAATGGAAGAAACAATCCGATGCATCAAAGGGATTGGGGCATTTGCGAGTGTCAATTATTCAGACTTATGTATATTCCCAGGGGCTCGTTATCCAGAAAAATTTCATGTCCTTGATTTTAAGAAATATGATGGATTAGGAGATCCCTACACCCATTTGAAGGTATTCATCGGAGAACTTGGATCATATGTAGAGGACGAAAAGCTCAAAATGCAATTATTCCAAAAAAATCTGTTCGGAGAGGCTAGAGCCTGGTATGCCCGACTGGACAATTCAAAGATTCATAGCTGGGAAGAGTTAGCATATGCCTTCCTCAACCAATACAGCTTCCAGTCTCAGATGGCTCCAGATAGATATCAAATCACCAAAATAAAGAATCAAAACACTGAGTCATTCAGGGAGTATGCCCAACGATGGAAGCGGGTGGCAACACAAGTCACCCCACCTATGACTGAGTCTGAGATAGTCATAACCTTCATCGACATTCAAGAAGCTCCGTATTGCGAGAGGGTCCTAGAAGGCATAGGAAAACCATTCTCGGAGATGATCAAACACGGGGAGATGGCTGAAATGGGGCTAAAGTCTGGGAAGATAAAATATCTTACCGCCTTAGAAGCCATGGCCGAGCATATCTAATCTGGGTGTTATGGGAGTAATCCCCGAAGAATGCACAAGAAGAAAGAAGAAGAAGTGTCCTTAGTATTGCAAGGACAAGATCGAAGAGGCAATCCAAGCTTGCTAATTCAAAGGAGAAACTATCCCCCTTTTCAAGCTCCAACACAACCTTCTAATCCTCCATTTCAGAAAACTATGGAGGCCAGGCGTCGAAGAACATTCACCCCCTTAGGGGATTCACTCGAAAATGTGCTGAAACTGTGTACATCACAAAAGAAGATTGTTCAACTCCTTCCACCAACCAGTTCTGGTGGAAGGAATTTCGACCCAAGTAAAAAGTGTGCATACCATTCCGGATCACCTGGCCACGATACACAAGACTATTGGACTCTCAAACACAAAATCCAAGACTTGATAGACAACGGAGAGATTGTGGTGACCAAACCAGAGCAACCGCATGTGCAAGATAATCCCCTCCCTCAGCACAAAGAGGAGAGTGTCAACATGATTAGAATGAGGGGTGGAGAAGGATCCAAATATCTTCGTTATGTTGGAGAGTCAACTCAATCAAGTATTAATAGCCCAGACAGCTGGGAGTTCTTAGAAAGGCGATTCCTGATAGAATAAGAAATCAAGTCTATTAAGGAATAGATTGGACAGTTGGCGGATCTGGTCGTGTATCAACATCAGATAACCAGGCAGCTGATAAACCAGACCAACCAGCATGAAGCTGGTTATCCTACACCGAAAATTATCCCCATTGCTGTGACAACCCTAAAATTTATAAGATCTTAAATGATTAAAATAAAGGTAAAATGATAAAACCTAAATGGAAAGTTGAGGAATAATTTAAAAATTTTAAAGAAGAACCCATATGGTTTACTATTAAATGAGAATAGAGAAAATATGAGTTATAAAAATTCAAAACCCTAGAAATAGATTTGAGGTATTAAACCCTAATGATATATTCAATTTACTTGAATATGGTAAGTCTAATTGGGTTATGTAAGTGAATTAATATTATTGATGAATAATAAAATAGAAATATCAATAATAATGGGTATTAGTGCAAGAGTTAATAAATTAAGAAGAGTAAGTAATTTAAACGAGCCCAATTATTTAATTAAGCATGAGACTTGTAGCTAATTTGATTTAATAGCAATTAAATTATTAAACTAGCCCAATATATTATGTATAAGACAAGTAATATAAGGGCACAATTTAATTATGGGTGGAAGCCCAAGTTCATTTTGTTAGTAAGCAAAATAATAATTAAATTAGCAAGCCCAAAGATTTAAATGGAGTGGCCCAACTTTTAGCCCAAGTGGTAGGGGGCATTTTAGACATTAAGTAAACTAATTAAGGCTTAAAAAGAAAACTAATTTGACCCAAGGAAGACCTCATGACCGAATATTGCACAAGAATGGAAAAGGGAGATGTATATATCATGATTATTTTTACTTTAGTTGGTATCATCTTTATTAGGTGTCACTCTCTCTTTTTACCAATACCATTAACCAATTCTACAAGTAAATCCAAGCTTGCAAGCCATATCAAAGTGATAAGGAAGAGAGAGAAGGACAGATGGGGTGGAAGATATTATATAGATATATTAGTTATATGTATATAATTTTTACCAAAAATAAAACCTTTATCATTTCTCTTTCATCTCTTATTTGCTAACAAAAAGAAAAACAAAAAGAGAGAGAAAAGAGGGTATTTTTGGCAGCCTTGAGAAGGAGTGAGTGAGAGTTTTGGTGAGTTTTAAAGCCTTAGTTCAAACCTAAGGAGAAGGAGATCATAAATCAAGGTATAAACACACTATCTTTAAGCTTTTGATTTATGGTTTTGGATTGTTTTACAAAATAAAGGAGTTATATTTCTTAAACTCAAAAACTTTAGATCTACAAGTTTCTAGTGTGCTATATGTAGATCCAACCCTTTTGAGGATCAAAAGTTGGATCTAAAATAAGAAATGGAATTTAGGTTCTTCAAAAGTTAGAAAATCCAATTTTTTCCTAGCCTTGTTTGTGTTTAATCTTGTGTTTGGTGATTATTTGAGATATTAGATCATGGATCATGGTAGATCCATGGGTATATAAGATATTAGTATGTGTTATGATGTTTTAATGATGGGTTATGTTGGTTATTATGTGAGATATGAAAGTTTTCTTAGAAATCATCAAAGAATGAAAAATTAAATTTTGAGAAAACGCAAGATGAAATTCAAATGACCATATCTCTCATTGTGTTTTAAAGTTTTGAGTGTGGTTAATTTTTAGAGTTAGATCTATGAGTTTTCTAACTTTTTCAAGTGGATTCACTGAAAAAAGAGTTATAGATTTTTGTGTGGACTGATTTTAGTAAAGGATGTCAAATCTGAAGAAGGGACAAAAAGCTGCTGCCACTTTTTGCCAAGGTAAGTTTTGTCCATTTAGTATATGAAATAAATTCCAATATTTTGAGACATGAAAATTTATGAGGTAAAGTAGCTTATGTCCAAAAATGAGCTCATTCCGACTTAAATTGAGCAAGTTATGACTATTTTAATATTTATATTTTTTCGACGAAAATTGCTATAACTGGAGTTGTATAACTCCGATGGCCATGAAATTTAAACTGGATGTCCACGTTCGCATGTGTAAGATCCCGCCAAGAGTTGAGAATTTTTAGAGTTAAGCATGAGGTACCTAATTTCTTAAAAAATTAACTAGAAATGAATATTTGAAAAATACTTAAGGGAGTTAAAAAATTCCAGAAAAATTCTTTTTATGTATGGAATATATGTATATATGTATGACTAATGGATAGGAAAATAATAAGCTAATTTAGTATTTTCGTGAATAGGGTATTTCAGTTTCCTGAAATGAACAATTCAGGGTGCTGAAATGGAAACTTAAATGTCAGGAAGAGAAGTCAGTTTTGTTTCAGCTTGCTGAAATGGAAACTGAAAAGGTTAGGAAGGGAAGACAATTTGGTTTCAGTTTACTGAAATGATATATTAAGTTTCTTGAATTCATAAATAGTTTACCGAGTTATAATAAGAATTTATAAATGAATGAGAAAGTGTTAAGTTTAAGGTAGTGCAATCATACCCTTTAATGGTTGATATATAGTAGCTGGGCTAAACGATTCCTTTACGGAGCTGAGGTATATACGAATTAGTAACCGATCTAACTCACTGTGAAAACAGTGTAGACGAGACGAAAACTAATTTGTTGGTTGTTTGTGTGAAACTACTCAGTATACTATATTGAATACTATTAAAGACTCGATGTGTAGTAGGTTTAGATTTCTGAATACGTATGATGTTAAGGTTATCTAATATTTGATTATGTGATTAAGTGTTAGATAATTTACTTTTAAAGTAATAGTATTATAAGATAAGTATGTTACACTAATTGAAGGATCAATCTTATAACTGATAGGTCTTTTCAATAAAGCGATTAAATTAGATTGCGTAGCAGTAATCAACGATACAGGCAAGTTCTCTAACTCAAATTTGAGTTGTTATTGTTAAATATGTTCGTGGTTAATCATTGTTGATTATATCACATCTATGATTTATTGATTCACGCGTTGTGCATGTTATATATGTTCATCAGGTATGAAAGGCTGATCACCTTCATTACCATATTGTTCAATTAAATTTATTCATGTTCATTGTCGGCTATTCAGCATTATTGATTCAGTCATTCAATTATGAAAATTGATTCATGTTCTTTCACAATTCTTATATTGTTGAAAGTTCGTCAGCTTATTATTCTTTTTCAATCATGATATATCTTCTTTTGAACTTAAACTTGCTGGGCAAAATTGTTGCTCACCCTTGCTATGTTATGATAACCATTTCAGATTAAAACGAAACTTCGGACACAAGCAAAGGCAAAGAAAAATTCCAGGATTGGATTATTATACGGCTAAAATTGTAATAGTATTGGATGCAAATGGAATTATATATCGTATAGGATACTGAATACAGGTAATCAGGTAAGGGTAACAGACCTTGGGAATTATGTGTAAAATTTATTATATAAACAATTTATGTTTATATCTTTCGCAGTAGTTATAGAAATGATGTATCGTAATGTACCATGTCCGAGATTCTGGGGACTCGAATTTGGGGGCGCTACATTTGGTATCAGAGCTGTAGGTTATAAACCTTAGGTAGGTTACCTTAGGCTATAACCGCAGAGATGAGGAATAGGAATAAACTCAAATAGAGTTTAAGTGATTAGGGATGAATTCAGGAAATTCATTATTAAGATAAGAAGATCGTAAAATAAAATGATTGCAAGATAGGAAAGAATAGTAATATAACACGATTATAAGAAGAGATCACAACGTGATCTTATGAGGTCATAGGAGGACATATGATCAATCATTTGATTAAAAACTTTATAGTATAATTGATGTACGGCAGTTGTACTATGAAATGGTACTATGAACTCAGGAAAGAGTTGTAGATACGGATAAAATACAATTCGTATTGAGTAAAGAGGGAGCTAGGAATATGTGGGATTTCAATTGAGGACTCATGTGATAGCTGAGTTGTACAAACCTTTGCATAGGAGGGGGTTTTGTGCTTGGTCTAACGACTACTTAGTTTATCACATTGATAATCATTGAAATGTTGGTGTCGCGCTATTCGCTATATGTATGTTGAGAAGGTGATTCTTTTCTCATGTGTATAACGAATAGGAAGAGAATATAAGATTAGGTGCGAGTTTTTAAAACTCATGCTTATGGTAAGTTTATGACTCATAATCGTATGGTATATTTTTGAACCCCTAAGCGTATGGACAGTTCCTAATTGGTTTTTGAACTACGTATTACTAGGATAAGTTCCTAAACTCATATTATTATGGAAAGTTCCTGAACTCCTAACATGTGGTATGTTTGATGAACTATACTGGGGTATAGAAAAGCTATGGATGAAGAATTGAGGATTTTTAATTTTTAATGGTGATAGAATAGATAGAATTATTAAGCAATGGATTATTAGAGAAATTGGAGTTGATGGTGGAAGCATAGGTATTCCAAATCTTCTAGTTGTGCTAGACTTCGAAATTTTTGACATCAAGCTAAATTCGCACTGATGTGCCTTTTCGAAATAAAATAAATTTTTGTTATCCTCAAAACATGGTGACAAGGGTGTGGAGATGGACTTCGAGCCATTATCACATCGTTACTTGTTGCGGCATGATAACACCAAAAATGATTTTCAATGATTTTGAACTTTTTAAAGAAGAGTCTACGTTAATTGTTTCGGCTAGACAAAAAGGATTTGAGATATCAAAATGTATTTTATATATCATCGATGCACCATGGAACCTAGTGCAGAGATGATAAAAAAAATAGAGTTATCAATGCAGAATTACCTAGTATTGGATATGATCTAAGATCTTCAGCCACTATGGTACGATGTAGTATGACAAAGTCACAAAAATGACGGAATCCTCAAACGAACTGTAAATACAGTGCGGTATCATGACTTCATAAAATGAATTTCAGGATTTTAAAGATAAATTATTGCTAATTGAATTTGGCCAAATACATGTTTCGATTGATGTTCGAATTATTAGTATATGTCTAAGCTATTTGATTCAGCTAGATAAATGTTTATGAAAATTCAAGTATCTTTTTGAGAATTTATCCCGAGCCAAATTATTTTGGTACGGACTCTTATGCTAAGTCAGAGGTGAACAACCCTTAATAAGGGGGATATGCCGATTAGATAAAATAATCCAATCTAGTAGAGCAAATAGTCGCTAAACAAGATTAATACGTTATGCATGACGTAAGCGTACGATAGGCTAATTACCTAAAGTACTAGCATCGATAATTTACCTTCTTTGTGATTGTAAATATACCTAGTAATTTATTATTTTTCGGTGTGAATACCATTAAAACTATGTGTTCATGGTCTATATGACCCCTCAGCATGATATAAAAAGTTTTTAACTCCTTAGAGAGAAGTCTAGGTAGAATGAGATGATAGAATAGTTCCTCATAGAAGGAAGTCGTATGTACTCATTAAATGAGAATGAAATCAGATAAAGGTTAAGTTAAAAACTTAGTTTTGATGAATAAAAGAAGTAGGAATTAGTAGACTGTAATTTCAAAGACGAAATTCTTAGAAGAATGGGTGAATGTGACAACCCAAAAATTTATAAGATCTTAAATGATCAAAATAAAGATTAAATGATAAAACCTAAATGGGAAGTTGAGGAATAATTTAAAATTTTTAAAGAACCTATATGGTTTATTATTAAATGAGAATAGAGAAAATATGGGTTACAAAAATTCAAAATCCTAGAAATGGATTTGAGGTATTAAACCCTAATGACATATTCAATTTACTTGAATATGGTAAGTCTAATTGGGTTATATAAGTGAATTAATATTATTGATGAATAATAAAATGGAAATATCAATAATAATGGGTATTAGTGTAAGAGTTAAAAAATTAAGAAGAGTAAGTAATTTAAACTAGCCCAATTATTTAATTAAGCATGAGACTTGTAGCTAATTTGATTTAATAGCAATTAAATTATTAAACTAGCCCAATGTATTATGTATAAGACGAGTATTATAAGGGCACCATTTAATTATGGGTGGAAGCCCAAGTTCACTTTGTTAGTAAGCAAAACAATAATTAAATTAGCAAGCCCAAAGATTTAAAAGGAGTGGCCCAACTTTTAGCCCAAGTGGGAAGGAGCATTTTAGACATTAAATAAACTAATTAAGGCTTAAAAAGTAAACTAATTTGACCCAAGGAAGACCTCATGACCGGATATTGCACAAGAATGGAATAGGGAGATGTATATATCATGATTACTTTTACTTTAGTTGGTATCATCTTTATTAGGTGTCACTCTCTCTTTTTACTAACACCATTAACCAATTCTGCAAGTAAACCCAAGCTTGCAAGCCATATCAAAGTGATAAGGAAGAGAGAGAAGGATAGATGTGGTGGAAGATATTATATAGATATATTAGTTATATGTATATAATTTTTACCAACAAATAAAACCTTTATCATTTCTCTTTCATCTCTTATTTGCTAACAAAAAGAAAAACAAAAAGAGAGAGAAAAGAGAGTATTTTCGGCAGCCTTGAGAGGGAGAGAGTGAGAGTTTTTGCGAGTTTTAAATTTTTAGTTCAAACCTAAGGAGAAGAAGATCATAAATCAAGGTATAAACACACTATCTTTAAGCTTTTGATTTATGGTTTTGGATTGTATTGCAAAATAAAGGAGTTATATTTTTTAAACTCAAAAACTTTAGATCTACAAATTTTTTAGTGTGTTATATGTAGATCCAACTTTTTTGAGGATCAAAAGTTGGATCTAAAACAAGAAATGGAATTTAGGTTCTTTAAAAGTTAGAAAATCCAAATTTTCCTAGCCTTGTTTATGTTTAATCTTGTGTTTGGTGATTATTTGAGGTATTAGTTTATGGATCATGGTAGATCCATGGGTATATGAGATATTAGTATGTGTTATGATATTTTAATGATGGGTTATGTTGGTTATTATGTGAGATATGAAAGTTTTCTTAGAAATCATCAAAGATGGAAAAATCAGATTTTGAGAAAACGCAAGATGAAATTCAAACGACCATATCTCTCATTGTATTTTGAATTTTTGTGTGTGGTCAATTTTTTGAGTTAGATCTATGAGTCTTCTAACTTTTTCAAGTGGAATCATTAAAAAAGGAGTTATATAGATTTTCATGTGGACTGATTTTAGCAAAGGATGTCAAATCTGAGAAAGGGACAAAAAGCTGCTGCCATTTTTTTCCAAGGGCCGTTTCGTCCACTTAATTTATGAAATAAATTCCAATATTTTGGAACATGAAAATATATGAGATAAAGTAGCTTGTGTTCAAAAATGAGCTCATTCCGACTTAAATTGAGCAAGTTATGACAATTTCAATATTTGTATTTTTTCAAAGAAAATCGATATAACCGGAGTTGTATAACTCCGATGGCCACAAAATTTAAGCTGGATGTCCACGTTAACATGTGTAAGATCCCGCCAAGAGTTGGGAATTTCTGGAGTTAAGCATGAGGTAGCTAATTTCTTAAGGAATTAACTAAAAATGAATTTTTGAAAAATACTTAAGGGTGTTGAAAAATTCCAGAATTTTTTGTGTGTATGGAATATATGTATGGCCAAAGGATAGGAAAATAATAAGCTGATTTCGTATTTTCATGAATAGGGTATTTCAGCTTCCTGAAATGAATAATTCAAGATGCTGAAATGGAAACTGAAATGTCAGGAAGAGAAGTCAGTTTTGTTTCAGCTTGCTGAAATGGAAACTGAAAAGGTTAGGTAGGGAAGACAGTTTGGTTTCAGTTTACTGAAATGATATATTAAGTCTCCTGAATTCATAAATAGTTTACCGAGTTATAATAAGAATTTATAAATGAACGAGTAAGTGTTAAGTCTAAGGTAGTGCAATTGTACCCTTTAATGGTTGATATATAGTTGCTGGGCTAAACGATTCCTTCAGGGAGCTGAGGTATATACGAATTAGTAACCCGATCTAACTCACTGTGAAAACAGTGTAGACGAGACGGAAACTAATTTATTGGTTGTTTGTGGGAAACCACTCAGTATACTATATTGAATACTATTAAAGACTCGATGTGTGCTAGGTTTAGACTTCTGAATACGTATGGTGTTAAGGTTATCTAATATTTGACTATGTGGTTAAGTGTTAGATAGTTTACTTTTAAAGTAATAGTATTATGAGATAAGTATATTATACTAGTTGAAGGATCAATCTTATAACTGATAGGTCTTTTCAATAAAGCGATTAAATTAGATTGCGTAGTGGTAATCAACGATACAGGCAAGTTCTCTAACTCAAATTCGAGTTGTTATTGTTAAATATGTTCGTTGTTAATCATTGTTGATTATATCACATCTATGATTTATTGATTTACACGTTGTGCATGTTATATATGTTCATCAGGTACGAAAGGCTGATCACCTTCATTACCGTATTGTTCAGTTGAATTTATTCATGTTCATTGTTGGCTATTCAACATTATTGATTCAGTAATTCAGTTATGGAAATTGATTCATGTTCTTTCACAATTCTTATATTGTTGAAAGTTTGTCAGCTTATTATTCCTTTTCAATCATGATATATCTTCTTTTGAACTTAAACTTGCTGGGCAAAATTGTTGCTCACCCTTGTTATGTCATGATAACCATTTCAGATTAAGATGAAACTTCGGACACAGGGAAAGGCAAAGACAAGTTTCAGGATTGGAGTATTATACGGTTAAAATTATAATAGTATTGGACACAAATGGCATTTTATGTCGTATGGGATACTGAATGCAGGTAATCAGTTAAGGTTAACAGACCTTGGAAATTATGTGTAAAAGTTTATTGTATAAACACTTTATGTTTATCTCTTTTGCAGTAGTTATAGAAATGATGTATCGTAACGTACCATGTCCGAGGTTTTGGGGACCTGGATTTGGGGGCACTACAATTGCTATGAGTGATCATTATCGGTTTCATGAGCATGAACCCTAGGCCGACAAGGTGGCCAAGGAAGAGAAATTCCAAGATGATAAGGAATTCGCCTTCCAGAGGAATTTCACTAACATGAACCAACCGATGAAAGAAATCCTCCAAATGCTGATCAACGAAGGGATGATTACAGATTTGTTACCCTCAGTAAACCCTCGATCCAGGAAGCTCAAACATGACCGGATCTATCAGTATCATTCCAATGCGCCCGATCATGACACCGAGGATTGCTGGGGACTTCGTCACCTGATTCAGAATTTGATTGAAAGCGATGAACTGATAAAAGGAAATCAAGATTATAGCTTCCCCGAGGAAGAAGCACTCTTTATTCCCATAGCGTAGAATCAGGAAATAGTGGATGTCATTTCCTGTGAGACGGATCTAGCCGTAACACCCCTAATACTGCAAGGAAAGGGGGTCCAAGAAGGAAAGAATCCCGTAAAGGTGGCTGCACCCGAACCTTTAATATTACCCTTCAGACCGCAGTATCCTCTAGTCAGCCTGAAGAAAGTCCCATGGAACTATGGGAAGGATGAAGGTTCAACTTCAAATAACATTGCCAGTGTATTGAAGGAAAACCCACTATACCTACCTCAGCGGGTGATTAGTTCAGTCATTAAAGCTAAAGGGAAAGTGGCTGAAGAGAAAATAGAAGAATTCCTCAGCAAAATGGGGCATAATGAAATCAAGATGGTGCACAGCTTGAAAGATGCACCCAAAAAGATATCCATCCTAGATATGGTTTTATCCTTGGTGGATTATCGTAACATTCTGGTGAAAGTATTGGAGGAAGCCCATCTGCCGAAGACGGTAGATACTGAAAAATTTCGTCACGTGATAGCAATGTGATATCTTTCACTGATGATGATGTACCCACTGAGGAGATGGGTCATTGCAAGTCATTGCACATAGTAGTGATTTCATCAAGGTATGTGATAGGAGGAGTGTAGATAGATGGAGGATCGTCCCTAAACATCTGTCCCTACGATACCTTGGAAAGGATGAAGATCAACCCAAACCGAATTCGGACTAACTATGTAGTCATTCGAGCTTTCGATGGATCTCGCCGAGAGGCTGTGGGGGAGATTGAGCTTCCACTTGAGATTGGTCCACATACGTTCTATGTATCTTTCTAGGTACTCAACATTACCATCGGGTATAACTTTTTTTTGGGAAGGCCATGGATTCACATGGCAGGAGCAGTTCCATCCACTCTCCATCATCAGCTCAAGTACATTATTAATGGCAACCTAATCTTGATAAATATCGAGCCAGAATACCCTATTTTCATATAGGGAGACATGCCGGTGATCAGTCTAGATGAAGGGATTGAACCTGCTAGTTTTCAAGCATTGGAGGTGAGCAACACTCAGTACTTACCTGTTGGGGGCACCAGCTCCGAAACCAAAAGTTTCTCCTGAAGTAATGACCATTGGTCAAGAGATGGTATCTTTGGGTTTCTGCCCTGGAGAAGGGTTAGGAAAAAATTAACAAGGTATCAAAAGTCCGGTGCAAATCCCGAGCCAGTCAAGAAAAGCTGGATTGGGCTATTCATCCAGATCAAACCATCGAAACCCTCACAAGCATCCAAAGGTTCTGCTTCCACGATTCTGCTGCTAAACCTCATTGATGTCGAATTTATGAGACCAATGAGGAAGATTCCTGCTATGGTGTCAGGCATGTTGTTTCCTCCACTCATACCGATAAGTGAGAGAAAAGCCCCAAAGCCTGATGGGGAGAGCAAAAAGGGAAAAGAAAAGTTCCTGTACGAAGGACGAGACCCATTTGCTAACATGTATTATCTGATGCACTACCAGGGTATGAACGATGATATCCCAGACAGTGATGAAGAGGATCATATCCAAATCCCTCACATCAAGAAGGGAAATGGTGGCAGTTCAACGAACAACCCCGGCTCTGGTGTGAAGGACGTCTCAATCATCATCAGAGATGAGGCAGAAGACCACAAATCCTCTTTCCTCCCTATCCATGAGGATCTGACATTGGACAATTGGAGCAGTACCCCTTGCCTCATTCAAAAAGGGTAAAAGGGCAGAAAGTCCATCTGCCCTGGAGCATGGTTTTATTTACTGCTTATTTTGTTGCACAGCTACAACAATTACTTTTTTTCATACTTTTGCTAGATGCTTTGTATGATTAAACAGTTTCATATATTAAAGTGAAACCATTTTATTTTCAGGACTCCAGAATTGGGTTTGTTTGTCCCTGCTGATGAGATGCCAAACTTTCACAGTGACTATAACTTTGATGTAGAACTAAACTTCGACTTGATGGAAATTGATCAAGAGGAGATAGATGACTATGAGGTGCCCGAGGAAATTAAAGAATGGGTCAAAGACAAACATAAACCAAACCTCGACCAAACCACCACTGTCAATATTAGAACTTCAGAAAATCTTAAAGAAATCTAGATAGGCTTAGACCTCACCCAAGACCAAAGAGCTGACCTGATTGAACTCTTAATACAGTTCCAGGATGTGTTTGCATGGTCGTATGAAGACATGATTGGCCTGTCCACTGACATTGTCATCCATTGAATCCCCATCAAAGATGTATTCAAGCCAGTCAAGCAGAAGCTCAGGCGATTGAAGCCTGAATAGAGTCTGAAAGTGAAAGAAGAGGTTGTCAAACAATTCAAAGCCGGTACCATCATGGTATCAACATACCCGAAGTGGCTGTCGAACATAGTTCCCATGCCTAAGCCCAGAGGGAAGGTATGAGTATGAGTGAATTACCTGGATTTGAACAAAGCTCGTCTCAAAGATAACTTCCCAGTACCTTTCATCCACATCCTGATAGACAATACAGCACAGTATGACATGTATTCTTTTGTGGATTTCTTTGCTGGTTACCATCAAATCATAGTCGCTGAAGAAGAAAAGAAAAAGACAGCCTTCATCACTCCCTGGGGAACCTTCTGTTATAGACAATTATCCTTCGACCTTATCAATGCCGGTGCCACATATCAGCGAGCCATGATGGCTCTGTTTCACTGACATGATGCACAAGGAGATAGAGGTTTATGTGGATGACATCATCGTCAAATCCCATCGTCAAATCCCAGAAGGAGGGCGATCACATCAGCCATCTCAGAAAGCTGTTCAACAGGTTGCGTAAGTACAACCTCAAGCTGAATCTGGCCAAATGTGCTTTTGGTGTCAAATCGGGCAAGTTGCTGGGATTTTTGGTGAGCAATAGAGGCATTGAGCTGGATCCCTCCAAGATTAAAGCCACTTCGAATAGAGAAGGAAATACGGGGATTTTTGGAAAGAATCAATTTCATAAGCTGGTTCATTTCCCAGCTCACGACAACTTGTGAACCCATCTTTAAGTTGCTAAGGAAGAATGCCTCCACGAAATGGAATGAAGATTGTAAAAAAGCTTTCCTTGCCATCAAGAAGCAGTTGATCGAAGCACTTGTCTTAGTACCCCTGAGGGATGAAATTCCCCTGTTTATGTACTTGTCAAAAATACCAATGCAATGAGCTGTATGTTGGGACAGAAATATGATAGTAGCAAGGAGAGAGCTATCTACTACATTAGCAAAAAATTTAGCAGTGGCGAATAGAAGTATACTTTGATTGAGAAGACATGCTGTGCATTAGCATGGGCCGCCATGAGGCTACAACACTATCTGTATTGGCACACGACCTACCTCATATCCTGCATGGATCCACTAAAGTATGTATTCAGCAAACCAATATTGAATTGTCGATTGTCCAAATGGGAGTTGATCCTCTAACAGTTCGACATTGTCTACGTGACTCAGAAGTCCATCAATAGTCAGGGCATTGCAGATCAACTGGCCAAAGCACCATCAGGGGATTTCGAATATTTGGAAACTTATTTCCCGGACGACAGAATCATGGAAATCCAACAAATCCATCAAGCGGATACAGTCCAACCCTGGAAAATGTATTCTGATAGAGCAGTGAACATGGAAGGTACCAGAGCCGGGGCAGTCTTTATCTCTGGTATAGGAGAACAGTATCCCGTGGCTACCAAGTTGCAGTTTGTCAACACCAACAACACAGCTGAGTATGAAGGCTTCGTAATGGGGTTGAAATTAGCCCAGTCTATGGGTATCAAGCGTTTACTAGTCTTTGGGGATTCCGAATTGGTCATTTGACAAACTACCGGGGCGTATCACACCAAAGAATTGCATTTGCTGCCCTATCACCGGCATGTTATCAACATATCCACGGATTTTGAAGAGATAACTTTCATTCACATCCCTTAAGGTAGGAATGACTTCGCTGATGCATTGGCAATGTTGGCTTCCCTGATCCACATATCTGGTAAGAGGGGAATTCCCGACATCTAATTCACAAGACAAAAGGCCCCGGCGTACGAAAATTACATTAGAGAAGTATTAGATAAAATACCTCTTATCAAACAGCCTTGGTATCAAGAGATAAAGGAATATCTGTGAGATGGATCTACACCCGCTGGGGCAAGCCAAGCCGGACGAAAGTGAATTTACAAGATGGCTATGAAGTTCTATCTGAGCAGAGATGCCCTCTATAAAAGGGATGCTGGAATAGGCCTTTTAAGATGCCTCGACAACGATTAAGCCCAGAGATTGATGGATGAAGTACACGGTGGAGTCTGTGGTCCACACATGAGCAGTCATTTACTGGCCAAGAAGATATTAAGAACAGGGCATTACTGGATCTCTCTTAAAGCTGACTGTGGTGATCACATTAGGACATGCTACCAATGCTAAGTACATGGAAATGCCATACACGTTCCTCCAAACGAACTACACAATATGAGTTCGCCATGGCCTTTCTCTATGTGGGGAATAGATGTGATTGGGAGCATAGAACCCAAAGCTAGCAATGGTCATCGATTTATCTTCACCATGATCGATTACTTCACCAAGTGGGTTGAAGCTGTCGTTTTTCCCAAAGTCACCAAAGAGGTAATCATTGGTTTCATCAGAAATAATGTGGTCTGTCGATATGGACAACTGGAGGTGATCGTATCAGACAACGCCAATAATTTAAATAACCAGATGATGATGGAGTTATACAGCAAGTTCCATATCAAGCATCTTAATTCCATCATCTATCGGCCCAAGATGAATGGTGCTGTTGAAGCGGCCAACAAATATATCAAGAAGATCATGCAGAAAATGTCCGCCAATCACAAAGGATGGCCTGACCTGTTGCCTCTTACTCTGTTAGCATATAGAACCTCCATGCGCATTTCTACTAAGGCCACCCCCTACTTATTGATCTATGACATGGAAGCAGTACTTCCCATAGAAGTAGAAATGGAATCCCTGAGAGTGTTAATAGACGCTTAGATTGAAGAAAATCAGTGGTTGCAAGAGCAGTACCACCAGTTGTCCCTGATAGATGAAAAGAGGGCTACAACCATTTTCCACGGGCAGTTATACTAGCAAAGGATTGCCCGATCATGCAACAAGAAGGTCTGAATTCGATAATTCAAAGAGAATGACTTGATATTAAAGAAAGTTTTGGCTAACCAAGATGAAGCCAAAGGAAAGTTTGCCTCGAAGTGGGAAGGCCCTTTCATTATCAAAGAAGTGTTGACATGAGCTATCAGATTGCAAGAAATGGATGGGAATGAGTTTTCCCATCTTATCAATTCAGACACCGTGAAAAGATAATATGTCTGACACACCTGCAAGCCATCATCCTTGGTCCTGCGAATCAATCAAATCAGTTTGGGTTTTCATAAAAGACAGAACTACGAATGTCTTGATCTCCCTCAACCCAGGAGTACGTAGGCAGCCATTCTTGGTGCGGTCAAACCAAACAAAAAGTTCAAAAACCCATCAAACCAAACTCAAACCCAAAATAAACATTTCTCAAACCTTTTAGGAAAAAACCTGAACTATGAATGACCTGATCTCCCTCCACCCAGGAGTACGTAGGCAACCATTCCTAGTGCGGTCTGACCTTCAAGAAAAAATAAAAAACCAATAAAAACTAGTCCCAAGACACCGAAAACCTAGAAAATCCAAATACTATCAAGCCTCCTTGGTCAACAGGCCCTGCTGAGATACTCTTTGACATTTTAATG
Source organism: Panax stipuleanatus (assembly GCA_020205555.1). Lineage (NCBI taxonomy): Eukaryota > Viridiplantae > Streptophyta > Magnoliopsida > Apiales > Araliaceae > Panax > Panax stipuleanatus. Next base: position 124,488,651 of record CM035120.1, read on the forward strand.
TCAATCCATCAAGGAAAAGCTTATAATACATCATGACAGCAAGTAGCAAATGAAGTGGTAATCACACAGCAATGACAATACATATCCAACAGGGAAGTGAATCAAAATATATTTATCTACTATATAATATTGTTTGATATATACACTATGTCATGTACATGACAACAATGGCTGATCTAGTATGTGCAGGAAAAATAAAGCTAGTCTATGAACCCGTGGACAAATGTGATAGCAATGCTAACATGGAATTCCTCTCAGAAGATGGAGGAGCAGCTGCAAGCTCATAACCCTCAGTCTCTATACGAGCAAGAATATCTACAGCCATCTGCATAGTGCTGCTGTGACCATCTATGAAAGCACTCATATCTGCAGCCAGGCTATGTGTATATGATATGAGGGCAGTGTTGTTTCGCAATATAAACATCCCGGGTAGCTATGGCCTTGTCCCTCTTAATATAAGCAGCATCCCAGGAGACTAAGGCCTCCTCAATCTCATCAAAACATGCATCTCAGGTAGATCGAGCCTCATCTCTCTCAATAAATGCTGCATCCCGGGTAGCTTGAGCTTCGTCTCTATCAGCAAAGGTTGTATCCCTGCTAGAAAGGGCTGTCAACATCAATGCCCTATCCTGATCCCTTTGGAAAGTCATCCAAGCTAGTGAATAAACTAGAGCTGGATCTATCCCGCAGGAACGCTCGGAGGGTCACTAACTAAAGCTGTTGTCAAACCAGTAAACAAATCATCCTCCATGGGAGAATCAGAATCCTCTATAGGATCCTCTTCATCTGAATTAACACTCGGAGCTAACTGGATAACCACAGCTGCTACTATATTGGCCTCCAACTATGCCAAATACTCTAGAGAACGATCGGGATGGATAGTAGGGAAATTAGCCCTCTCCTTGTGAGTCTAACACTCGTAAGTCTTGATCAGGTCAGTTGACGACAAAGATGAAGCTGATATACGCTGATCCGTAGCCCCCTCAAAATGGTGGAGGCTCTGAAACTGATCAAACTGGCCCATGACTACTAACAGATGATATGTGGTCACCCCTCTCAAACCCGCCAGGGGCAGATAGTCCATACCAAATGCATGAGTGATGAAGCTATAAGGGGAGCTAAGCCCTGAACATGGTAAGATCGAAAAGGGATGCTCAATCATTGATAAAAAGACTGACCATGACGCCGCGTTTGAGCACTGTGTCGGTCGAAAGGAGTAAGACACGCCTATCTCATTGGTAAAGCAATACCCATGATGTCTGAAGGTGCCGATAGGACTCAAGTATGTCATGAACCACACATACAGCAGAACGACGCTACCCCTAAAAAACCCCTCTGGATGGGTGCTGCAGAATGAAGCCGACCTCAAGGTCACGGCTAATATCATCGGCATGATAGTACAACCCTGCTGAGGGCACGAACCACTACCATCAAACCAATATCCAAGTGGTCCAAATATAGTGGCAGGTATAAATAGGCCGTGACGCACATTAGCAGAACGTCTATACGAGCAAACTGCACTCATCTGCAGGAATGATGAAATCTCCAGAATATCGCTCATAGCTGTCCGGCCGGTCAAAGCGATCGATCGAAAAGTCTATGGACATCACATGTCCTGCAATAACCTCCTCAGTGACTACTATGCGCCTCAGACCCATCATAGTCATGAATGGTCGCCTCATGTCGCTGATGGCTGTCCTGGCATAGGGCAGATCTAGTGCCAAACCTGTAAGGCTCTCATACTCCTCTAATGTAGGAGTCAACTCGTGAAGTTTGAATCGAAAAACCTGGCGCTCGGGTATCCAGCAGGATAACATGCCATCCATAAATCACTGCAAAACCTGGAAAGCTAAAAGAGCTAGAGAGTCCCCTAGCATCTGATCAACTATCCCTCTGGCTGAGAGAGGCAGACTATCATACCAAGATCTCAGCGAAGATGCTACCAAAGAATGTGGTAAATGCGCGATACGGCTGACTGTGGATGAAGACATCTGTATAATTGTATCATAAGACCATCTAGGGGTCAAATCTAAACTCACCTATCTAAGTGCATATCCATGACATAATGCATGCATAATGACAATGATAAATGACAATAGGATGCAATAGATAGGAAATATCATGCATTTCTAAAATATACTATCTACTGAAAGCATCATCTTTGTCTGCTCATAAAGTGAAAAACTAAAAAGTACAGGGAAATGGGGCACAGCCACCCAACAACTAATAGAGGCCTATTAAAAGATATAGCGAGAAATGGGGCACAGCCGCCCAATATCTAACAGAGGCCAATCAAAAGATATAGCGAGAAAAGCTATCAGAAGAAGTCTATAACATCTACATCCAGGCGATTGACTTGCTGCAGCTCCTCCTGAGTAACAGAATCTCGGCCAATGGGAATGTTAGGTCGATATAATGGAGGATCAGCACCTGCATAGCTACCTGAAAATGGATCTGCTGATGGACTAGCTCTAAAGCTGGAAGGATTAAATGAATCTACCTCGGATGGATCCCGGTCAAGGTGCCTGATGGAAAAATGAGCCCTCTCCAATCGCTGGGTCAATCCTGTAATCTGCTCCAGATGAGTCGCCTCTCAAAGGCAATCTATCCAGTCTTTCATCATCACAGACCCCGTCACCATGTATGCCATAAATTGGGTAGCACGAGTTTGAGCCCCAATAGTGCGGGGACTCCACTATTGGGTTTGCTAGAAACATAAGCATGCAATCAAATTATATAAACGCAGTGGAAGGGATGAAAAATCAGATTTTAAAATTTTCTTACAAACCCTTAACTATGATCTTTCTTGTGCATCAATTATCAATCAATACATAGAAGGAGAGGATGGAATTATACCTTTGAAGATCCAAGCTTCCTCAGGTACAAGTTCTACTCCTTTGATTTCTTTGATTCCTCTGTAGTAGCTCCTTCCCTTAATCAATGTTAGCCACCCAAATGTTTGGCCTTTAACGATGATCCACCAAGGAAGATGAAGATCTTAGGAAGATGGGCTATTGGCTTAACCCTTGTTTTCTATCTCTATAGAATATGTGTACTCCCAACCTTTGGAAAAATTCACGTACCTTATTTCTGATATAAGACTCTCTTATATAGATATTAGGTTAACCCTCCTAATCCAATTAGAATAGGGTTTTATTTAATTAATTAATTAAACACTTTTAATTAATTTATATCCTAATCTTATTAGGATTGAGAGAGAGTACTGATATTATATTAATTCCTAAACTCTTTTAGAATTAAAATAATAATAATAATATTAATATTAATAAGACTCCTCTTATTAATTTATATTTAATATTTCTAAAATATTAAATAATAAATATTAAGCTATTTAATTTATTCTATCACCATAGATTAAATTAATTATACTTAATACATTATTACTATCATGCCATTTTCTTCTTAAATAATTCTTCTTCCTTTTATGGTGTGACCCTTTAGGTTCTCCATATTAAACTGATTGTGAATAAATCAATTAGAACAATTCTAATCTTATTTAAATAAATAAATTAAACTAATAATCTATTTAAATAAATAACATTTATTCTACAATAGGGATAAGCCTCACTAGCGATCAACGACTTTCTAGATAATATAGATTTCAATATTAATTATAAAAGAACCCGTGAGTTAATAGTTACCGTACAATTAAATCCTTCCACCATACAATGCCCCAATTAAATATAAGACATGGATTTACTGTCAAGTCTTATTTTATTTAATCATATGTATTTCGATTAAAAAACGCACAACTCCAAATAATGTAAATTAGAAACCTCTTTCTAATTTCATTCTACATTGGCCAAGGATTCTTGGGTTGTCATTTAACGAATCACATAGGACATATCTCCTCTTTTACTAGAGGTGGTATATTCTTTATTGATCATACATTATCTCCATATGCAACTCATTATACCCAAGCATACCCTATATATGCCTTAAAAGGCCTTAAGGAATTAGTCAAAGTATAATTTATTACATACAAGATACTATGATGATCTCAAGTTCAAGAATCATTTGTACTACTATCACATTAAGAATTCCTATTGATAGGCAAGTAAAACTCCATTAGGTATTCCATAGCGAGTCAAGTTCAGTGAACTTATTCTCCAATAAGCACCTACATACTTGCTTTCGTGTCTCCACACAAATGACCATGAGATCAATCATCCTCATCTAATGAGCAAGCAACATATGTACCAATCTATCCGTATTTACTAATCCCCATTTTAGTAATCCCATAATTGGCAACTATTTTAGTTTTTAAGCTTTCTAAGAATTTAGATCTCATTAGCATGATCTCATTAGCATGATCTCATCATGATTCTAGAAGCATTGCTTAAAACTATGGGTTATTTACATATTATTAAAAACAGCACCATGTAGATAATTAAATACTTTAAATAAATATTTTATTAATAAATAAATAAGATTGTTTACAAAGTATATGCTTTATCATCATACATAATTGGCTTGTATGCACACTACTATCAATCTCCCACTTGCACTAAAGCCAATCGCCATGGTATCTTATACCCATATTCTCTAAGTGACGATCAAACTGCTGTTGTGTTAGAGCTTTAGTAATAGGATCTGCAATGTTGTCTTGAGAGTCCACACGCTCCAAGGTGACGTCTCCTCTTTCAATGATCTCCCTGATCAAGTGAAATCGTCTCAACACGTGTTTGGATTTCTGATGAGACCTGGGTTCCTTAGTCTGTGCAACCGCTCTGGTGTTGTCACAGTATACGGGAACTGCTTCTCTAATGCTAGGGACCACACCAAGTTCAGTTATGAACTTCTTCATCCAAATAGCTTCCTTTGCAGCTTCACTTGCAGCTATATACTCTACCTTTATCACTGAATCAGCAACTGTTTGCTGCTTGGAACTCTTCCAACTCATTGCGCCTCCATTCAAGGTAAACATATACCCTGAAATAGATTTACTGTCATCTTGGTCTATTTGAAAACTTGAGTCCGTGAATCCCTCGAGTTTTAATTCAGACCCACCGTAGACAAGAAAAATATCTTTAGTCCTTCTCAAGTACTTTAGGATATTCTTCACTGCCTTCCAGTGCTCTTCTCCTAGATTCGACTGGTATCGGCTTATTACACTAAGTGCGTGAGCAACATCCGGTCTAGTACATATCATACCGTACATGATAGATCCTATTACAGAAGCATAAGGGATCGTACTCATATGGTCTCTCTCCTCAGGTGTCTTTAGGGCCTGTTTCTTGGAGAGATGTATTCCATAGCTCATCGGCATGAGACCTCTTTTGGAATCTTCCATGCTAAACCTCTTTAGTATCGTATCAATGTACGTTCTTTGGGATAAGCCGAGCATCCTTTTAGATCTATCTCTATAGATCTTTATCCCCAAAATATAGGATGCTTCACCCAAGTCCTTCATGGAGAAGTTTTTAGATAACCAGATTTTAATTGATTGTAACATAGGAATGTCATTCCCTATCAGTAATATATCAAAATATAATACAAGAAATGATACTGCGCTCCCACTAACCTTCTTGTATATACATGGTTCATCCTCGTTTTTGATAAAATCAAACTCTTTGATTGTCTCATCAAAATGAATGTTTCATCTACGAGAAGCTTGCTTCAATCCATAAATGGATCGTTGTATCTTACAGACTTGATTTGTTCTAACCTTTGAAAGAAATCCCTCTGGCTGTGTCATATACACATCCTCCTCAAGTTTCCCATTGAGGAAAGCCGTTTTCACGTTCATCTGCCAGATTTCATAGTCGTTATAAGCTGCAATCGCAAGCAAAATCCGAATGGACTTGAGCATAGCTACTGGTGAGAAGGTTTCATTATAGTCAACTCCTTGTCTTTGTTTGAATCCTTTTGCAACCAGTCGGGCCTTATAGGTCTCTACCTTTCCGTCTGCTCCAGTCTTTCTCTTAAAAACCCATTTACACCCAATAGGCTTAATGCCTTCAGGCGGTGAAACCAAAGTCTATACTTTGTTCTCATACATGGAGTCCATTTCAGATTTCACGGCTTCAAGCCATTTCCCTGAGTCTTTATTACTCATAGCCTGTTCGTAATTTAATGGATCATCATCATTCATGATGTGTACCTCATCGTCATCCTCTATAACTAATCCATACCTCTCAGGTATCTTCGGTACTCTTCCAGATTTACGAACAGGGTGTGGTACAGTAGGTTCTTCTACTTGGTCAGGTACCTGACTTTGAACCGTGGTAATTTGTGGTTCTTGAACTTCTTCAAGATATATCTTACTCCCACAAACCCCTTCATGGATAAACTCCTTTTCCAAGAAGGCAGCATATTTCGCAACAAACACCTTTTGATCAGTTGGATGATAGAAATAATACCCTACAGTTTCTTTAGGGTATCCCACAAATCTACACTTATCAGATTTAGTCTGTAGCTTATCATTTTTAAACTTTTTGACATAAGCTGGATAACCCCAAGTCTTAACATGCTTAAGATTTAGTTTTCTCCCCTTCCACATCTCATATGGAGTCTTTGGGGAGGATTTTGTAGGTACCTTGTTAAGTAGGTATGCAGCCGTTTCTAGGGCATAACCCCAGAAGGAAATTGGAAGGTCGTTAAAACTCATCATGGATCGAACCATGTCCAACACTGTTCGATTTCTCCTTTCAGATACTCCATTTAACTGTAGTGTACCTGGAGGAGTCCATTGTGAGATTATACAATTTTCTTTGAGACAATTGAGAAACTCACCGCTTAAGTATTCTCCACCTCGATCCGATCGAAGTATCTTAATACTCTTGCTCGTTTGTTTATCTACTTCACTTCTGAACTCTTTGAACTTTTCAAATGATTCTGATTTGTATTTCATTAAATACACATATTCAAATCTTGAGTGATCATCAGTGAAAGTAATAAAATAGGAATACCCAACCCGTGCAGTTGTTGTCATAGGTCCACGAACGTATGTGTGAATCAATGCCAACAACTCTGTAACTCTTTCTCTTTTTCCACTAAAAGGAGATTTAGTCATTTTACCCATGAGATAAGATTCACAAATTGGATATGATTCATAATCGGATAGCTCTAGGAGCCCATCCTTATGCAACTTGAATAATCTTGTTTCATTGATATGACCGAGTCTACAGTGCCACATGTAGGTATAATTAATAGCATCTCTTTTACTTTTCTTAGTTTGTTTAATTTGAAATATATTTTCTTGCAAGTCAAGTATATAAAGCTCATTTTGCAAATTTCCAATACCATATAAAACATCGTCTTTATAAATATAACAACCATTGTTCTTTATAATAACGTCAAAACCTTCCATATCCAATACAGAAATTGAAATAATGTTTTTAATAATATTCGGAACATAATAACAGTTATTAAGATAAATGGACTTGCTCGAAGGCATTGCTAAACAATAAGTTCCTACAGTTAATGCAGCAACCTTTGCTCCATTCTCCACTCGTAGGATCACCTCTTCATTGTTCAGCTTTCTACTTCTGACCAGTCCCTGCACAGTGTTACATATGTGAGACCCACAGCTGGTATCCAATACCCAAGTAGAATTATGACTTTTAGAAAAATTAATTTCAATCATAAACAAACCTTGATTGGAAGTCGAAGCTTCTCCAAGCTTCTTCTCTGCTAGAAACTTCTTGCAGTTCCTCTTCCAATGTCCCGACTCGTTGCAATGAAAGCACATTCCTTTACCTGGTTCAGGTTTCTTTTGTTCCTTTTCTTTCCCCTTTCCCTTAGCCATCTTGGATTTCTTCTTTTCAGAAGACACCTTGGGCCTCTTCCTTTTATTGGAAGAATCCACCATCAAGACGTGGTTCTTCTTGGATGAGAAATGACCTTCTGCAGTTTTCAGCATGTTAAGCAGCTCAGGCAAGCTGATATCTAGCTTATTCATGTGAAAATTAACCACAAAATGCGAGAAGGTCTCAGGGAGTGACTGCAAGACCAAGTCTTGACTCAACTCCCCATCCATGATGAACCCAAGCTGTCGAAGGCGTTCAATCAAATTGATTACCTTCAGAATATGAGTTTCGACGGAAGTGCCCTCGGTCATTCGAGATCGAAAAAGCTCCTTAGATATCTCATATCTAGCAGTCATACTCTATTCACTATACAACTCCTTGAGGTGAAGCAGCATAGCAGGAGCATCCATATTTACGTGCTGACGCTGAAGCTAGTTATTTATGGATGCAAGTATGATGCATTGAGCCACAGATGCATCATCTTGCCATTTATTGAAAGTGGCAATCTCTTCCTCAGAGGCTATTTCCGAAACAGATTCAGGGATAGTTGAATTTAGGACATAAGAAATCTTTTCAGCAGTGAGAATAATTCTCAGATTTCTTAGCCAGTCCTCATAATTCGGCCCGGTAAGCTTATTTGCATCAAGTATGCTTCGTAGTGAGATTAGTGATTTTGACATTTTTAAAATTCTGCATGTGAAAAGACAATATTTTTAGCAAACATTCATTTTATTAACTTTGCATACCAAAATAAATTTAGATCTTTATTTTAAATTGGTATCTCCCACAATTTTCATCAAACTATATTACCCTCACTTATATAGTTTGGCAACATCTAATTAAATATTTGCTAGTGAGATTAAAGATCCCATTTCAAATGTATATAACCTTGTGAATAGCACAACAAGCGATATACAAATAAATAGGTAGACAACTCTTGTCAATTACATTACCTTGTAACTCCTTTTATTTTGCCTCTTAAATCATAATGGTCATGTGTGTGCACATCCAAACTAAAATGATTTAAGTTAAGTCCAGCCTAGCACTTCCATAAATTCAAAAAAAAATGTTCGTCCTTGTGGATAGCAAAACAAGACTAGATCGTTCAATTTTCTTGATAAGCATCAAATGTGATTAATTAACATCTTAAATACTCAATACTCACCTTGTGGATAGCACAACAAACTCATATTAAATATTTAATACTCTATTAATTAATCATGTTAGAAGGCGACGTTCGATATTCAAATATCATTTGAACGTTTCAGACTTAATATTATTTCTTTAAGGGGTTTGTTATTATTTGTCTCATCTTGTTTAGCGCGCATGCATATATATATATATATATATATATAAAATATGCGTCATTTTATTAAACATGAGAAGCATGGTTGCATAAAATATAATATATATAATATTTAGCATGCAATATAGAATACTATATTCTACCCGGATTGATTATGGACTTTTATTCTAGTTTGGTTCACTAGAGCCACCAAGTGAACCAAAAAGGTCAAACCTAGGAGTGCAAGAATTTAAATTTAAACGTAACGATTACATTTAAACCTGGGCTTCATACAAATGGGTCTTCAAGCGCTCCTTGCTCCTTGATCTCCAGTTCTTCAAAAATTCTAACTAATCCTACTACATATACTATTTCATTTACATAGAAACCTTGATCAACAGTCAAGGGAAAGTACATAGGAGAGAGATAGAATTTACAATAAGAAGAAAACCAAAAAAGACGAGGTACGCAGACCCCATTTTATAAAACCCATACATTCAAGCATTCATCCAAAATAAAATCCAATCACATTGGTCATAGTCCATAATCAATCCCTTTTATTAACATACATATCATCATACGTATCAATAAAACTTATTCATCTCATGAAAGTAAATTCATTCCATATATGTATTAATATCAGTTAATGGACAAAAATTTGCTAAACTTTGTTTTTGGAAAAAATAAACTCCTTTATTTCATTCAAAAACAATTTCAATTTAAACTCTTTAATATTCGCAATTCTGAAATCATATTTCATATAAAATAAACATCTTTATTTTAAACCTTTATTAATTAAATAAACCATTTATTTAATTAATCAAAATAAAAAGAAAAATTTTCCAGTTCCTGTCCAGTGGCGCAGCTGCGCCAGGAATGTAAAGGAAACCGGCGCAGCTGCGCAACAGAAAAACCAGGAACAGACACTGGCACAGCAAGAAGGCCTTGCACCGGCGCAGCTGCGCAGCTTCGCAGAATCTGAAAAAATTTTATTGCCCAAGAACTCGATCCAATTGCATGGAATCACATAAACTGATAATTAGCACAAGATTGGCTCTGATACCACTGTTGGGTTTGCTAGAAACATAAGCATGCAATTAAATTACATAAACGCAGCAGAAGGGATGAAAAATCAGATTTTAAAATTTTCTTACAAACCCTTAACCATGATCTTTCTTGTGCATCAATTATCAATCAATACGTAGAAGGAGAGGATGTAATTATACCTTTGAAGATCCAAGCTTCCCCAAGTACAAGTTCTACTCCTTTGATTTCTTTGATTCCTCTGTAGTGGCTCCTTCCCTTGATCAATGTTAGCCACCCAAATGTTTGGCTTCTAACGGTGATCCACCAAGGAAGATGAAGAACTCAGGAAGATGGGTTATTGGCTTAACCCTTGTTTTCTATCTCTATAGAATATGTGTACTCCCAACCTTTGAAAAAATTCATGTACCTTATTTCTGATAAAAGACTCTCTTATATAGATATTTAGGTTAACCCTCCTAATCAAATTAGAATAGGGTTTTATTTAATTAATTAATTAAACACCTTTAATTAATTTATATCCTAATCTTATTAGGATTGAGAGAGAGTACTGATATTATATTAATTCCTAAGCACCTTTAGAATTAAAATAATAATAATAATAATAATAATAATAATAATAATAATAATAATAATAATAATAATAATAATAATAATAATAATAATAAGACTCCTCTTATTAATTTATATTTAATATTTCTAAAATATTAAATAATAAACATTAAGCTATTTAATTTATTCTATCACCATAGATTAAATTAATTACACTTAATGCATTATTACTATCATGCCATTTTCTTCTTAAGTAATTCTTCTTTCTTTTATGGTGTAACCCTTTAGGTTCTCCATATTAAACCGGTTGTGAATAAATCAATTAGAATAATTCTAATCTTATTTAAATAAATAAATTAAACTAATAATTTATTTAAATAAATAACATTTATTCTACAATAGGGATAAGCCTCCCTAGCGATCAACGACTTTCCAGATAATATAGATTTCAACATTAATCATAAAAGAACCTGTGAGTTAATAGTTACCGTAAAATTCAATCCTTCCACCATACAATGTCCCAATTAAATATAAGACATGGATTTACTGTCAAGTCTTATTTTATTTAATCATATGCATTTCGATTAGAAAACGCACAACTCCAAATAATGCAAATTAGAAACATCTTTCTAATTTCATTCTACCTTGGCCAAGGATTCCTGGGTTGTCATTTAACGAATCACATAGGACATATCTTCTCTTTTACTAGAGGTGGTAGATTCTTTATTGATCATATATTATCTCCATATACAACTCATTATACCCAAGCATACCCTACATATGCCTTAAAAAGCCTTAAGGAATAAGTCAAAGTATAATTTGTTACATACAAGATACTATGATGATCTCAAGTCCAAGGATCACTTGTACTACTATCACATTAGGAATTCCTATTGATAGACGAGTAAAATTCCATTAGGTATTCCATACCGAGTCACGTTCAGTGAACTTATTCTCCAATAAGCACCTACATACTTGCTTTAGTGTCTCCACACAAATGACCATGAGATCAGTCATCCTCATCTAATGAGCAAGCAACATATGTACCAATCTATCCGGATTTACTAATCCCCATTTTAGTAATCCCATAATTGGGAACTATTTTAGTTTTTAAGCTTTCTAAGAATTTAGATCTCATTAGCATGATCTCATCATGATTCTAAAAGCATTGCTTAAAACTATGGGTTATTTACATATTATTAAAAACAGCACCATGTAGATAATTAAATGCCTTAAATGAATATTTTTATAATAAATAAATAAGATTGTTTACAAAGTATGTGCTTTATCATCATACATGATTGGCTTGTATGCACACTACTATCATCCACCAGTTATGAAATGCCTCCTAGTTGTAAGGACCCTTTGACAGGGTGAAGCCATCTATGCCTACCAGTGGAATGTCTGTGAGTGGCTGAGCTAATGGCCAATGATGCCAAGCAGGAGGAACAAAGGGAATGCGGATATATCCCGTCACGCTCCGAATAGCGCGCTCTTCCAAGTAAAGCTCCCAGCCTCCCTCAATAAAAAAGGGAACCCGACGAGTGGACAATGCAAACTCCAGGCCAGTCGAAAAGCCATGCTTGAGCCCGAGTGTTAGAAAGTCTGAGGTGTAAGGCACCCACGAAATCGAATCAGCTGTCAATAGCTCTAGCTACAAGCTAGAGTGGGTAAATTCCTCGGCTACAGGGACCCCCGTCAACGTGGAGTGATGCCAGCGCCGTCCCCTCGGATAGGATTCCAGGCCCAGAGTAGTGGCAGGTTGTAGGAAAAGAAGCCTCTCATATGCCCAAAACAAGCAATTCAAAGATCAAAAGTCCTCAGTAATAAAGACTAACAAACACAAATGAGGAAATCAAAAGGGGAAAGAGAATTACTCACCAGCAAGAATGGGTAAAAACCTAGCCAAGCCTCTGTCACGCCCTCCGAGCGCATGCGCATCCCTCGGAGAAAATAGGCAAAGGTGTAGGTACCCCAATCAAAATCACTGAGGCGCTCCACGTATCGAGTAGCGTTGATTAGGGAAAAAGACACCGTCGAGGAGTTATATACAATGAAACAACCCCTGATGATCACCAAGAATAGTCGCCACAGGATGCAATTTTTAACCCTCTGGTCATTTGGCAGAGGCTTATTTAAAGCCCCACTCTGGGCATCTACGCTCAAAGGACCAGAACGGATAGTCCGACCCTTGATGGCCGTCGCAGGAACTCCCAAAAGGGAGCGAACGGCTGTAGGTGAAATGTCAGCCACCAATGGTACTGGCTCGCCTATAGACTCTATCCCGGTATGAACCTCTAGTCCATAGGTGTCATCATCACCTCACAGTCTAATAGATGGAGAGATTGGGTCTGGTGGAACCAGTGCTCAGATAAAGCCCTCAGATAACCCTTGGGGCAATGACAGGGAGGAATATAAAAGAAGGCCTCGAACCCCAGGTGTTGACAATGGCCCAATACTCTGGATATAGAGTATGATATAAGGAGTGAATGCTGAACCAGTTCCCCCTGGGCTGCGTAAAGCCGGGAACCTGCATTAAACATCCAATCCAGATTAAACATATGCCCTAAAATGGCAAAAGAAAGAAAGAAAAAAAATCCAGAAGGGAAACTTTAGTCACCTCGTTAGCATGAAGGTATATCGATGGATGACGTCTCAAATCGCCCAGTAACTTCTGAATCGGCACCACGATGGCTGGAAGCTCCCTATGTGGAGCATTTGCTGGGGCAGGATCAACGAATGGGACTCCTCATCGTCCACATCAACCTGCGACTTAGCCCGGATAGGACGAATCACAGACTCAGCCAAACGACGAGGCGGCCGAGCTGGACGTGGCTCAGGAACATTAGAAGCCCTCCTCCGCCTCACACCTGAAGTAACCCTACTAGCACTACCAAATCTATCTGACTCCATAACTTGGACAAAGTCTCGAAATCACCTCAGAAAAAATGAGGTAAGCCTTAAACCTGTGGCTTATTAAATTAAATCATTGCTTTATGCATTTTTAAGTCCTAAAGCATGCATTAGTTAACAAAAATCCCCAGTAAAGTCAAAATTACATATTCATTAAATACTCAAGCTTTTGAAAAAATTTCGCCAGAGTCTTCTTTGTAAACTGGACTGTTCGCATGCACATAAGCATGACTAGGTGGTCATTCAGTAGCACACTTACCCAAAAACAAAAATAGTTCATATTTATTGAAAAAAATCAAAATCAAACTCCCCATGGAAGCTAAATTACCATGTGCATTTTTAGTTGAAAATTCAGGCTCATTTGGCCTCAAAAAGGGTGAGTAAACTAATCAAAAAGGGCGTCAATTAACTGTCTCAGAAATAATTTTTTTTTACATCAGAACGTTCAGAATAGTAAAATATGCATATTTATCGAGTCTAAAAATTTATATCAAGTCATATAGGCACGCCTATTCTCTATATTGTGTTTAGAAGCATACTATATGATATCTAACATTTTAACGGTCAAACTGGAAAAGAAAGGATGTAAATGTTACCTGAGATGTGCATAGCGTTTGTATGGTGACAGAATTTGAAAAAAGCAAACGAACTCCGTAGATCTGAAGAAGAAATTCGAATTTTCTTTAGATTTTAAGTTTAAAAATGAATTTAAAAAGCCACGGGATCGTAAGGAGTAGCAGCCCCACCTACGGCTGTGGCACCTCTACCTGTGGCACCCTAAGGTGGTTCCCACCCCCTCCGGTTCGGTACAATCCAAGTGGAAACGGAGTTTACAGAAGCTAAAAAGTCAAATCAGGGAAAAAACTGCTACGCGATTGAGCGGATTGGTCTGAAATCTTGCGTATAAGCGGCAAGTTCCAGATAAAGAGAGGAACTTCATGTAAGCCATTGGTTAAGACCCTGAAGTGATATTCGGAAGCCAATTATGAAAATTACTGAAAAACTGCTGAAAACTGCTTAAAACTGCCTCTGTCAGAGCATCGGGAAAGTCCAGCGTTATGAACAGTGGGTTTTGTATGAGTTAAAGTGTCTAGATTTGTCCGAGGGTATGACTTACCAGAAATATCATCCCCACATCGAGATTAATCAGGTCTGACATTGCAAGCCGTTGGCGACAACTCTAACGAAGCATCGGGAACGATATGGTGGTAAAACCGTTGAAAATTACTTCAGCAAAGGTCAGAGGGTCTGACACTGCAAGCCGTTGGCAACAACTCCATCAAAGCATCGGGAACGATCTGGTGGTGAAACCGTTGAAAGCTACTTCAATGAGGGTCAGCTTGAATGACACTACAAGCCGTTGGCGACAACTCCAACGAAGCATCGGGAACGATCTGGTGGTGAAACCGTTGAAAACTACTTCAGCGAAGGTTAGAGGGTCTGACACTGCAAGCCGTTGGTGACAACTCCAGCGAAGCATCGAGAACGATTCGGTGGTGAAACCATTGAAAGCTACTTCAACGAGGGTTAGATTGAATGACACTGCAAGCCGCTTGCAACAACTCTAGCGAAGCATCAGGAACGATCTGGTGGTGAAACCGTTGAAAACTACTTCAGCGAGGGTCAGAATATCTGACGTTGCAAGCCGTTGGCGACAACTCCAGCGAAGCATCAGGAATGATCCGGTGGAGAATTCATTGAAAACTACTTCAGCAAGGGTCAGAATATCTGACGTTGCAAGCTATTGGCGACGACTCCAATGAAGCATCAGAAACGATCTGGTGATGAAACCGTTGAAAGATATTTCAACGAAGGTCAAAGCGTTTGACGTGACAAGCCATTGGCGATAACTCCAGCAACGCATCAAAAATGAGCGGGTGATGAAAATTGTGTAAAAATTTACACCGGTAGTTTGCAATAGGAGGTTAAATCACCAATCCTTCTCGGTGTTCCTTCTAAGGATATGTATAACAGATTCTGTCATCTGTCCTTTATGGGGATATATTGATATACTATTTCTGCCACCAGATCATTCCCGATGCTTCGCTGGGGTTATCGCTAACGGCTGATAGTGTCAGGAAGTCTGACCTTCGCTGATGTAGCCTTTAACGGCTGAATGTCACTGGTTCGTTCCCGATGCTTCGCTGGGGTTGTGCCAACGGTTGAAATGTCACCGGTCTATACCTGATGCTTTGTTGGGGTTGAGCCAATGGCTGAAATGTCATCGGTTTGTACCCGATGCTTCGATGGGGTTGAGCCAACGATTGAGATATCATTGGTCTGTACACGATGCTTCGCTGGGGTTGAGCCAACGGCTAAAATGTCACCGGTCTGTACTCGATGCTTCGCTGGGGTTGAGTCAACGACTAAGATGTCACCAGTCTGTACCCAATGCTTCGCTGGGATTGTGCCAATGACTAAACTATCACCGGTCTGTACCCGATGCTTCGCTGGCGTTGTGCCAACGGCTAAACTATCACCGGTCTGTACCCAACGTTTCGCTGTGGTTATGCCAACGACTGAACTATCATCGGTCTGTACCGACGCTTCGTTGGGGTTGTGCCAATGGCTGAACTGGCATCGGTCAGTACCCGACGCTTCGTTGGGGTTATGCCAACGGCTGAACTGTCATCGGTTTATACCCGTTGCTTCGCTGGGGTTGTGCCAATGGCTGAACTGTTGTCGGTCAGTACTCGATGCTTCGCTGGGGTTGTGCCAACGGCTGAACTGTCATTGGTGCCAACGACTGAACTGTCATCGGTCAGTACCCGATGCTTCGCTGGGGTTGTGCCAATGGCTGAACTGTCATCGGTCAGTACCTGAAGCTTCGCTTGGGTTATGCAAACGACTAAACTGTCATCGGTTAGTACCCTGACGCTTCGCTGGGGTTGTGGCAACGGCTGAACTGTCATCGGTCTGTACCCGACGCTTCGCTGGGGTTGTGCCAACGGATGAACTATCATCGGTCAGTACCCGACACTTCGCTGGGGTTGTGTCAACGGCTGAACTGCCATCGGTCAGTACCCGACGCTTCACTGGGGTTGTGCTAATGGCTGAACTGTCATCGGTCAGTACCCGACGCTTCGAAAGTGGCAGTTTTTCGCAGTTTTGTTCAATTTTTTAACAGTTTTTTAGCATTGGTCCCCGGATATTGCTTCCGGATAATAACCCATGGTTTTCATGAAGTTCCTCTTTCTGTCAGTACATCGCTGCTTAAACTCAGGATTTCAGGACAAACCACTCAATCGCGTAGCAGTTTTTTTTCTCAGATTTAACTTTTTAGCTCATGTAAACTCCGTTTTAACTCGAACTGGACCAAGCCAGAGGGGACAGGACCCACCCTGGGGAGCCACAGGTAGGGGTACAGAAGCCTTAGGTGGGCCCGCTCCTTCTTGCAGTTTTAAAATGGGCAGCGGGAGCTCTCATAAGTCATTTTTAGTTTTGATTTTCTATAGAAATCCGATTTTCTTTTTCAAATCTATGGATTTCGGGCAGCTTTGTTCAGATTTCGTCAGCGGCCACACGTTCTGCACGTCTCAGGTGACGTTTTTCATCCCTTCTTTTCCAGTTTTAACAGGTAGAATTTTGTAAACCACGTAGGGTGATTTTGAACGCAATGTATCAAAAATGTATGATTATATGACTTGCTAAAATTTTTTTGACTTCATAAGTATGCATATTTTACTGTGATGCACATTTTTGTTTTTTGGGAAGGTGTGCTACTGAATGGCTACATAGACATGCCTTTGTACATGCGGACAATCCATTTTACAAAGGAGACTCTGGTGAATTTTTTTTCAAAAGCCTGAGCATTTAATAAACATGCAGTTTTGACTCTACTGGGGATTTTGACTGACCTATTCATGTTTTAGGATTTTAAAAATGCATGACAATACTGATTTAAATTAATAAGCCATAGGTTTTAGGCTTACCTCACTCTTTCTGAGGCAATTTGGAGACTTTGTCCAGGCGATGGACAGAGATAGACCCAGGAGTGCTAGCAGGGTCATTTCAGGAGTTAGACGGAGGAGAGCCTCCGATGTTCCTTAGCCACGGCCAGCACGGCCACCTCGTAGACTGGCTGAGTCAGTGATCCGTCCGATTCGGGCTGAGCCGCCGGTGGACATAGATGATAAGGAGGCTTCATTTGCTGCTCCTGCCCCAGCTCAGGCTCCACGTGCGGAGCTCCCAGGCATTGTTGTGCCAGTTCAGGATCTATTGGGAGATTTGAGTTACCATCCATCGGGGTTCCTTCACGTCAACGAGGTGACCGAAGTTTACTTCTTTCTAGATTTTTTTTCATTTTGTTGCCATTTTCGGGGCACAGATTTGATATGGGTTGGCTTTTGATGCAAGTTCCTGGCTTTACGCAGCCTCGATTGAACTGGTTTAATGTGCAATCTCTTTATCACACTCTGCACCAAGATTACATGGACATTATTGATACCTGGGGGTTTCAGGCATTCTTTTCTATCCCTCCTCGCCGTTTCCCCTGGGGTTACATTAGGGCTTTGTCTGAGCATTTATTCCACCAGACTCAGTTTCTCCACTTGCTGGATTACGAGGTGATGATGACACCTATGAATTGGAGGTTCATCACCGGGATAGAGTTTGAGGGTGAGTGTGACGCCCCCAAACTAAGATCGCACTTGTCTCGAATTCGACGCATCACGTTCTAAATTCTAATGACATACTAACATCTCATGCAATGGATAAGTAAAATAATTTACATTTATTTAATATAAATATTCGGGTCCCACGGTCTCGTAACTTAAACATAACTTAAACAAATCTTAATCATAACTAATACATAGTATAAAATAAGTCTTATTACAATCTTCATAATATTTCTAAATGAGTACAAAGCTACGCCGCAGCCTTGCCCTTGCCCTTATCTGTGCCAGAGGGTCCACACTGCTCTGCCTTAACTGAAATGTTGTAGGGAAAGCAAGAATGAGCAACGAGTTTGCTCAGCATGTATTATAGCAATAAGGATGAATAATGTAGATTTCAAATCTCAAGGGTGCAACAGTAAATGATAGTTCAAGAATAACAAGAAGTATCAATAGTTCTCAAAAATAGCCGCTATGGACATAAAGATATCAACAAGATTCAAAGTTTTAACCATTTCAAGGTTCAATAATAATGAACACTGAGCAGTCACTAAGGACTATGAACTCTTATTAGAATTAACAGTAATATGCTGATAATCCAATAAAACAAGTACAACAGGTGATCAACCTAAAGTACCATACGTTATGCATAATATTTAATCGTACTAATGTGCGCACGTCGGTTTCTCGAAAGTTGTATATAATTTTCCCCTTCCATGAGGGTTGTTCATCTCAATAGAATTTATAAGAGTCCGCACCAAGTCAATTGGTTTGGATAACTTTCTAACATACGATATTAGTCTAGCCGAATCAAATGGCTTAGACAACTTTTGTAATGCATTTAGGACCGATAAGTTCAATGCTTGCAACAACATCAAGATATAAAGTTGATTTTCGAATGATAACAAATATTTGTTGACGTAGATATGGTCGATATATTAATAATTCGAATTTACACCATATGTAAATGAAAAGAGTTAGAGAACTTGCATAATCATAGATTCCTTACATAAAGTAAATGCATAGGTTGGGATACTTGCTCAATAAAGAGTAAGGTTCTAATACTTGCCTTATGCGTAGTTTATCAACCTATAGCTTATCAACACTTCGCGGACTAAGATATCCTATTGTAACATAGTTACGCATATATGTATTTTCATTAGTTACATAAGTCAAATACATATACTTGATATGTAAGTTAAGCACATATATAAGATCCTAACTTAGTCGTACAATCCTACACGTATGCCATTACATATCTTACGTACACATAGCACATAATCAGTTTGTATGTTGCTATATGATCAAATAACATAGCTTGTAATCGTTGTTGACTTAACATTTTAAAAGTTTTGTAAACACTTATCAATCAATGGTTTCTTATCATAAACATGTTCATTAACACTTGAACGTTTCTACTATTCATGTATCGCAGTTTGGGATATTAGTAATAGCATGCAAGAAGTTTCAGATTATAATTTACACAATCAGACTACACTGCAAGGTGGCACGGACCGCGCTGGTTTTGAACTAGGGAGTGGCGCGGCCGCGCTGCTCCCAGTTCAAACCAGAACTGAAAAGTCAGTTTGCATGGCTTAGCTCGCTTACCCACATACATTGATGATGACACATGCAGAAAATACACGTTATGAGATTTATGATTAAGTTCGATCTTACATCTTGCCTTTAACATAGTTCGTTATTAACTTTCCACTTAACAAGCTTACATGTTCAATTAACAAGGTTTCTCATGTTTAGCCATTATACTTGCGCAATGAGGTTAATAAACCTTAATCATATATGCTCAACTCATCCTAGTTATGTATTTCAAAGTAGCATAGTTTTACTTCTTTAAAACTCATTTGAAACTATGCTTGATTAGTTTGCAACATTAATAGCTAGATAGGTGTACATGCCAATCATGTCTTATCATGATAGTCATAAATTTAAGAATGCACATAAGGTAGTTATTAGCATCTTTAGTTTTCAAACTCTTAAGTTTTTTTTGAAAATCTCATGTTAAACTAACCAAGCATGCAAAGTAACTTTATATACTATACATCATACTCATGTACACACATAACTAAACCATATAAGCATGCTCAAGGTCAGAATTCAAAGGTTACGAAATGCATCATGTTTGTATTTTAAAAACTCAAAGTTTCCTTTAGAAACCGTTTAAAACCAAGCTAAGGTAAGTGATTACATGCAAGGCCACCTAAGTTAGCATGTCAGGGACATATATAGGGATAATCAAGTTAAACTAATATGCTCATCAAAATAGAAAACACAAAAATTAAATTTCATTTTTGCATAACGGCGCGTCAGCGCCGTCTTTGTATTGAGGAGGGGTGCGACCGCGCCACTCCGATTCTAACCCAGGAAGCTTTTTGCAATTGCAGAGCTTCAATCCCCTTTCCAAAATTACTCAGTTAGCATGCTTGTATATGTTCGACGTCGGGAAAAAATCCACGGGTCGGGTCACAACCCAGATCTTTCTCTCTTCCTAAGTTATGTCTACCCTTACTCTTTTTATTGTGAAAAAAGTTTTGAAGGATTTTTTAGGAAAAGGCCAACATGTATCATGTCGACGATTTGAACGTTTTACAGAGTCGCCAGTTGGTAGATTTGAAATGGTTGTACCAACTCCACCGAGTTTTGTTTAAAAGAGGCCCAATTGCTGGACATTGTCGAAACTTGATATTCGAAAATAAAGTTTTGATTTCGGGGGCTTGGTTAAGTGTGGGAAAGGTGTTAGGCACCCAACAACTCCCGTGAAAATACGGTACCACATCTTTTCAATATTTTCCTTTTAAATCTACAATGTGTGTGAATGTTGGAAGAAAATTGGGCCTATGTTTGATTGAAAGCACGTTTATGAATCGTTGAACCTATATACGAAGGGTTTGATTTGATTTGCAAAAAATCTTTGATTTGATTTACAAAAAGTGTTTGATTTGTTTTGCAAAAGATTCTTTTTTCAAAAAGATTATTAAAATGATGTTTTGAAAGAAGGTTTTCAAACCCTTACGCTACCATAGGAATTGAAGCATATCGATGCTTCAGTTTTATCTTTCAGCCTTAAGGCTCCATTTGAATGTGATTATCGGGCTGTGAAGCATCCTCGACCACAATATATATACAAGTGTCGGTCTCCTTATGGGCATGACAGCCATCAGAGAGACTCTGACACGACAAACCATATTTTCACTATGTTGAGACCTTAAATCTGGATAACCGTTTTAAGGTCTTTTGTATGTACATTTTTACAGAAAAACTGGCAGGGTACATTTGTAAAGTGGATTTTGTCCATCGTGAGAATCAGATTCTGATCAGTTTGATCATGAATTCCACGATTCCTAGGCTCACATAGGGAAGCCAATAAACCTGCACAGTTCAATTTTGTACAGAAATATATCCAAATATCGCCAAAACCAAGGATTCATTAGTAAATCCTGGTTCGCACCTGACCGAAGCATCTTGTTTCCACTAGATAGTAATCTAAGGGCCGCGAGGAAGCTTTTATAACAGAAACTAGAAAAATACAAGATTGTAATAAATCTCAGCCATTCTAGCTTCCAGTTCTATCTGTACCTATTTTGAACCGTTTGAAAGCTAGAGTTGGCGAGATTTAAAGAAATCTAGTTCGCCCGCAGAAATGTCTGTGCCGATTCATATCAAATGAATATTTAAAGCAACAATTTAGTAAAAATGAGTAAAGGAATATATATATATATATATATATATATATATATATATATATATATATATATATATATATATATATATACAAAAGCTATAAAGGGCGATGAATTTTCACACCGGTGCCCAGACTGGGCGATGAATTTTCACACCGGTGCCCAGACTGGAATTGAAATATATATATATATATATATATATATATATATATATATATATATTTATAAAAAAGCTGTAAAAGCCACGGAATGATCCAGGTTGGACAGAATTGAAATATATATATATAACACGAAAGGGCAGGAGGTTTTCACTCCGAGGCCCGGACTGGAATTGAAATATATATTTAGACAGAAAAATAGTCAAACCAGGATTGGGAAGATAACACAGTAGTGGTGAATGGTGCCAAAAATAGTAAAAAGGCCATAGAATGATCCAGGCCAAAATGGAATATAAATATATATATATATATATATATATATATATATATATATAGGTAAAAAAGTAGTCAACCAAGACTGGAAAGATAACCCAGTGTGGTGAATGTTGTTTATATATGCATATATATATATATATATATACATAAGTAGTAAAAAAGTCACAGAATGGTCCAGGCCAAATTGGAATGTAAATATATATATATATATATAGACTACTTTTCTGTCTATATATATATATATATATATATATAAAAGTAGTAAACTACCGTAGATTTGACATCCGGGCTTGACAAAATTAAAAAGTTAGTATATATACAGTTAAATATATATAAAAAAAGGCCAAACTTAGACTGGGAAGATAACCCAGTCCGGAGAAGTTGCTTAATACGAAGATATTAGTAAATGCAAGATGTTGGAAGCGACGGATCGTCAATCCGAGTTGTAGAAATGCCAAAAAATGCGTTTAGGCACTAAAAATGTACCAAAAGTTGACAAAAACGGCCACGGAACTGAGTTCTAGGCATATTTAGAAAACGAAACTTGATATGCAAGTGTATAAAAGTGCGAAGAACTAATAATAACTTTATGATCGTAAAAAACTCACAATGTACTACTACACTGGCTTTTTGCCAAATCGTAGGCTTTAAACGTCCAAATCTACTGGTTATTTTCTGATATGTGGTAGTATGTGTGTATATCTACGTGTAAGAGTGAAAAAATTTGGGTTTGGAAGACAAGAAAATGGCTAGAAAACCAAACGGGCAGGGGCTTCTTTTGTTCCTTTTCTTTCCCATTTCCCTTAGCCTTCTTGGATTTCTTCTTTTCAGGAGATACTTTGGGCCTCTTCCTTTTATTGGAAGAATCTACCAACATGACATGGTTCTTCTTGGATGGGAAGTGACCTTTTGTAGTTTTTAGCATGTTAAGCAGCTCAGGCAAGCTGACATCTAGCTTATTCATGTGAAAATTAACCACAAACTGTGAGAAGGTCTCAGGGAGTGACTGCAAGACGAAGTCTTGAGTCAACTCCCCATCCAGGACGAACCCAAGCTATCCAAGGCGTTCAATCAAATTGATCACATGTTGTGAAGCTTATTAGGAGGAGCGTGAATAGCATTTCCATGGACTTGGCATTGGTAGCACCTCTTGACGTGGTAATCACAGTTAGCTTTGAGAGAGATCCAATAATGCCCTATTCTTAATATCTTCTTGGCCAGCAGATGACCGCTCATGTGTGGACCACAAACTCCACCGTGGACTTTATCCATCAATCTTTGGGCTTGCTCTTTATCAAGGCATCTTAACAGGCTGATTCCAACATCCCTTTTGTAGAGTGCGTCTCCCCGCTTAGATAGAACTTCATAGCCATCTTGTGAATCTACTTTCGTTCAGCTTGGCTTGCCCCAGCGGGTGTAGATCCATCTCGGAGATATTCCTTGATGTTTTGATACCAAGGCTGTTTGATAGGAGGAATTTCATCTAATACTTCTCCAATGTAATTCCTGTATGTCGGGGTGTTTTGTCTTATGAATTTGATGTTGGGAATCCCACTCCTATCAGATATGCGGATCAAGGAAACTAACGTTGCCAATGCATCAGCAAAGTCATTCCTACCCCGAGGAATATGGATGAAAGTTATGTCTTCAAACTCCATAGATATTTTGACGACTTGTCGATGATAGGGCATAAAATGCAGTTCTTTGGTGTGATATGCCCTAGTGGTCTGTCTGATAACCAATTCAGAGTCTCCAAGGACCAATAGATGTTTAACACCCATGGATTGGGCTAATTTCAACCCCATTATGCATCCTTCATACTCAGTCGTGTTGTTGGTGTTAACAAACTGCAGCTTGGTGGCCACAGGATATTGTTCTCCTGTACCAGAGATAAGGACTGCCCCATCTCTGGCACCTTCCATGTTTATTGCTCCATCGAAATACATTTTTCATGGTTGGACTGCATTTCCTTGCAGAACTTGCTGAATTGTCATAATCCCATCATCCGGGAAATAAGTTTCCAGAAGTTCAAACCCTCCTAACGGTGCTTCGGCTAGTTAATCTGCAATGCATTGACCTTTGATGGACTTCTGAGTCACGTAGACAATGTCGAATTATTGGAGGATCAACTGCCATTTAGACAATCGACAATTCAACATTAGCTTGTTGAATACGTATTTTAATGGATCCATGCGGAATATGAGGTAGGTCGTGTGGCCATACAGATAGTGATGTAATCTCATGGCGGCCCATGCTAATGCACAACATGTCTTCTCGATCAGGGTGTACTTTTGTTCGCCACTGCTGAACTTTTTGCTGATGTAATAAATAGCTCTTTCCATGCCACTATCATCTTTCTGTCCCAGCATACAGCCTATTGCATTGGCATTAATGGACAAGTACATAAATAGGGGAATTCCGTCCCTTGGGGGTACCAAGACTAGTGCTTCAATCAGCTACTTCTTAATGGCAAGGAAGGCTTTCTGACAATTCTCATTCCATTTCGTGGGAAAATTCTTCCTTAGTAGCTTGAAAATGGGTTCACAAGTTGCTGTGAGCTGGGAAATGAACCTGCTTATGAAATTAATCCTTCCCAGGAACCCACGTATCTCTTTCTCTGTTCGAGGTACAGGCATCTCAGTGATGGCTTTAATCTTGGCAGGATCCAGCTCAATGCCTCTATTGCTCACTAGGAATCCTAACAACTTACCTAATTTGACGCCAAAAGCATATTTGGCTGGATTTAGCTTGAGGTTGTACTTACGCAACCTGTTGAATAGCTTCCTGAGATGGTTAATGTGATCGTCCTCTTTCCGATCTTTGATGATGATGTTATCCACATATACCTCTATCTTCTTATCCTTCATGTCATGAAACAGGGCCATCAAGGCTCGCTGGTATATGGCACCGACATTGATGAGGCCGAAGGACAAACGTCTATAGCAGAAAGTTCCCCAGGGAGTAATGAAAGATATTTTCTCCCGGTCTTCTTCAGCAACCATAATTTGATGGTAACCAGCAAAGAAATCCACGAAGGAATACATGCCATACTGCGCCGTATTGTTTATCAGGATGTGGATGAAAGGTACCAAAAAATTATCCTTTAGGCAGGCTTTGTTCAAATTCCTGTAATCCACGTATACTCGTACTTTCCCTCCTGGCTTTGGCACGAGAACTATGTTTGAGAGCTATTCTGGGTATGTTGATACCATGATGATGCCGGCTTTGAATTGTTTAACAACTTTTTCTTTGACTTTTAGACTCCATTCAGGTTTTAATCGCCTAAGCTTCTGCTTGACTGTCTTGAATCCGTCTTTGATGGGCATTCGATGAAAGACAATATGAGTAGACAAGCCAATCATGTCTTCATGTGACCATGCAAACACATCCTGGAACTATTTTAGAAGTTCAATCAGGTTAGTTTTCTGATCTGGGGTGAGGTCTATAAATATTTGGATTTCTTTGAGGTTTTTTGAGGTTCCTATGTTGATAGTGGTGGTTTGGTCGAGGTTTGGCTTGGGTTTGTCATTGACCCATTCTTTGATCTCCTCGGGCACCTCATAGTCATCTTCCTCCTCTTGATCAACTTCTATCAAGTCAAAGCTCAGTCCTACATCAAAGTTGTAGTCATTGTGACAGGCTGGTATCTCATAAGTACGGACAAACAAATCCAATCTTGGAGTCCTGAAAATAAAATGCTTTCGCTTTAATAAATGCAACTGTTTAAACATACAAAGCATTTGGCAATGCATGACAAAAGTTACTGCTATAGCTGTGCAATAAAACAAGCAGTAAATGAAACCATGTTACAGGGCAGACAGATTCTCTGCCCTTTTACCCTTTTTGAATGAGGCATGGGATGCTGCTCCAGTTATCCAGAGTCAGATCCTCATGAATAAGGAGGATCATGGAATTGCGCTCGTCTGCCTCATCTTGGATGATTACTAAGACATCCTTCAGAATAGGGCCGGGTTTTTCTTTGAACTGACTCCTTTCTCTTTCTTGATGGAAAGAATTTAGATCTGATCCTCGTCGTCACTGTCTGGGATATCGTCATTTATTCCCGCGTAGTGTATGTGAACACGCATGTTAGCAAATGGGTCTCGTCCTTAGTACAGGAACTTTTTTTTCCCTTTATGCTATCCCCCTCAGGCTTTGGGGTCTTTCTCTCACTTACCGGTATGACTAGAGGAAATAACATGGCTTACATAACGGCAGGGATCTTCCTCATTAGTTTCACAAATCCAATAGCAGTGAGATTTGGTAATAGTATAGTGGCAGCATGAGCTTTTGGATTCTTATGTGGGTTCCGACGGCTTGACCCGGATGAATAGCCTAATTCAGCTTTCCCCGTCTGACTCGGGATTTGCACCGGGCTCTTGATTCCTTGTTGATTCTTTCCTAACCCTTCTCTAGGGTGAAAACCCAAAGATACCATCTCCTGGCCCACTGTTATCACTTTAGGAGAAACCTTTGGTTTCAAGGCTGGTGCCCCAATTGGTAGGAATTGAGTATTGCTTACCTCTAATGCTTGAAAACTCGCAGGTTCAACCCCTGCATCCAGGCTGATCACCTGCATATCTCCCTGTATGCAGGTAGGATATTCTGGTTTGGCATTTATCATGATTAAGTGTTCATTGATAATGTAATTAAGTTGCTGATGGAGGGTGGATGGAACTGCTCCTACCATATGGATCCACGGCCTTCCCAGCAACAAGTTGTATCCGGTGGTGATGTTGAGCACCTGGAAAGATACATAGAAAGTGTGGGGACCTATCTCCAATAGAAGCTCAATCTCTCCCACAGCTTCTCGGCGAGACCCATCAAAAGGCCGGATAACCACATGACTAGTCTTGATCCGATTCGGGTTGATCTTCATTCTCTTCAAGGTGTCATAAGGATAGATGTTTAGGGACGATCCTCCATCTATTAGCACACCTCCGATCACATACCCTGATGACATCTGTAATACCCAAAAAAAATATTAAAAAAATGAATAAATAAATAAAGGACTTTTTAAAACTTTGTTTTAAATATTTTAATTGGACTCTTATTATGTTTGGGTCAAATTGTATTTAAATATGTGGACTATATTAATTGGGCCTAATTTATATGTGGGTAATTTTAAATCCTATTATAATTAAAAGACTTAATAAAACATATAAATAGCTAAACCTAACCTTACCTTCATTATACCATCCGAAAAAAAAGAGAGGAAAAACGGCAGAAGAAAGAACAGGAAAAAAAAAAGATAATGTACTAATTCTAGTATAATGGGTTGTTTGAAATTTTTCATGAATGACGCATGGATTGGTTAATCAATTTTTTTTGGAGCGGAGCTGCTATTGTATATATATGTACTATATATATATTTTAGTACTGCTATTATTATATATATGTACTGCAAACCTGCACTTTCAAAAAGAAAAAAAAGAGAGGATCTGATGACAATATAATTCCTTGTGGGAACGGAGGGGGATACTGAACATGGGGGGGGGGGGGGTACTTGTATATTATATATATATATATATATATATATAGAATTTGAAAAGGTTGATTATCAATTTGGAAAAAATAGGGAAGGCAGTGGAGCGTAATTCTGAAATTTGTGTATGTGTAGTTTATAATAATAATAAGAATAATTAATGAATTTAATTTAAGGTTTGAGGATGGAAATAATTTTTACAAACATACTTATAATTTTTTTTATTCTTTTGTTTAGTTCGAACGGAAGGAGTTTAACAAACTATATTGGAATATAATTTGGGTATTACATTGCTTAATCCAGGTACGGATTCTGTACTCCTTCAGCGATTCTCTTATTAAATTTAATTCGTTCGTTTTGTTTCTAGTTTCGAAATTGGTTATTGTTTCTCCTGATCGTTCGTTCTCAAATTCTTGTGATAGTTTCGTCTTGGTAGTGATACCTAGAACTCATGTTTGTACTCTTGAATTGGGTTAACATATTTAGTGTTTAGTTTAATCCTTTAGAGATGTATATGTTAATGTATCTTTGGAGTTTCGTATTTATATTTGTTTCGTTGTTACATGTACATACTAGAACCCCTTGTGTTAATATTGTGTCGCATGTGTTGTGACATGATATTATTATTAGATTTTAACGTAGGGTATACCTGAGCTATAACCACCTGTGGGGGTACCACAGGCATGCCGTCTTGGCATGAGAGGCATGACACTTTCCGTGGCGGTGTGATCAGTCCACGGCGTCTCCGTTTTATGCTCTGGTGGGAGTTGGCCATTTGGTGTTTTGTTGTGGGAGGCGTATGGGTCGACCCTAGTTTTTTGTTCTGTTCTGTTCTGCGGAGTGGTGATGTTTGTGCTAAACACGCCTTTCGATTTTACATACATTGGATTTGCGGTCCAATGTGTGTGACTTGCCTGTGTGGCAAGGTATATTTCTATTTTGTTTTGAGCTCGGTATGAAATAACACCCAGCCATTTGATTCAGCCTATTATTTCATTGTATTAGTTTTGTTCGTTTCAGTTCCGTTCCGTTCAGTTCATTTATTGAGTTAGTTATTTCGTTTCATTATTCTTGTATTCTATATTCGTATTGGGCGTTTGGCTCATGCTGTGTTTTTCCTCCGGCAGGTATTCAGGGGAATCAAGGGCAAGTGTGATGAGAGCTCCTTTCAATCCAATGGTCTAGGAATATTCTGTTTAGGTTAGACATATTAATTTCTTTGGAGTTGTAATAATTATTTCAGATTATGGTTTGGGCCAGTTTGGCATTTATTCTGGTTTGACCTTGTTGATATTTATTGGATTATTCTTTTGTGGCTTAGAGCCTTATTAATATTTCTTCAGTTCTGTTTTGTTTTGAGTAACCTCCCTTTCTATTTCGGGAAGGGAGTGTTACAACATCACTGCTATGTGCAGTGACTTACGATGACCCATCCCCTCTGCGGGTATATCATCGTCAGTGAAAGATCACATTGCTGTTAAAGATGTGTTCTACCATATGACAGAATTTCTCAGCATTCACTGTCTTTGGCAGGTGGGCCTCCTCAAGTACTTTTACCAGAATGTTGAGATGATCCACCGAGGATAAGACCAAATCAAGGATGGGCATTTGCTTGGGCGCATCCTTCAAACTTTGCACCACCTTAATTTCATAGTGTCCCATTTTACTGAGGAACTCTTCGATTTTCTCTTCAACCACTTTTTCTTTGGCCTTGATGACTGTTTTGATCACCCGCTGAGGCAGGTATAATGGATTCTCCTTTTGTACGATTGTAATATTGTTTGAAGTTGACCCTTCATCCTTTCCATAGTTCCAGGGAACTCTCTTCAGACTGATCACGAGATACTGGGGTCTGAATGGAAATATCAAAGGTTCGGGCACTGCCAACTTCACAGGATTTTGTGTTTCCTGGACCCCTTTCCCTGGTAGCATTAGGGGTGTGGGGGTTGGCTCCTTATCATAGAAAATAACAACCACTGTATCCTGACTCCATGCAGTGGGAATAAAGAGAGTTTCTTCATCTGGGAGCCCGTAATCCTGATTCCCCCTGATCAGTTCATCGCTTTCAATCATATTCTGAATTAGGTGACGAAGTCCCCAGCAATCCTCAGTATCATGACCAGGTGCATTGGAGGGATAATGATAGATCCTGTCAAGTTTGAATTTTCTGGATCGAGGATTTACTAGGGGTAACAGATCTGTAACCATCCCCTCATTGATCAACATCTGGAGGATTTCCTTCATCGGCTGGTTTAGGTTAGTGAAATTCCACTGAAAGGCGAATTCCCTATTTACTTGAAACTTCTCCTCTTTGGCCACCTTGTCGACCCAGGGTTCATGCTTATGAAATTGGTAGTGGTCCCTCATAGCGATGGGACTAACCTTCGGTGTAGGAGGACTTGCTTCAGACTAGTTTGATTTGTTTATCAGCTGTCTGGTTACCTGATGCTGATATACAACCAGCTCTGCCAATTGTCCAATATGTTCCTTGATAGACTTAATCTCCTGTTCTATCAGGAATCGCCTTTCTGATAACTCCCAACTGTTTGGGCTATTGTTACTGCATTGAGTTGACTCTCTGACATATCGGAGGTATTTGAATCCTTCTCCATTTTTCATGCTAATCATGTTGACACCCTCCTCTTTGAGCTGAGGGAGGGGATTATCCTGTACGTTCGGTTGCTCAGGTTTGGTCACCACGATCTCTCCATTGTCTATCAAGTCCTGGATTTTGTGCTTGAGAGACCAGCAATATTGTGTATCATGACCTGGAGATCTGGATTGGTAGGCACACTTCTTACTTGGGTCAAAATTTTGTCCACCTATATTGGTTGGTGGAAGGAGTTGCACAATCATTTTCTATGTTGTCAACAGTTTTAGCACATTTTCGAGTGAATCCCCTAGAGGGTGAACGTTCTTCGATGCTTGGCCTCAAAATTTTTCTGGAATGGCTGGTTTGAAGGTTGTGCTGGAGCTTGAAAAGGGGAATAGTTCCTCCTTTGAATGGGCATGCTGCTTGAATCACCCCTCTGATCCTGTCCTTACAATAGTTAAGGAAACTTCTTCGTCTTTCTTTCTGTGTGCCCTCCGGGGATTACTCCCGTAACTCCCGGACTGGATATGCTCGGCAACAGCTTCTAAGGCGGTCAAATCCTATATCTTCCCAGATTTTAGCCCCATTTCTGCCATTTCACCATGCTTGATCATTTTTGAGAATGGCTTTCCTATACCTTCTAGGACGCTTTCATAATACGGGGCTTCTTGAATGTCGATGAAGGTTATGACTATCTCAGACTCAGTCATAGGTTGAGTGACTTGTGTTGCTATTCGTCTCCAGCGTTGAGTATATTCTCTGAATGACTCAGTATTTTGTTTCTTGATTTTGGGTATTTAATATCTTTCTGGAGCCCGTTGAGACTGGAAACTATATTGATTGAGGAAGGCATATGCCAGCTCTTCCCAGCTGTGAATTTTAGAGTTGTCTAAACGGGCGTACCAGGCTCTAGCCTCTTCGGTCAGACTTTTATGGAATAACTATATTCAGAGTTTCTCGTCCTCTGCATAGAATCCGAGCTCTCCAATGAATACTTTTAAGTGAGTGTAGTGGTCTCCCAATCCATCGTATTTCTCAAAATCAGGAGCTCAAAATTTTTTCGGATAACGAGCCCTAGGGAAAATACATAAGTCTGAATAATTGACATTGCCAAATGCCCCAGTCCCTTTGATGGACCGGATAGTTTCTTCCATCTGTTGGACTTTCTTCATAATATCACCAGCTTCCTGCTCTTTGTTAAGGATGGTGATTTCAGGGGTTTTGTTAGTTGTATCCTGATTCTGGGATTTAGGAATCTGAGTGTCGTTCTTCCCGGTCTCTTGACTGCCACCAGGTGTTCCTGGTTCTGTGTGACGTTGTGGTTATTTCCCTTTAAGGGCTTTACTCTGCTCTCTCAGGAAAGTGGCCAATTCGGTTATCTGGTTCTTCAGTCCTTCAAACTCTTCCATAGAGCACTGTAAGTCATGTCCGGAGATGGACTTAGTGCTTTTTTAGACTTAGATCTAGTAACAGGACCAATTTTACGCCTATAATAAACGGAAGCGTGTCAATTTCTTGAGGTGTGTATGGATAGGATGCATGATGAGTGGTATTTATATCGCGAATCAGATCCCCTGAAGTTTAAGACCCTGCTTGTCTTTTGTTATTTGTTTAGCTTTTATATATATTTTGTTGTTATTATGCTTAATTTGTATGATGCAGGGCTGTTTAGGTCATTTCCAGCTCAAAAGGGCAAAATAGTTAATTTTCACCCTCTGGCGCAGCAGCGCCATCACCAACCTTCAGCTTGGCTCCGTAGCGCGAGTCAGGATTGCTTGTTGACGTCATCTAGCGCGGCAGCGCCATAGTTTCTTTATGAACTCGCGCCGCAGCGCGAGCTCCGGTGTTTTAATGCCTACGTGGCGCCGCAGCGCCACCTAACAGCTATAGTCTCTGCGCCGCAGTGCCACCTCCGGTGCCCAGCCAGTGACTTGCTTTTAATGACCTAAAGCAAGAGCAGTAAAAAAAGATACAAAGATAGAAAAGAAGTACGGCCGCCAGGAGATATTATTACAGAGAGAGATAACAGAGTAGAATTTTAGTTTTTCTAGAACAGAAAGAAGCTGTGCTTCAAGGGAGGAATAGTCTTAACATCCTACACAGCTCAGAAGCTACACGGAGAAGAAAAGAATTGGAGACAGAAAACCTCACAACAGGAGTTTTCTTATTCCAAATCTTTTATTTATTTGTGTATTACTGAGCAATGTTGAATGTTTTAGAAATGTGTATTAGCACCATGGTTATGAACTACTTCCTTTTTAGGATTGCAATGTAACCTATTGTTTAGCCTAATTAACTTTCTCTCCTATTTATATTAATGAAACATTTTGGAATGGGTTGTTGTATTTCTTGCTTATTGACTGATTGCTTGACAGAGTATTTGGTATTGATATTAATGGATATTGAAAAATGGATATTAATATCTAGCTTTTAAAATACAAGAACACTTGTTATGACCATGCCTATGGGAATGTGTGCATAAACTGCTTAATAGGATAGGCATATCTTTATTTGCCTTGTGTAGCCTTGAGACTAAGCTTAATGAACCTAGTCTAGTTATTTTCACCAATAGAAATATTGTGATTCATCTAGCTAGGGATGTGCATTTGGCCTTCGACAGAAGCTTATGTGTAGTTCTGTTCTCGGCTTACCATTCCTTGTTTCGTTTGTAATGTGGAGAGTTAGGAGATTAGACGACGCATTAGGGGAATTGTAATCCTAACTTGACTCCCTAGTACAACTACTTCTCTTACCTCCTTTAGTTGTAATCACATAGTTTAACATACCATCTCTAATCACTTGTTTAGATAAGACGGTATAGAACTTACATTAGTATTTGACTTGCATTTAAAACTTCGTCCTCATGGGTACGACACTCTACTTATCTTATATTACTTGTGGTCCGCGTATACTTGCGCTTTAATTGTTGATATATATATATCGGACAACAAGTTTTTGGCGCCGTTGCTGGGGACTTAGTACTATTTGTTATCAATATTAAAACTAAGTCAATATGATCTTAATTTAGACTGATATTATTTGTTTAATTTTCTTTTCAGGTGATCTTTACTGTGTATGCCACCTCGAAGAGGTCAGAACATAATACCTCTCGATCCCGAGGTTTATAGAACTTATAGACGCTTGCAGAGAGAAAAAGCCCGGGACATACCTACTCCTATTACAATGGTTGAGGAACTTCAGAAATCTTTAAGGGAGCATGCTATGCCTCACATCGCAGATTTGCAAGGGAGCATTCTCAGGCCCGCAATTCAAGCAAACAATTTTGAGATCAAGCCGGGCACAATCCAAATGTGCTCCAATATTCAGTTTGGGGGATTACCAAATGATGACCCCAATGATCACTTGATAAACTTCTTGGAGATCTGCGATATGTTTAAGTGCAACGGAGTGTCTGACGATGCCATCAGACTCCGATTGTTTCCATTCACCTTGAAGGACAAGGCCAAGAGCTGGCTACATTCACTTCCGTCAGGCTCCATCACCACATGGGGTGACTTGGCTCAAAAGTTCGTGGCGAAGTTCTTCCCACCCGCTAAAACCGCTAGGCTCAGGCACGAAATTACCTCTTTTATCCAGTTTGAATCAGAGTCTTTGTACGACTCATGGGAGCGATTCAAGGATCTTCTGAGAAAATGCCCCCACCATGGACTGCCAGAATGGCTTCCCATCCAGACATTCTATAATGGGTTATCTGGATCTACTCGTTCTAGTATAGATGCCGCTTCTGGAGGGGCCTTCATGTCTAAGCATCACACAGCGGGGTATGAATTGCTGGAAATAATGGCGGCCAATAATTATCAATGGTCAAATGATAGGCAGGCCCCTAGAAGAGTAGCAGAGATATATGAGGTTGACTAAGTCACACAATTAGCGGCTCAGGTTGCAGCGCTAACAAAAAGACTCGACACTATGGGAGTGTAAGCTATACAGAATGTTCAGAGTGTAGCATTGTCGTGTGAATTGTGTCAAGGGAACCACCCAACTGATCAGTGTGCCATAAGCCCCGACTCAGTTCAATTTGTTTCCAACTACGGGCGACAGAAAAATGCAAGTCTGCCCAGTCATTACCATCCGAACTTAAGGAATCATCCAAACTTTTCTTGGGGCAACACCAATAGCAATCAAGCACAACCTCCGACCACTAGGCCTAATTTCTCAAACCCTCCGGGTTTTCAAGATCAAAATCAGTACAACCAACAACCACAGAGTTCTCATAATCAGTTCCACCATCCACCACCTCAATAGGAAAGAAAACCTAGTTTGGAAGATCTCCTGTCACGATATATTGCCCAAAATGAGACAAGGAGCGGTAATCAAGAAGCTTCCATCCGAAACCTTGAAGTCCAAATGGGACAGTTGGCCTCTGCTTTGAACAGTCGTCCGCAAGGCACATTGCCGAGTGAAACTGATGTCAACCCGAAACGGGATGGCAAGGAACACTCCAAAGCAGTTACACTTCAGAGTGGGAGAACTATAAATGAAAATGGTGGAGAGAGTCCTATAGTGTAAGAAGAAGTGACTATAGAGGAACCTATTGTGGAGCAGAGTGATGATAAGTTTGGGGGTGAGGTAAATGCTCAAGATAACACTTCATCACCAACCCCTACAGTGAACACAACTAGTACTCCTAGCCCACAGTTGCCATTCCCCCAGCGCCTGCAAAAACAAAAGCTTGATAAGCAGTTTTCTAAGTTCTTAGAAGTGTTTAAGAAGCTTCACATAAACATCCCGTTTGCAGAGGCGTTGGAGAAAATGTCGAGCTATGTCAAATTCATGAGAGACATATTATTGAAGAAGAGGAAAATGGGGGATTATGAAATCGTGGCTCTGACAGAGGAATGCAGTGCCATTCTATAGAACAAGCTTCCGCCGAAAGTAAAAGATCTTGGAAGTTATTCCATGCACTATCGGGGACTAATTCATTGGCAAGGCCTTAATGTGATTTAGGGGCGAGTATAAATTTGATGCCTCTGTCAATATATATGAAACTTGGGCTAAATGAAGCCAAACCCACAAGTGTTACCTTGCAATTGGCGGATAGATCTCTCACTTACCCGAAGAGGATAGTAGAGGATGTGCTTGTCAAGGTGGACAAGTTAATCTTCCCAGCGGACTTTATTGTCCTGGACTTTAAGGAAGACAAGGAGGTCCCGATAAAACTGGGCAGACCATCTTAGCAACTGGGAGAACCCTTATAGATGTGCAGAAAGGGGAGCTGACTATGAGAGTACAGGATCAGGAAGTAACTTTCAATGTGTTCAGGGCAATGAAATATCCGAACACCCCTAAAGACCGCTTTCAGATTAAAGTGATTGATGATACAGTCAGGGAAATATTCTCAAAAACATGCATGACAGACCCATTATAAGCTACACTGACAGGTACCAGTACTATGGAAGAGGCCACCCATGTTGAATGTGCTAACTGGCTAGATGCACCCCAGAGATCTACACAGTTCCAAAGACAGTTTGAGTCTCTGAATGATCCAAAAGCATCTACTTCCAAGGCCCAACCGTCAATCATAGAACCTCCTGTCCTCGAGCTAAAGCCCTTGCCCAATCATCTGAGGTATGCTTACTTGGGGGAATTATCCACTTTGCCTGTTATAATATCTGCATCTTTAGATGAATGCCAGGAAGAGAAGCTACTGTTACTGCTTAAACAGTATAAAATGGCCCTGGGGTGGTCGATTTCAGACATTAAAGGGATCAGTCCATCTCTTTGTATGCACAAAATTCTACTAGAGGAAGGATCCAAGCCGACCATTGAACATCAGAGGCGGTTGAACCCAATAATGAAAGAGGTGGTCCGGAAGGAAATCATTAAGCTGCTAGATGCGGGCATTATCTACCCAATCTCGGAACAGTCCTTGGGTCAGCCCCATTCAGTGCGTGCCAAAAAAAGGCGGCATGACGGTAGTAGCCAATGAGAATAACGAGTTGATTCCAACCAAAACGGTGACTGGATGGAGGGTATGTATGGACTACAGAAAGTTGAACAAGTCCACCTGTAAGGATCATTTCCCTCTACCATTTATTGATCAGATGCTTGATAGACTTGCTGGGGATGATTTTTATTGTCTTCTTGATGGTTATTCTGGATGTAACCAAATTTCTATTGCTCCCGAAGATCAGGAGAAAACAACATTCACATGCCCTTATGGGACCTTTGCCTTTCGGAAAATGTCCTTTGGGCTGTGCAACGCTCCTGCAACAGTCCAACGTTGCATGATGTCCATCTTCTTTGACATGGTTGAAAAGACCTTCGAGGTCTTCATGGACATTTTTTCTGTATTCGGGAGCTCATTTGATAACTGTCTGGTGAATTTGATTGCCGTTCTCCAAAGATGTGTTGAAACTAATCTTGTATTGAATTAGGAAAAGTGCCACTTCATGGTTAAGGAGGGCATTATTCTTGGCCACAGAGTATCTGATGGCGGTATCGAGGTAGATAAGGCTAAAATTGATGTCATCAATAGTCTACCATCGCCTACATCAATGAAAGGGGTGAGGAGTTTTCTTGGGCATGCAGGATTCTATAGGCGGTTTATCAAGGATTTCTCCAAGATAACCAAACCACTATGTTCACTCTTGGAAAAGGACATGCCTTTTCAGTTTGATGAAAACTACCTCAGAGCATTTAATCTATTAAAGGAAAAACTCAGTTCGGCCCCTATTGTGGTAGCTCCTGACTAGATTTTCCCATTTGAGCTCATATATGATGCCATCAATTTTGCAATGGGGGCAGTGTTGGGACAGAGAAGGGACAAAGTGTTCCACATGATCTACTATACCAGCAAAATATTAACTGATGCTCAGTTAAATTACACCACAACTGAGAAGGAGCTGCTGGCAGTGGTTTATGCTTTCGACAAATTCTGTTCCTATCTAATTGGAACAAAAGTGATAGTGTACACAGACCATTCAGCCATCGAATATCTGATAGAGAAGAAAGATGCAAAGCCTAGGCTGATAAGGTGGGTCCTTCTCCTCCAGGAGTTCGATCTGGAGATCCGCGACAAAAAAGGGATAGAAAACCAGGTAGCGGTTCAATTGTCGAGGTTGGAAAACCCTCCTCATTCGGGAGATGCCGACAAAGACATCAATGATTTCTTCCCGAATGATCAACTTTTTGTCATCCAAAGCAAAGCCCCGTGGTATGCGGACTTTGCCAATTTTGTCGCTTGTCAAGTGCTTCCTCCCAACTTGAGCTTTTAACAAAGGAAGAAATTCTTAAATAATGCACAACAATACTTGTGGGATGAGCCCTTCTTATTCAAGCAGTGTTCAGATCAGATTCTGCGGAGATGTTTGCCAGAGGAGGAAATCGAAGGTGTGCTCCATCATTGCCATTCCTCAAATTATGGAGGACATTTTGGGGGCCAAAGAACTGCTGCTAAAGTACTCCAATCTGGGTTTTACTGGCCTACTCTGTTCAAAGATGCACACATATATGTGTGTTGGTCCGATTAGATGACACAATTAACGCGCAAGTATACGCGGCCAGTAAGTAATAAAGAGTAAGTAAAGATATCGTCCCACAGAGAATTAATGGATAATAGGTCGCCAAACCACTAGCATATAATCATCTCAGCCTTATTTAAACAGATGGTAAAGAGGATGAATTATTAAAGCTAAGTTAAACTAGGCAAGAATTAAAACATACAATAACTAATCCTAGGGTAAATTTAGATAATGAAGACATGGGATTACAATTTCCCCCAACACTTCGTTAGAATCTCTTAACTCTCTCACTTAGAATAATAAGCACCTAGAATTGACAACCGAGAAATCACGATTACATAATAGCCTCTTTCGATGGACAACTATGAATCTTCCTAATGCGGCATGTAGGTATATGTCTATCCTACACACTATCAAGCAACTAATATCCAGAACAATTAACAAGACATATGTCACAGGAAATCTCGTTAACTACTCTATCAATTACCAACTATCGCATTGGAAGTCATTAAGATTAGATTCTCAAATGGTTGCATACGGCATTTAGGTATATTTCTATCCTAAACACTAACAAATTATTAACTCTTTAGGACAATGAATGAGACACACGTCACATAATCTCATAGATTACCCGCAAGAATCTCTATCTTTCGCATGATAACATAACTAGGTCTAAACCTAAAATCCATTTGTCAATTTCATATAGGTTCACAATAATTCAATCTAAACGCACAAGTTATGATAACCAATTCGCAATAATAGCAAAGAGAGAGAGAGAGAGCAATCAATACAACTATGTGTTGGGTTCCATTGAAATTCCAAAATATAAACTAAGTCATAAATACTTGAGTATATTATCCACAAGGTTTATAAACATCATCCAAATATACATGAATACAAGGAGAATTAAGTGATAGAAATTGCAAATCTTGAGTCTTTCTCCAAGTGTGGATCTTTGTTGTTTATCCCTTGCTTCAATCTTCAAGTCCAAAAGAAACCCTAGAATCTAACTAAACTAATTAACCCTAATCTACTCTCTAATCTACTCCTAATCTAGATTAAACCAGAAATGAAAAGGAAAAGGAAAAGGAAAACTAGGGCTAAGCTAAGGGAGAGCTCCCTATTGGAGATGCCGAGCAAATGAGGGCAAAAGCCCTAATATAAGCCTTCTCCCGATCTGCTAAGTCGAAAGTCAAACTTGGTCAAGCTGGGAGTCGGCGCGGCCGCGCGGCATTCGGCTTTAGTCTTGGAGCGGCCGCGCGAGCACAAAAACTGGGACTCTGGTCTGGGGGTTGGCGCGGGCGTGCGGGCTGGCTGCCTTAACACGGCGCGGCCGTGCGTGCCATGAAATTCTGCTGGTGCATTTCTTTGTTGTTGCACTTGGCTTCCGCTCCGCTTCCTTGTACTTCTGCACTTTTAGCCTAGCAACATCTTCATCTACCATGCTATCATGCCTTTAACTCTCAATTTGCTCTCGGAGAGTTTCTAAACATAAAATCTACAAAACAAAGGAAAAACACTGTGAAAAGCACAAAAGTACTTGAGTTTTGGCAACAGAACAAGCTGGTTACTATTCGAATAAGTGGTCATAAAGACCACTTATCAAATACCCCCAAACTTAAACGTTGCTTTCCCTCAAGCAACCCAAACAAAACTAAACACAAGATGCAATGCAATATCTACAATGTATGCAACCTATACTACTATGAATGCGAATCCATGTCTTAGTCAGTATCGAACTTTCTAAGCAATGCCTCAGAAAACCACAAGATAGTCGAATAGATAAGCTACCCAAAACAAGACCATAAGGCATATTCTGCAAATCCAAAACTGTCAGCACTGATGTATTGTGCGTTGTGTGCTTAGCAACCATTAGATATACATTCATATAAATAACTCAACTACTATGCTTTTTAGGGGAAAACCAAGCTTTAACTTAAGAAAGACAGTAAATCATATAAGTTCTAACTAAGACCGTGCATTACTAGAGTTAAGAGTCAACAGGGGGTTTTCATTAAGCTTTTATTACTCACGAGGGCGTATTTGCACTTTTTCGTGTACACATTCGACTGTGCAATGCCTAGTTCTCTTAGGCTTTTCAATGATATCCATGTAGCGAGCTTTCGACCAACGACTCCCAGACCAGACGGCCTTAGGGCGCTGGGTGTAGAGACACCCCTAGGGCTTACTTGCTCGAATATCAAAGGCCATAGAACTCGACGTAGCCGAAGTGTTTATTCTCTTTTTTCCTTTTTCAATGCATTTTCTTTTGTTTTCTTTTTATTTTTCTTTTCTTGCAAGGGAGTGCGTCTTACGCTCCATCTCCCCGCATAAATCATGCATGTCCCCTGTTTCCCCCAAACTTAAGCTTTTAACAGTCTAGTTATTATTATATGCGAACTGAAACTCTTTTATTAAAACATAGTTTTTCCACCAGAAGACAAGTATGTAAACATTTAAACTTAGCATATCATGGTGTTTACTTTATCATGCTTACTGGTTACACAGTATCTGACAGGTAAGGATTTACATATATGACCATGAAATCAGGCTTAAGTCTCAAATCAGTTCAACAATCAAGTGATTTCAGTTTCTTCATAGGCAACATACATAACTAACCAACTGAAAATTGGATTCATGCATTATGCTCTATCACAGAATGCAAAAACAAAAGAAAAATTTTAAAATTTTCACAAATTTTAACTATTTACAACCTACATACACTAAATAAACAAACACAATATGCATTATGAATGCAACTACCCTATATGTAAAATAAAGCCAATACCCCCAAACTTAAACTGTTCAATGTCCTCATTAAAGGTAAAGGTAAAAAGAAAGAAACTCCCCTATTTGGCTTCTGATGCTGCATGAAATGAAGTGGCATCCTCTCAGAAGTTTCCCCGTCTCATCTATGCTCTTGGTAAAATAAACTCCGCTTAACACTATACTCAACGAACCAACCCAGCTCCATATCAATCTTGCCCTGCTAGAGATCTCACACTCAATATCTCAATTGATCAGCTTGAGAGGATGAGGTGGATGAGAATTGATACTTTGGATTTAGGAGGTAGGAGGTTTTCAAAACTAAGGCTTGTAGTGGAGGGGATTGCATGAAATGGAAGAGATGGGGGATTGCATGAAGGAACTTGAGGGTTTGGGATAAGAGGCTTGTGTGCTGCTGATAATTTACATGAAGCGATGCCCCCTTAAGCGGCCAGAATTTTCTTTAAGTCAGGCCTGGTCTGTGAGAGGCGCGGCTGCGCGCCAGCTTAGACTTATCCTGGCACGGCCGCGCGGCATGCCAGATCCTGTTTTCTGCAGAATTTTTCTAGGCACAGAGGCTGTGGTATTTGAACTTTGCTCCCAAGCAGCTTTTAACCTAAAATATGCAGACAATACTTATTAAGCCCTATTAAACCATCAAAAGTTAATACTTAATATTTACATCAAGAGAATTAAACATGGAAACATATATGCATTTAAGTTCCCAAAAATTCTCTAAGTGCGTATAAATAATGCAAGTGCAACAAAAATATGCTATAAGCTTTTTAATCCCAAAAAAATTATGCGCATTCATGCCTAAAACCAAAAATGTAAGCATGAGCTCCTAAATCTACGAGCATTGAAATTTTTTTTAAACTAAATATTAAACTAATAAGAATTAAACAAGGGGGAGGAAATTGTGATAGAAA
Organism: Panax stipuleanatus; assembly: GCA_020205555.1. Taxonomy (NCBI): domain Eukaryota; kingdom Viridiplantae; phylum Streptophyta; class Magnoliopsida; order Apiales; family Araliaceae; genus Panax; species Panax stipuleanatus. The sequence goes on from CM035120.1 coordinate 124,530,219, forward strand.
GCATGTAGATGGAGAATTAAACAAAAGAGATAGAGAGAAATGATGGGGTGCCTCCCATCTAGCGCTTGATTTATAGTCCTCTAGCTCGACTGTGTCTGCCCACTGCTACCCAACTCCCCGACGATACTGGAGAACCCCTCCATCCATCAGAATAGCTGTGTGACTTTGGCGGCTTCCCAGTAGGAGCGGATGCAGATTTAAACTACCTAGCATTGGATAAGTAAAAGAATTCCCCGTCCTAAAGGTTGGGAAGCTAGGCAAGGGTTCCGTTGTGTAGGTGAAATGATCGGGGCATGGAGGTATAGACCACACAACGGACACTTCTTCTATTCTCTTCTCTTCTGACCACCATGGTTTGAAGCTCACGGACTCTCTCATGTCATAGAGATCCGTATCTGTAATGTGGCTACCAAAGGGGCAAGGGTGTGCAAACTTGACTGGAGTCTCAAACATCGGCGGAGAAGCCTCTTGGGGGATTATCACTATTGGTTCATACTGTTCCACATCCCCAATTATCTCCTCTTGTTCCATTGCCTTCGGCTCGTCCAGTTGCAATTGCACTTCGGATTCTCTATCGGTTTCTACACCCATGTCATCACACCATGTAGTCTGGGGATCATAACTTATGGCTTCAGTCATTGGAGGTACAGGATCATGCATTGTTGTCTCTTGTTCAAATACCTCGTCTTTCCTTAATGCCGTGCTAATCTGCTCTACCCAAATCTGAAGATCCTCAATCGATTGCTCTTGCTCAATCAAGGTCTCCTGTGTTGATGCTAATAAGTTCCCCCACAAACTATCCAATCCTTCCTTTTCTGTTTCAGCCACAGGATCCATGTACTGAGTCTCATTTGTTGAAGGATTGTTGATTAGGGCCATCTGGTTTAGAAAGTTTTGGTTTGATGGTTCCTGGATCCCAAATAACTCCTCTTGGTTTTCTGAGCTTGCATACATGAAGTCCATTGTTGACTGTTCTCCTTGTAAACATGGGGATTGATAAGTGGGTTCGGGTGCACAATTTGGACTTGGCTTGCATTGTTCTTGATAGCTTACAGTATGGGTCTGCCCTTGCTCATCCTCTATCATCAAGGCCTTGCTAATTTGCTCCGCCCAGTTCTGGATATTCTTGACTGACTTCTGTTGCTCAATCAAGATGTCCTTCAGTGATATGTAACCTCCTTCCTCCAATTTTGCATTTTCTGTGTCACCCTCAAAATTGTATTGAGGCTCGTAAACTGGAGTCTGGAAAGTGCATTCTGGGGCGTAAACGGAATTTGGATCCCAGCACTGGTCTTGATAATAGTCTGATGAAGGGTTTGCTGAAGGGTCTAGGTGATACCCCCAATCTGGCTGATAAGTGGGATAAGGCTCGGTGTAGGAGTAACCCAACCCATACTGCTCTTGTCCATAACTGATAGGCTCCTGATGGCTCATGTAGCTCCCAACACCATACTCATGAGAAATAACTGGCTCTCGACTCTGTTGGGCTGAAACAGTATCCAACTTTCTCGAGAGAACCTCTAGTTGTGCTGAAGGTGAAGCAATTGGGTCGCCGCCATCATTCCCTACTTCCCTTGGTTGCTCTTGCCTTGTGTAGTTCCATGGATAGAAATTTAGATCCATTGTACCTGAAAAGAGAATATAGGAAGAGAATTAAACAAAAATAAAAATGTTTAAATTAAGACTAATCTTATTGAAACTAATGTTGGCAAACAGTTATCCAATTAATTCCCCGGCAACGGCGCCAAAAACTTGTTGGTCCGATTAGATGACACAATTAACGCGCAAGTATACGCGGCCAGCAAGTAATAAAGAGTAAGTAAAGATATCGTCCCACAGAGAATTAATAGATAATAGGTCGCCAAACCACTAGCACATAATCATCTCAGCCTTATTTAAACAGATGGTAAAGAGGATGAATTATTAAAGCTAAGTTAAACTAGGCAAGAATTAAAACATGCAATAACTAATCCTAGGGTAAATTTAGATAATGAAGACATGGGATTACAATTTCCCCCAACACCTCATTAGAATCTCTTAACTCTCTCACTTAGAATAATAAGCACCTAGAATTGACAACCGAGAAATCACAATTACATAATAGCCTCTTTCGATGGACAACTATGAATCTTCCTAATGCGACATGTAGGTATATGTCTATCCTACACACTATCAAGCAACTAATATCCAGAACAATTAACAAGACATATGTCACAGGAAATCTCGTTAACTACTCTATCAATTACCAACTATCGCATAGGAAGTCATTAAGATTATATTCTCAAATGGTTGCATACGACATTTAGGTATATTTCTATCCTAAACACTAACAAATTATTAACTCTTTAGGACAATGAATGAGACACACGTCATATAATCTCATAGATTACCCGCAAGAATCTCTATCTTTCGCATGATAACATAACTAGGTCTAAACCTAAAATCCATATGTCAATTTCATATAGGTTCACAATAATTCAATCTAAACGCACAAGTTATGATAACCAATTCGCAATAATAGCAAAGAGAGAGAGAGAGCAATCAATACAACTATGTGTTGGGTTCCATTGAAATCCCAAAATATAAACTAAGTCATAAATACTTGAATATATTATCCACAAGGTTTATAAACATCATCCAAATATACATGAATACAAGGAGAATTAAGAGATAGAAATTGCAAATCTTGAGTCTTTCTCCAAGTGTGGATCTTTGTTGTTTATCCCTTGCTTCAATCTTCAAGTCCAAAAGAAACCCTAGAATCTAACTAAACTAATTAACCCTAATCTACTCTCTAATCTACTCCTAATCTAGATTAAACATGAAATGAAAAAGAAAAGGAAAAGGAAAACTAGGGCTAAGCTAAGGGAGAGCTCCCTATTGGAGATGCCGAGCAAATAAGGGCAAAAGCCCTAATATAAGCCTTCTCCCGATCTGCTAAGTCGAAAGTCAAACTTGGTCAAGCTGGGAGTCGGCGCGGCCGCGCGACATTCGGCTTTGGTCTTGGCGTGGCCGGGCGAGCACAAAAATTGGGACTCTGGTCTAGGGGTTGGCGCGGGCGCGCGGGCTAGCTGCCTTAACACGGCGCGGCCGCGCGTGCCATGAAATTCTGCTGGTGCATTTCTTTGTTGTTGCACTTGGCTTCCGCTCTGCTTCCTTGCACTTCTGCACTTTTAGCCTCGTAACATCTTCATCTACCATGCTATCATGCCTTTAACGCTCAATTTGCTCTCGGAGAGTTTCTAAACATAAAATCTATAAAACAAAGGAAAAACAAGTGAAAAGCACAAAAGTACTTGAGTTTCGGCAACAGAACAAGCTGGTTACTATCCGAATAAGTGGTCATAAAGACCACTTATCAATGTGTCGCACTGTGATAGATGCCAAAGGGTAGGAACCATCTCAAAAAGGCATGAATTGCCTCTGCAGAATATCCTTGAAGTAGAGTTGTTTGATGTCTGAGGTATTGACTTCATGGGACCATTTTCATCTTCCTACAACAATCTCTATATTCTTGTTGCGGTTGATTATGTCTCCAAATGGGTAGAAGTAGTCACCTTGCCTTCTAATGATGCTAAGGTGGTGCTTAATTTCTTAAGGAAAAATATTTTCACTCGCTTCGGCACTCCTCGGGCAATAATCAGTGATGAAGGGTCACATTTTTGTAACAAATATTTCAAAGCCCTTCTTGCTAAGTATGGGGTGACCCATAAAATAGCCACAGCTTATCATCCGCAGACAAGTGGCCAAGTAGAGATCTCTAATTGAGAGGTCAAGCGTATCTTGGAGAAGATTGTGAACCCTAATCGAAAGGACTGGTCAAAGAAGCTTGATGATGCCTTGTGGGCATACCACACTGCTTATAAAACGCCTATCAGAATGTCTCCGTATAGGCTTGTTTATGGCAAGGCTTGTCATCTTCCTGTGGAGCTGGATCACAACGCATATTGGGCTATCCAAAAGCTCAATTTTGATCTTGATGCAGCGGGTGAACGAAGACTATTACAACTCAATGAATCAGACGAGTTTCGTCTGCACGCGTATGAAAACGCTAAGTTGTATAAGGAAAAGACGAAGCGATGGCACGACAAGAAAATTGTCGAAAGGAATTTCGAACAGGGTCAGAAGGTGCTTCTTTTCAACTCCTGGCTGAAATTATTCCCGGGGAAGTTGAAGTCCCGATGGTCGAGGCCGTTTACAATTGCTAAGGTGTATCCCCATGGGGCTATTGAGGTCGAAGACCCTCACTCAGACAAAACCTTCAAAGTCAATGGACAGCGTTTGAAACACTATTGGGGCGGCGAGGTTGACAGACAAAACACCTCCATCACCTTGGGAGACCCGGTGTAAGGCGGGGTGAAAGTCAAGCCGACGACTCTAAATCAAGCGCTTGATGGGGAGGCAACCCATCTCAGTATCAAAAATATCCTTATTATTTTTATTCAATGTTGTTTTCTTTAGTTATCATTAGTGCGCTTGGTTTTTCTTAGTGTAATTGTTAGTTTCTGAATTTCTATATCACATGCTAGTATGTTAGTAGTCTTTGGTTAATTGTTAGTAATTGTTAGTATAATTGTTAGTATGTTAGTTTAATTGTTAGTATAATTGTTAGTATGTTAGTAGTCTATGGCTAATAGTTAAAGAGTTTTATTGCAGTTTTTGCAATCTTTTTTTTTGTGTTGATTCACTGATATGAACTTTTGGCCTGTGCAGGAAATCAGCTAAGGAACTGAAGTGCAGGGATACAAGGTCGGAGCCGCAGTGCCAGCATGTGCACTGAGTTTCGCGCCGCAGCGCCGTGCTCATTATCCAAAAATTCTATCTCGTGTCGCAGCGCCAATCTCCTTAGCAAATCTAGCGCCGCAACGCCAATAAGAGTTGATAGATGCTGGAGAGTCGAGTCGCAGCGTTGAGTATTTGAACTGAGTTTCGCGCCGTAGCTCCAAGAAGCACGCCGCAGTGCTAGGAATCACACGGCAGCGTCAAGAATGAAATAAGGGCCGAGTCGCAGCGCCAAGAATCGCGCAGCAACGCCAAGAATTGCGCCGTAGCGCCAATTTGGATCTCAGATAGCGCCGCAGTGCCATGCACCACGCCGCAGCGCCACCAGAGAGATTTTGAATTTAAAGAAGGCTTTTCAGTTCATTTGCAGCACTTGTAACACAATACTTCAATTTTTCTCTTTTCTCTCAGAGGCAACCCACTCCTTTCAAAGAGCCGTTCGGCACTCAACCGTCCCACCCTTTGATTTCTTGCCGTTCGGCCATCCAACCGTCGTGCAGTTACTTCAGCCGTTGGTATCTCTCCTTCTGACGCCTACCTCTTTATAAGCAGCACGAGGTAAGGAATTCTTCAGAGAGCAAGAGTTTGGGATTTTGACTGTTGAAAATTTTCTTTGTGTCCTTGGAGTTTTGTTGACAATAGGTTCAAAGTGGCCTCGCACTAGTATAGGTCCTCCTTCGGTATCCAGAACCCCTCTTTCCCTTTGGGATGCTATAAAATTCCCAAGTGAGGAAGCCTGGAAGCGCTATGCTCAAAATTTTTCAAAGCGGAGTTTGGTGCCTGAAAGAGGGCTAAGGCCTGATGAAAAGACAGACGGTGATATGTCGTCCATGATTATGACTATGAAATCGATTCACTTCACCAAGCCGCCTGAGTCTGCAGTTATTTCAGTGGTAAAGGAATTTTACGCAAATGCTAATGCTGATAGTCCTTCAACGGTGCTGGTTCGGGGTAAGTTGATTAAATTTGACAGTTGCACCATCAATACTGTGTATAGGACTCCAAATTACGATGGTAGTGACTACCTGGAGCCTGGGATGCGGAGTTACAGTACAGATGAGATAATAACCAAGCTCTGCAAGCCTGGTACCGTTTGGAAAACCAACGAATTCCACTGTGAAAAGACCTCTTTTCCCCATTAAGCCTTAAGTCGTTATGGTAAGGCGTGGTACTCCTTTATTTGTGCCAATATCATGCCAACACGCCACCTAAGCGATGTAACAAGAGAGAGGGCAGTTCTGCTGTACGCAATTGTCATGGGGCTGAAGGTGGATATGGGGGTTCTTATCCAGGATTCAATTAAAAAGGCCATCAGGAGCAACGTTAATTCCGAACTCCCTCACCCGTCTCTAATTACACGTCTATGCAAAAGGGCGGGTGTGGTATGGGAGAAAGACAATATCACTCAGCCGCCTATGGCTGTCATTGATCATCACGTTATCACCCGATATGGAGTATGGGATGGGGGACCTCCGTCGCACCCAAAGGGTCAGGGCTATTTATAGGGACCTCTGCCAGCTCCCTCCTCTGAGGCCGGTCCCTCCACTCAAGCGCCTGAGCCCCTATCATCTGAGGCTATTCCACCCGGGGCCCTAGCAGAGATTCTGAGCAGCCTTAACTTTCTGTACTGCAAGGTTGACACTGTGGCTCAATGGCAGAGCCAATTCAATCACTACCATGCAGAGTTCGCGAATATAGTTTCCAGTATCTATTATGCCTAGGTAGGAGATGACACAGAGTCCATGCCCTTTTAATTTCCAGAATCTCTAATTTTTGCGTCTTATCCACTGCCATTTTCGGCCAGAGTGGAGGATCGCGAGGAGGAGCCAGCGGGTGACAGTGATGGTAACGATGCGGGAGACGATCTTGATGATGATGCGGATGATGAAGGCCATTGAGGGCATTGGCAGATTTCAAGCTTGGGGGAGATTCCATTTTAGTATTATTATATATGAATTGCTTTTATGTTTCTTTTGGGCGGTATAGCCCTAGACTATGTTTTATTTATGCAGTGTTTGTGGATTTTTATGGTTTATTTTGGGATGCATGTTAAGATGCATATTAGTACGTTTGGTTTTATTATATATATATATATATATATATATATGAATGCTTTTGTTTTTGTAAATAGTATTTTGCGATTGCGATAGATTTCATGTCATTTTGGTTGTTTTGTTTATAGCCATATTTTGGGGATTGCACATATAATTGGTATACTTGATGCTATGTGTTATGGCTTTACCTTATTTTGGCAGGGTACTTTATCTTTTGTTACTTCTTGCCTAAATATTTTGATTAACCCTTTTACCCCGTTCTGTAACTGAATATATGCTGGGTGAGGGTGTTATAGCTATTAATTTTTTATTGTGGCTAATGACAGGCGCCTTGTAGTTACATCTTTCTTTTAGAGTCGTGTCAAGCATATATGAGCTAGGGGTGTGTTGATTCGTTAAGTCGAGACTGTTATTGATCCGTCCTTCTTAGCAAGCACCGACCAACTATGTTAACTATTTATTTTTTGAATTTAGTTCGTGTGTTGATTGCTTTGAGAGTATGTTCACTCTTATAAACTTTCATTGTTACAAGGTAATAAAAGACTTAGACGCATATACAGTTTTGGATCTTGGATTCTGGGCTTATTGATGTAATAAAAGAATAAAAAGAAAAGAAGATTGAATATCGAAAGTCTTGCGGTGGGTCGAGATGGAGCATGAAATGCACTCGCCCATAAACGCAGGACTGATGTTGAGATGGAGCATAAAATGCACTCGCCAAATAATATTCAAATTTTGTAAAGTCTAAATTGGCTTATGTTGATTACGTGGCCATTGATGCTCGAGTTATTAGATTCATAGGGGTGTTCTACACCTAGTGCCCTAAAGTCATCTGGCTTAGGAGTCATTAATCAAAAGCTCATTACTGGGTAGCTCTGAATAACCTAAGGTAATTAAGGACTGTCCGAATCAGATTTTACTATCTTCATGCTATAGCCTTTTGATCCTTTCCTGCACTTGCATCTTAGTCTTAATGCTTGTTGAATGTTTAAGTTACGAAGTGTGCATATTGGTATTAACAATCGAGTGTGCGATCTTATTTGAGCTATTTTTAGTAAGGCTGATTGGTCTCCACGCACACACACATAAAATGGATCGAGTACAGTCTCATACTTGTAAATTTGATATTAAGCCCTCATTCATGTCAGTGTTTGTCCTATTCTCAGAGAGGCTCTATAATTGCGCTTAGAAGCCATAGTAATATGCTATAGGAGTAGTTTCCATTCGTGTCTTCCAGTAATGTAGGTGTGGATGTTAGATAGTTTTCTTGAGGACAAGCAAAAGCTTAAGTTTGGGGGTATTTGATGAGTGGTATTTATATCGCGAATCAGATCCTCTGAAGCTTAAGACGCTACTTGTTTTATGTTATTTGTTTAGCTTTTATATATATTTTGTTGTTATTATGCTTAATCTGTATGATGCAGGGCTGTTTAGGTCATTTCTAGCTCATAGGGGTAAAATAGTTAATTTTCAGCCTCTGGCACCGCAGTGCCATCACTAAGCTTCAACTTGGCACCGCAGCGCGAGTCAGGATTGCTTGCTGACGTCATCTGGCTCGGCAGCGCCACAGTTTATTCATGAACGCGTGCCACATCGCGAGCTCCAGTGTTTTAATGCCTGCGTGGCGCCGCAGCGCCACCCAACAGCTATAGTCTCCGCCCCGCAGCGCCACCTCTGGTGCCCAGCCAGTGACTTGCTTTTAATGACCTAAAGCAAGAGCAGTAAAAAAAGATACGGATATAGAAAAGAAGTACAGCCGCCAGGAGATATTATTACAGAGAGAGATAACAGAGTAGAATTTTAGATTTTCTAGAACAAAAAGAAGTTGTGCTTCAAGGGAGGAATAGTCTTAACATCCTACACATCTCAGAAGCTACACGGAGAAGAAAAGAATTGGAGAAAGAAAACCTTACAACAGGAGTTTTCTTATTCCAAATCTTTTATTTATTTGTGTATTACTGAGAAATGTTGAATGTTTTAGAAATGTGTATTAGCACCATGGTTATGAACTAATTCCTTTTTAGGATTGCAATATAACCTATTGTTTAGCCTAATTAACTTTCTCTCCTATTTATATTAATGAAACATTTTGGAATGGGTTGTTGTATTTCTTGCTTATTGACTGATTACTTGATAGAGTATTTGGTATTGATATTAATGGATATTGAAAAATGGATATTAATATCTATCTTTTAAAATATAAGAACACTTGTTATGACCATGCCTATGGGAATGTGTGCATAAACTACTTAATAGACATATCTCTATTTGCCTTGTGTAGCCTTGAGACTAAGCTTAATGACCCTAGTCTAGTTATTTTCACCAATAGAAATATTGTGATTCATCTAGCTAGGGATGTGCATTTGGCCTTCGACAGAAGCTTATGTGTAGTTCTGTTCTCGGCTGACCATTCCTTGTTTCGTTTGTAATGTGGAGAGTTAGGAGATTAGGCGACGCATTAGAGGAATTGTAATCCTAACTTGACTCCCTAGTATAACTACTTCTCTTACCTCCTTTAGTTGTAATCACATAGTTTAACATACCATCTCTAATCACTTGTTTAGATAAGACGGTATAGAACTTACATTAGTATTTGACTTGCATTTAAGACTTCGTCCTCGTGGGTACGACATTCTACTTATCTTATATTACTTGTGGTCCGCGTATACTTGCGCGTTAATTGTTGATATATATAAATCGGACAACAATGTATGCATGATGTGTTTTTGAGGTTTTTTAATCTTATCCTGCAAAATAGAGGTCAGTTGTTTTGATGATAGGATAACATGATAGGATTTACATATGGAATGTATATTTACATTATGATATCTACATTGTGCTATTTACATTATAAATGAAAACTTGACATTTAATTGAAAGAGGAAGGCATGAAGAGGCTTCCCTTCGTATTTGGTTAATCAGAGGCTGACCTATCTTAGGCTACTCTCGCAGCTTTTTCGCCATTAAGGTCCCCCAGATCATCGCAATCTACTAGAGGGGAAATTAATCCAATCTTTCAACTGGAGCAAATCTGAATGGTGCTTTTAATGAGCCCCGAAGACTTAGCCGTCCTCGAAAATATTACTATGTCACCGACGGGTTTGCCTCCTGATGGAGAAATCACACAAAATACATTCACATACATCGCGTCTCACCGTATGCATATGATGACATTGGTGTGAAGCACTAATATTTGTGCGAAGCACTAATATAAAGAAGGAAAGCATTCATTCACATTCATTCAATGTAAAGACGCAGCATTCACGCATTCATTCCATGTAAAGACGCATCATTCACACATACGTAGATATAAAAGGGAAATATTGAAAAGATTTGAACACGGCCTAAGCCCTCTACTGTCCCTAGCAGAGTCGCCACCTGTCGACGTCGGGAAAAAATTACGAGTCAACTTTCAATCTGAATCTTTCCTTTTTCCTAATGTGTGTACCCTTATTCTTTTTATTTGAAAAAGGTTTTGAAGGATTTTTTAGGGAAAGGCCAACATATAACATGTCGACGATTTGAACATTTTATAGAGTCACCACTTGGTAGTATCGAAATGGTTGCACCAACTCAACCGAGTTTTGTTTGAAAAGAGGCCCAATTGCTGGACACTGTCGAAACTTGATCTTTGAAGTCGAAGTTCTAAGTTTGGGGGCTTGGTTAAGTGTGGGGAAGGTGTTAGGCACCCCACAACTCCCGTGAAAACAAGGTACCGCATCTTTTCAATATTTCCCTTTTAAATCTGCAATGTGTGTGTGTGAATGCTGGAAGAGATTGGGCATATGTTTGATTGATTTGAAAGTATGGACGTGCTTTGTTGAACCTATATACTAAGGGTTTGATTTGATTTGCAAAAGTCTCTTTTTTAGACAAGATTATTACAATGATGTTTTGAAAGAAGATTTTCAAACCCTTAAGCTATAATAGGAATTGAAACATATCGATATTTCCAAATTTTTTTTATCTTTTTAGCCTTTTGGCTCAATTTGAATGATGATTGTCGGGCTGCGAAATATCCTCGACCACAAAATATATACAAGTGTCGGTCTTCTCATGGGCATAACAGCCATTAGAGTGACTCTGACACGACAAACCATATTTCACTATGTTGAGACCTTAAACCCGTATAACCATTTTATGGTCTTTTGGATGTACATTTTTATAGAAAAACTGGTAGGGTACATTTGTAAAATGGAGTTTGTCCATCGTGGGAATCAGATTATGATAAGTTTGACCACGAATCCCACGATTCCTAGGCTCACAGAGGGAAGCCAATAAACCTGCACAACTCAAATATGTACAGAAAATGTATATTTACATCTAATCGTCGCAATAACCAAGGATTCATCAGTAAATCCTGGTATGCGCGTAGCCGAAGCGTCTCGTTCTCACTAGATAGCGATCTAAGGGCCATGCGGTTGCTTTATAATGAATGAACTAGAAAAACTGCCAAATTTAAGTAAATCTCAGCCATTCTAGCTTCCCGATTCCGTCTAGACCTATTTTGAACCGTTTGAAAGGTAGAGTTGGCGAGATTTAAAGAAATCTAGTTCAGCCGAAGAGATGTCAGCGTCGATTCATATCAAATGAATATTTAAAGCATCAATTTAATCATAAATATGTAAAGAAATATATATATATATATATATATATATATATATATATATATATATATATATATGAAAGTTGTAAAGGGCGATGGGTTTGCACTCCGATGCCCGGACTAAAAATGTAAATACATATATATATATATATATATATATATATATATATATTTGTAAAAGCTGTAAAAAGTCACGGAGTAATCCAGGCTTGACAGAATGGAAATATATATAAAAGATGTAAAGGCGGTGGGTTTTCACTCCGATGCCTGGACTGGAATGTAAATATATATATATTTATAAAAGTTGTAAAAAGTCACGGAATAATCCAGGCTGGATAGAATGTATATATATATATATATATATATATATATATATATAAGCTGTAAAGGGCGACGGGCATTTTATCCTTTGCCCTGGCAGAAATGTAAGTATATCTATATCTATATATATAAAAGCAGTAAAAAGGCCACAGAATGATCCAGGCCAAACTGCAATGTAAATGTTAATATAATATATATATATATATATATATATATATATTAAAGCAATAAAAAGGCCACGAAGTATAAATCCAGGCCCAAATAAGTCAGAAAAATGTATATATATATATATAGTTATATATATAAAAGCAGTAAACTACCACAGATTTGACATCCGAGCTTGACAGAATTGAAAAGTTAGTATATATACAGTTAAATATACACATTAAAAAGCCAAACCCGGACTGGGAAGATAACCCAGTCCGGCGAAGTTGCCATAAACAAAGATATATATATACATATATATATATATATAAGCTGTTAGAAGCGACGGATCGATGATCCGGGTTGCAGAAATGCTAGAAAAAGAGTTTATGTACTAAAATATACAAAAACAGAAGCAAAACGGCCTTCAAACTGAGTTTCGGGCATAATTAGAAAGTGAAACTTAACGTGCAAATGTATAAAAGTGCAAAGAAGTAGTATGAACTTTCTTATCGTAAAAATACTCACAATAGACTGCTACACGGGCTTTTTGCCACTTGGTAGGCTTCAAACTTCCATTTCCACCGGTTAAGTTTTGGTATGTGGTAGTATATGAGTATACCTACGTGTTAGGGTAATAAAATTTGGGTTTGGAGTACAAGAGTGGTGCTGAGAAACCAAATGGGCAGAGGTTTAAAGCGTCTTTCTATATAAAATTGAGCTGGGGGTGCACTCATATATATAGACCCGGTGGAAGCGGCTCTACCTGTGGCACCCGTAGGTAGAGGTGCGGCTCCACGTGGTAGGGCCCACGTAGCGGGTCTCGTTGCATCGAAGTATGTGCACTCCGAGCAATGCGAGGTCTTCGATTCCTCAAAATTTGTCCATTGAGCTGTCTTGCGCTTTTTCCACTCAGGATCACTGTTATGGTTCTTTCTGACCTTAGTGACATCAATTCGGCTTGAGCTTGACCGAATTGTCTTCAAGTTGGCAAAATGACCATTTTACCCCTCTCGAGATTGCCTTTAGTGCTGGCATGGTCTTCGGCTGATTTCTCGGGGTTGTCTCCGAGGTTTTGATCCTAGCCAATTCTGTTTGTCCTCAAGGTTATCTCTGAGGCAGATTTGGTCCTTCCAGGTTTATCTCTGGAGATGATGCGAGGCTTCGGGGTTGTCTCCGAAGTTGATTTGACCTCCAGGGTTGAGACCGGGGCTGACCTGTACCTCCCGGGATGTGATCGGGGCTGACCTGTACCTCCCAAAATGTGACCGGGGCTGATCTATACATCCCGGGATGTGAACAGGGCTGACCTATTCCTCCAGGGATGTGATCGGGGCTAACCTGTACCTCCTAGAATGTGATCGGGGCTGACCTATTCCTCCCGAGATGAGATTAGGGCTGACTTGTACTTCCCGTGATGTGATCGAGGCTGACCTGTACCTCCCGGGATGTGGCCGGGGCTGACCTGTACCTCCCAAGTTGAGACCAGGGCTGACCTGTACCTCCCGGGTTAAGACCGGGGCAGATCTGTACCTCTCAGGATGTGACCGGGCTGACCTGTACCTCCCTGATTATGACCGGGGCTGACCTGGCATCCCGGTGGTGAGACCAGGGTTGGACTGGCATCCTGGTATTGAGACCGGGGTTGAACTGCCATCCCGATATTGAGACCGGGGTTGACCTGGCATCCTGGTATTGAGACCGGGATTGAGTTGACTGTTTTGCCCTCCTACAAGGTTAGTAACAGGAACACAAAACCTCTATTGTCTATGACAGAATTGAAGAAAATTATGAGTGTCTACACAATTTCTTCAGGGAGCGGAGGTATCTACGAATTAGTAACCGATCTAACTCACTGTGAAAACAGTGTAGACGAGACGAAAATTAATTTGTTGGTAGTTTGTGGGAAACCACTCAGAATACTATATTGAATATTACTAAAGACTCGATGTGTGCTAGGTTTAGACTTGTGAATACGTATAGTGTTAAGGAGTTATCTAATGTTTGATTATGTGATTATATGTTAGATAACATATTATTTTAAGTATGATATGTGATGCTAATTAAGAGATCGATCTTAGTATTGATAAGTCTTACAAAAGAAGTTAACTTAAATTGCGTATCAGTAGTCAACGAATCAGGCAAGTTCCCTAACTCAAACTCGAGTTATTATTTTTCAAGCATGGTAGTGGATAATTATTGATTGTTTATTCCACATCTAAGATTATTATTGAATATTCGTATTTATTGCAAGTTTCCTAACTCAACTTGAGTTATTGATTTCAAAGCGTGATTAGTGAATAATTATTGTTAGTTATTCACATTTATAATGATTATTGTTATTCGCACGTAGTGCAATTGATTCTTGTTCTATTATTTGAACTGTTTATGAGCCATATCTCAACTAATTGTTTTGGCGAGGCTAATATTTATTAAAGCATGAAACATTCTATTTATTATAAATTGATTTATTATTGGAAGATCTATGCCATTGAATTCAGCTAGATCTATATTGATATTATATGTTGAAATCATAGTATTTCTTTGAAAGCAATCCAAACCATATTGTTGTGGTACGGTCTCATGATGTAAGACTGAGATGAACACTGTATTGTCATAAAATAACCCAATGCGCTATTATTGAGTATTATGCATAATATAAAGTACAATGAAACTGATCACTTTATGCACTGCAGAGAATATGATTTAATCTTTACGGTTAACTTATATTCCTGGGTAATTTAGTTTTAATAACTAATAATTTTTCTACTAGTTCATGATCCAAGTGTGATCACTCAGCATGAAATCTGGGAATATCCCACTTTATTGAATATTATTTGCAGTATTGTTAATTCTTCTTATTCACTTAAATATTATTGAATCTTTGAAAGAATTTTACTCTTTCATCCTTGATATGTGAGAAAGTCTTGTTATTGAAAATGAATTATTATTAAGCTACTTCGAAATTCTTAGATTATTATTGAAGTCCTATAGAAGCTAGACTCTTCTATTCATGATATATATATCCTTTATTGTATACTTTAACTTGATGAACAAACTCGTTGCTCACTCTTGCTTAAATAAAACATTTCAGCTAAGGCCGTGGTAGCAAAAGGTTTTAACAGGGACAAAGGCAAAGATAAGGCTCAAGAGTAGTTATTGTCAACTTTTAATGGTTATGTTACATTATGTAAATTATTTATGTAAACCTTTTGAATAGATAAGGGTATGTAAGTTATATCAGGGTTAGTTAATCTGGGATATTATGATAAGTTGTATTAGTAATGTAATGAATGATGTTTTTCATTAATGAATGGGTAGTTAGATGTGATATATATGATGGATCGTGAGCACCAAACCCGAGGTTAGGGAACTCGGGTTTGGGGGCGTCACAAGTTGATATCAAAGCTGTAGGTTATAGACCTTAGGTGGGGGAAAAGCATTAGGAATATAACCATAAGAAGGATAGAGAAAACACATTTAGAATTCTAAGTGATAGATTGGGAAAATTCATCTATAGTAAGATATGTAGACACTTAGTGTTTATGGATTGTGTTTAATAGTGATGTACTAATTAAGTTATTTAAAACTGGTGGCAGGTTGTCAGGAGATGATGAGATGGTTACGGAGGTGTTGGCAGCTGCACCGATGCCATTAGCCGAGGTGCCAACTTAGAGTGAGTCAGTTGAGGAAGTTTTAATAGACGAACCCGCGGTAAATCTAGGAAGCGATCATGACGAGTACCCTAAGATGGAACTGAATGAAGATGAAGAAGTATATTCCAAAGAAACTAAGGCGGAGCCAGAAACAAAGATCAAAGATGGGAAAAAAGGCAGTGTAGTAATTGAAGAATGTGATGCCCCCAAAAGAGGTCCACAACCCATTCTGAGTCGCCAAATACACACTACAAAATCTAAAAATAAATCTTCATATTGCCACTATTACTTTGTCGTGCACAATACGACCACAAATAAACTGTGATTTTCAATACAAATAACAATACTTATACTCCTTATCAATGATACGTTACATAAAGGTACAGTCAATAACTGTTTTAAGAATTAAAATCTTTGGAAAATGCTCAAGGAAACCTTCGTACATGGGATGCCATGCTTCTAAGTTATAATAGATATCGTAGGACTTGAGAATTAACCTTGGTTGATCCAATAGACGCCAAAGAAGAACGAGAAGATTACTATTCCGTTCATTCCAATAGTGGGTATTCTCTTGCCATATAATTATCTCCATTGTCTCAAACTGAAGATTATATTCCAACCAAACACCAAGAATATATAGGTAGTGCTCATAGATATAGTCAGTAAGTGGATGCGCACAACCATGTCTTATGATAGCACGAAGTCGTATGTGGTTAGACATCTTGTATGATAGTGGCAACACACCCTTCCAAAGTCGGGTTCATCTCACCCTATTTGGTTCACCAAAATCAAATGTTGAATGTCGTATAAAATACGACACACACATTTAAAGTTCTCAATATAATTATATTTTTTCATGCTGTTTTATAATGTATTGAGAAACATCAACAGTCACCGACCATCACTATATTCCCTTGTTATCCCCGCTTGACGCAGCTACACTCTTATTTTTTGAAAAGAATTGTGAAGCAAAAGGGTGAGCATAAATAGCCCAGTAAAGAATATTATGACTAAAGATAATTAAATTATCAATAGCCTTCATCAGTAATGAATTAGATATTTAGAACATATGGTAGATGATAAAAGTTTTCAACCATAATTGCAGCAGAACGAACAATCCATTAAAAGAGTTAAATAGACCATAATGTCTATTATCTTCTCCATGTTAAAAGTCCACCAACATTATTTTATCCGTGTAACATCAATCAACAAATTTTGTCCACAATCATGTAAATAGTTCATAATCATAATTATGTTGATAAATTACTTTTCGCAATAAGGACGAAGATAATTTTTATCACCTGTCTTTACCTGTAACACCAAAGATTATGGTTATATTAATTCACAATTCATGTTCATAATCATGTAAATCTACAATTTCTCCTTGTCACAAAGGCTTAATAGAACTTTCACTCAATGTCCTTATCACAAAGGCTAAAGACATTTAAAAATCGTATCGTCTTTACACCCTACACCAAAAACATTCAAACGTAACAACCATGGTCATGATCATACCAATCAACAATCTATCTTTGCACTACTTGCCAAAGATATTCTTTTGTACCATCAGTGGCCATGATCATGCCATACATTTGTCCATCTTTGCACTACGGGCCAAAGATATCAATCAATAGTTCATCTTTGCACTACCGGCCAAAGATATCAATCAACAGTTCATCTTTGCACTACGGGCCAAAGATATCAATCAACAGGTCATCTTTGCACTACGGGCCAAAGATAACAATCAACAGGTCATCTTTACACTACGAGCCAAAGATAACTTTCACCACAATTTAAGTCTGAGGATTATGACAACAATATAAAGAATGAATCTAGTGAGATCAAGGACAAATATTAGAGATTTCAAATTATCCAGAGTTCAAGAATATCCAAATTGTTAACATGAAGATCAAAACATGGATCCAATTTCAAGAGTAAGATTCATAAATCAAAGCTAATTTGGACAAAAAAGAAACCAATTTTGTTGTGAATAGTACCACGTAAATAGTACACATTGAATAGTATCCCGTGAATAGTACCTGAATGAATAGTACTCGGTGAATAGTATCCCGTAAATAGTACCCCATGAATAGTACCCAAATAAATAGTACTCTGTGAATAGTACCCCGCCATAAAAAGATTAAAATTTTGATAAGAAAGTTCAGACTAATATTCCAGTGAAATAATATTACATGAAGCGAAAACCTTAAGCAATTTCTAATCATTTTAGGAATTATAGAAGCAATGCTTACCATAGTAAGTTTAGATTTAGGAATATGAAATGAAATAATATCACTTACATAATATGGAATATGAAAGAAAAATGATATCCCTTATGAGTATGGAAGGAAATAATATCATTTACGAGTATTGAAAAAAATAACATCCTTTTCAAATACGAAAGAAATAATACACCTTACCTTAGTAATAGATTGGATACTGCAATAGTGTAGTAGCAGAATACTCTTCTTCTTTTTTCTTTTATTCTCTCTCTAAAGCTTCAGTGAATTGGTGATAAATAATAAAGAATGAACTTCTATTTATAGGCTTGGCAGAGTTAGGGTAAAGTAGTCTTTTTATCATAATTTATGACATCATCACTTTCCTCATCGTTCCTATGACATCATTGCTTACCTCATCGTTCCTATGACATCATCGCTTATCTCATCGTTCCTATGACATCATCGCTTATCTCATCGTTCCTATGACATCATCGCTTATCTCATCGTTCCTATGACATCATCGCTTACCTCACTTTTGATAGAAGGAATTCAATTTTAATTTGCTCTCTTCCATCTCATTTTATTTTTATACCATGAATTTACTATAATAATGTTACCATTTAAATTATTAAATTATCACATTATTATCACATTATATTATAATATAATATTATAATAATATATTTGAATGAATTATTTTATCGGAGAAGATAAAATGCCAACTTTCAACAAATGTCTCATGCTAAAAAAAATTCCATTTATAAAATTGAACCAATTATCATATTTTTATTTATCAATTATTATTCACAATTAATATTATAGAATCACAATATTGTCAACTAGGTCGTTCCCAAGAAAGAGGGGGGCTTTTCGATAAGGATTTATCCTTATTGTCGAGCAATTATATAACCTAACCCGTTTTCTCGACAGAACTTTCTAGACATTGCCAATAATGCTATCTAATAATATCATTTAAATAATATGAGTTACTGTGACAATTATTGAATCAATAATATAAGATACTGAACAGTAATTACTATTGAATGAACGATTTCTTACGTAAGAATCAATAATTAGAAATATAGATAAATACCGTGTGCTACTATGTAACAACGCATATTACTGTATTTTTATCACCGAGTATTTCAACAGTTTAACCGTAAAAGTTTATTTTTATAAAAAGGTTACTTCTGTCGCTTTTTATATCCGATAATTATTCTGTTGTGGGGCCCACTAATTATTGGTTATTTCGGTGCCGCCGTCGTACTTTACCGAATATAATATTCCCTGACAGAAGAAATATTTTCCGTCAAAACGAATATTCTCCGATAAAACGAATATTTTATGACAACTTGCTTACTTTGCAAATGTGCACATATCACCCATAACTTATCACATTTATCAAATTTAACAATTTACTGAATAGAATAATAATTATAAGAAAATTGAATACTTTTATTTCATAAAATTTGGGGTCTTACAATCTCCCCTGCTTATGAATTTCGTCCCCGAAATTTACATACCTGGTAGTTCGAAGACGTGAGGATATCTTGCTTTCATTTCAAATTCTATCTTCCTAGTCATTTTCTTTGTATCATGATTTCTCCATTGCTCATCTCTTAGATTTCAGATATCATTCCAAAATATAGCTTCAAAACAATGGTTAATTGACATATCACAATTTGCCAACTTATTAAGTAAGAAAATTCAGCTTAGGTAGGACACACACTAGCGAAGGATATTACTCGTCTCTCTCCTCCTAGTTCTAGTCTCATATCTCTGCCAGAGACCATATCCCTAAGCTCTGCTACCAACTATAACGCCCCCAACATAGGTCCACACAACCCATTCTGATTCATCAAATACACACTACAAAATCCAAATATAAATCTTCATATTCCCATTATTACTTTGTCGTGTACAATACGACCACAAATAAACTGTGATTTTCAATACAAATAACAATACTCATACTCCATATCAATGATACGTTATATAAATGTACAGTCAATAACTGTTTTAGAAATTAAAATCTTTGAAAAATGCTCAAGAAAACCTTCGTACATGAAAGGCCATGCTTCTAAGTTATAATAGACATCGTAGGACTTGAGAATTAACCTTGGTTGACCCAATAGATCCCAAAGAAGAACGAGAAGAGTACTATCATGTTCATTCCAATTGTAGGTATTCTCTTGCCATATAATTATCTCTATTGTCTCAAACTGAAGATTATATTCCAACCATACACCAAGATTATATAGGTAGTGCTCATAGATATAATCAGCAAGTGGATGTGCAGAACCATGTCTTATGATAGCACAAAGTCGTATGTGGTTAGACATCTAGTATGATAGTGGCAACACACCCTTCCAAAGTCGGGTTCAACAAACCCTATTTGGTTCACCAAAATCAACTGTTGAATGTCGTATAAAATACGATACACATTTAAAGTTCTCAATATAATTATATATTAACATGCTGTTTTATAATATATTGAGAAACTTTAACAGTCACCGACCATCACTATATTCCCTTGTTATCCCCGCTTGACGCAGCTACACTCTTATTTTTTGAAAAGAATTGTGAAGCAAAAGGGTGAGCATAAATAGCCCAGTAAAGAATATTATAACTAAAGATAATTAAATTATCAATAACCTTCATCAGTAATGAATCAGATATTAGAACATATGGTAGATGATAAAAGTTTTCAACCATAATTGCAGCGGAACGAACAATCCATTAAAAGAGTCAAATAGACCATAATGTCTATTATATTCTCCATGTTAAAAGTCCACCAACATTATTTTATCCGTGTAACATCAATCAATAAATTTTGTCCACAATCATGTAAATAGCTCATAATTATAATTATGTTGATAAATTACTCTTCGCACCAAGGACGAAGATAATTTTTATCACCTATCTTTACCTGTAACACCAAAGATTATGGTTATATTAATTCACAATTCATGTTCATAATCATGTAAATCTACAATTTCTCCTTGTCACAAAGGCTTAATAGAACTTTCACTCAATCTCCTTATCACAAAAGCTTAAGACATTTAAAAATCGTATCGTCTTTACACCCTACACCAAAAATATTCAAACGTAACAACCATGGTCATGATCATACCAATCAACAATCTATCTGTGCACTACACGCCAAAGATATTCTTTTGTATCATCAGTGGTCATGATCATGCCGTACATTTGTCCATCTTTGCACTACGGGCCAAAGATATCAATCAACAGTTCATCTTTGCACTACGGGCCAAAGATATTAATCAACAGTTCATCTTTGCACTACGGGCCAAATATATCAATCAACAGGTCATCTTTGCACTACGGGCCAAAGATAACAATCAACAGGTCATCTTTACACTACGAGCCAAAGATAAGTTTCACCACAATTTAAGTCTGAGGATTATGACAATAATATAAAGAATGAATCTAGTGAAATCAAGGACAAATATTAGAGATTTCAAATTATCTAGAGTTCAAGAATATCCAAATTGTTAATATGAAGATCAAAACATTGATCCAATTTCAAGAGTAAGATTCATAAATCAAAGATAATTTGGACAAAAAAGAAACCAATTTTGTTGTGAATAGTACCACGTAAATAGTACACATTGAATAGTATCCCGTGAATAGTACCCGAATAAATAGTACTCGGTGAATAGTATCCCGTGAATAGTATCCCATGAACTCTGTGAATAGTACCCCGTCATAAAAATATTAAAATTTTAATAAGAAAGTTCAGACTAATATTCTAGTGAAATAATATTAGATGAAGTGAAAACCTTAAGCAATTTCTAATCATTTTAGAAATTATAAAAGCAATGCTTACCATAGTAAGTTTAGATTTAGGAATATGAAATGAAATAATATCACTTACATAATATGGTATATGAAAGAAAAATGATATCCCTTATGAGTATGGAAGGAAATAATATCATTTACAAGTATTGAAAAAAATAACATCATTTTCGAATACGAAAGAAATAATACCCCTTACCTTAGTAATAGATTGAATACTGCAATAGTGTAGTAGCAGAATACTCTTTTTCTTTTTCTCTTATTCTCTCTCTAAACTTCTGTGAATTGGTGAGAAATAATAAAGAATGAACTTCTATTTATAGGCTTGGCAGAGTTAGGGTAAAGTAGTCTTTTTATCATAATTTATGACATCATCGCTTTCCTCATCGTTCCTATGACATCATCGCTTACCTCATCGTTCCTATGACATCATCACTTATCTCATCGTTCCTATGACATCATCGCTTACCTCACTTTTGATAGAAGGAATTCAATTTTAATTTGCTCTTTTCCATCTCATTTTATTTTTATACCATGAACTTACTATAATAATGTTACCATTTAAACTATTAAATTATACTATTATATTATCACATTATATTATTATAATATACTATTATAATTATATATTTGAATGAATTATTTTATCGGATAAGATAAAATGCCAACTTTCAACAAATGTCTCATGCTAAAAAATTTTCCATTTATAAAATTGAACCAATTATCATATTTTTATTTATCAATTATTATTCACAATTAATATTACAGAATCACAATATTGTCAACTAGGTCGTTCCCAAGAAAGAGGGGGGCTTTTCGATAAGAATTTATCCTTATTGCTGAGCAATTATATAACCTAACCCGTTTTCTCGACAGAACTTTCTAGACATTGCCAATAATGCTATCTAATAATATCATTTAAATAATATGAGTTACTGTGACAATTATTGAATCAATAATATAAGATACTGAACAGTAATTACTATTGAATGAGCGACTTCTTACGTAAGAATCAATAATTAGAAATACAGTGCAATACCGTGTGCTACTATGTAACAACGTGTATTACTGTATTTTTATCACCGAGTATTTCAACAGTTTAACGATAAAAGTTTATTTTTATAAAAAAGTTACTTCTGTCGCTTTCTATATCCGACAATTATTCTGTTGTGGGGCCCACTAATTATTGGTTATTTCGGTGCCGCCATCGTAATTTATCGAATATAATATTCCCCGACAGAAGTAATATTTTCCGTCAAAATGAATATTCTCCGATAAAACGAATATTTTATGACAACTTGCTTACTTTGCAAAATGTGCACATATCACTCATAACTTATCACATTTATCAAATTTAACAATTTACTGAATAGAATAATAATTATAAGAAAATTGAATACTTTTATTTCATAAAATTCGGGGTCTTACAATCTCCCTTCCTTATAAAATTTCGTCCCCGAAATTTACATACCTGGTAGTTCGAAGACGTGAGGATATCTTGCTTTCATTTCAGATTCTATCTTCCTAGTCATTTTCTTTGTATCATGATTTCTCCATTGCTCATCTCTTAGATTTCAGATATTATTCCAGAATATAGCTTCAAAACAAAGGTTAATTGACATATCATAATTGTCAACTTATTAAGTAAGAAAATTCAGCTTAGGTAGGACACACACTAGCGAAGGATATTACTCGTCTCTCTCCTCCTAGTTCTAGTCTCATATCTCTGCCAGAGATCATATCCCTAAGCTCTGATACCAACTATAACGCCCCCAACATAGGTCCACACAACCCATTCTGATTCGTCAAATAAACACTACAAAATCCAAATATAAATCTTCATATTCCCACTATTACTTTGTCGTGCACAATACGACCACAAATAAACTATAATTTTCAATACAAATAATAATACTCATACTCCTTATCAATGATACGTTACATAAAGGTACAGTCAATAACTGTTTTAGGAATTAAAAT